>CM069863.1:131002022-131439522 GCA_036172795.1 Pelodytes ibericus
CTTGCAAAACCTCATCAAACCTTAAATTACATGACATACTTCTGTAATAAAATACAGAAGAAAGAAAAGTTTTCATGCAAGTTGTTTTCTTTTAATCCAGTCAAGTTGAAAAGTTTGAATTTTATGCACCACAAGATTTGTCCAACAGTTCTTTGCAAAAGATTACATTTTTGTTAAAATGGAGGATGCTTGTTAACTCAAGATCCAGAGACTAAAATGTATATTTCAATAAAAGCAAACTTATTTTTAGAGTACTTGTATCGTTGTATCGCCATGACTTAATATATATATATTTATAATATTAATATCCATGAATATATCTGACAAATTAGGATGGATCAATTTAAAGGACAACTGTAGCGAAATATTTACTAATGTTTACTGGAAAGGTTGCATCAAATGTAGATAGTTTGCATATAAATGCTTTAATGAAAGAATATAAATAATGTACCTTATTGAGCGATCTTTGCTCTGTTTAGCTCTAACAGGGGGCAGACATATTGTCTAGAATCTTGCGTCAGATCTACTTTCATTTGAACCAAAGTGAATGAAGAACTAAGATTCTAAACAACAAGTCTGCATCCCTATTACAGCTATACAGAGCAAAGAGGGCTCGGTAAGGTACTTTATTTATATTCTTTCATTAAAACATGTATATTTAAAATGTGTACACTTGATGCAATCTTTCAATTAAACAGCACTTATGTTTTGCTACAGTTGTCCTAACAAAGCCCAAATCTATTTGTTTGATAGTTTTCACACGTAATATTAAAGTGTGATAGGGAAACATTTCCAAGGGTTCTAATGAGTTTTTTTTTAAAAAAAAACATATAAAAATGTAGGGCTACCAGATCAGCCTATGTAAAGTACATAACTTTTACAAATTACCATTCAAAGTATAGACTTTGCTGGATTAATCAATAAGCAAAATAAGCATGTGCTAAGGGGCACCACACAGAAAGCCATGTATATACATATACAGCAATATTAATAATAACATATTACTATTAACATTATTAGATTATAAAATTATTATTATAATTCTTACCTTCTTATTTCACATTCAGCACTTATTCAGTATTAATCTTGTCAGTTTGGCAATCAAAGGGTGTACCTGGATAGATATGACTAAATAGTTCCCATCACATTATTGACTTCTGATAATATTCTACCATAAATGGATACCTCACATTTTATCTTTGGCAAAGTTGGGAATAGGGGAGGGCTAGCATCTTTTGGCCTGGGGGGGGGGGGGGGGGGGGGGGCAAAGCCATTTTAATGGCCCATGGTGCAACTTCATCAGCCTCCCTTCTAACCTTATCAAAATATGCAACTCATCATGATTGTACATAAAAATGTACTTTCAATTCCTTTATTTTAAAACCAAATAAATAATAATGCTTAAGAAACCTATGGAGTGGTAAATATTGAAACATTGCTTGCGCCTTTCGGCCTATCTAATGAAATTACAGATTTAGTTTTATTCAATATAGCCATATATACATTATACAAACTGTTGAATTACTTTCAAGCATTAGACTTGCTTTTCCCGTGTATCTAGTAGTTTTTCTGAAAAATAATATGTTCTCACATTTCTCTAAGTACAGTACAAATGTTAAATTCTTAGGTGCATGCATCCATCGACAAAAGAAAAAAGGAGGATTTCTGTTTCTTTAACATATTAAAAAGATTTGTAAGGTTGAAGCTTTTCCCGGTATGTAAGAACATGGACAGTTTTAGTCGTCTGTCTTTGAATTATTTTCTAATTATTTATATATATAAATATATTTAAGCCATTATCTCCAGAACTGAACACAGCTGAGGTCTCATTAAGTCTCAGTAGCTATAGGATGGTGTAAGAATGTCTTTTTTTTAGGTTGTACCCAAGGCCTCTTAAGGGAAAACTGATGAACATTGCACTTTTCCCTGCATTCGATCCTGCTTCAGACAAGACTATTACATTTTGCATTAATTAATTGAGAAAGCAGTATAAGATTGGCAAACATGCTATTTTTTTCTATTATTATGCTACAATATGTGTGGCTTTTCCTAATTTGTAATAACTCATCAATTCTTAGCCAATCCTTAATTAAAGAAAGAGTTCCATTAAAACTCAGTCCTGATACAACACGGGTACAGACTGCATCCTCCAGGTCAACATTTGTATTTTGAGCAACATTAATTTCAGTACTTTAACCTTAAGTGACAGTTGTCATTTGTAGGTTATTTTGGCATTTTGTAAGTTATCTTGGTTGTTTGTTGAATGTCATATTATTGCAAGTGACTTGCAGTATCAATCTTCATAGGTAACATACTCATCTAGTCCCTATCCAATCCATAATTGATCAGTTGATGTAATTATTTTATAGGTGGAAAGCAATCTCATACTTCGACTAATGAATTCTGCTCAGCACTGTTTGTTACAAAGAAAGAACATTTCCGTGGGCACATTAACCCTTTGGGTGCCTCCACTTCTTATTTCATTTGGCATCTCGATGGTTAACAGAGTAACATGCAGGTTATCATCTTCACTTAATCTGAATTTAGAATAGCTAATGATAATATAATTCCACTACTTCCCTTAATTCACCATAAGGGCATGCTGATGAGCACATCAAACGATCACTTTCTCCCCTAGGTATCTAATTTAACATTCAATATAAACATTCCTGTGCTTTTTTTTTCCTCTACCCATTTATTCCTTACGATTCAGCCAAATATACATTTAATGTAGTTGTCAAAACCTCAGTTTGGAGAGTTTGATAAGCTTGTTCCTATATGTTAAGTAGCTGCAGTTTTATTCATTTTCCAGTAGATGCCCCCAGAGACCATTCAACCCATGGAAATTGGTGGCATTATGGCCCAAAACAAAGTGACAGCCTTTTTCTTTTACAATTTTCTTCATGTACAAGAAGAAGAATAATAAACCTCCTCAGCTATCGATCGATTCATACTGAGAGCAACACATTGTGTGTACAGCGGCAGACTGTAAGAAGTGAACAACATAGTTTTATTTGTTGGCTTCCAGAAACCATCAAAAACTAAAAAATACCAAACGTCAAAACACTATATAAAGCTGGAACTACTTTTTATTTTTTTAAGTAATCTTTAATATTTCTTTACATACACATACAAAACATATTCATAAACTCCAAGCACAGTTCCTTTCCTTAAAATGACAATTGTTCATATAAGACAGACATAAAAATAATCTTAGACAACAGTAAAAAAACAAAAACAAAAAAAAAAACAAATGGATGCACCACACCGGGTCCCTGAGCTGTTTTTATTTTATATAGATGCTTAAGTAGTATTTTTGTGTTTGATGTTTGTTGTGCATAGATTATACCATGTAGCATATAGTACTCTGAAATAAACTATGCCCATTAGGAGCTTAGGAAAGTCCATACACTTTAGTTCACCAGCACCTCCAAGAGTCATGTACTGCCAGTGTAGTTAGTGATATGTGCAGAATTTGTATGTGATCTGTTGTGATCTACTGTGACCTGTCTCATCGATCTCTTTGGAAACAAATGAAAATTCCCTGCAAATCTCACTTTCATGAATAAACCCTATGGTGTAATTCTGTATATCTCATAAAATATAATATTATACTTGTTTAGTGTAGTTTGGTCTTGATTTATTGTATGAAGTGTTAGATAAAATATCAGGTATAGTGTTAATATTTTTATTTTTTTTTAGAAATCCAGACACTTAGAATTTGATACTTTTCCTTTAAATGTATTGCTTAGATCATGTATAAAATTTGGACATCACATGACCTCTGTATCTTCCTTACATCTGTCCATGTACATCAGCCTATGCAATGTTCAGCCTGCATTTGCTTCTATAATCTATTGGTTCGTCCAATTCTTTGCGTTGTAAATTTCTTGCTGTTGACTTTCTCTTATGAAACTCTGGATCAATATAACTAATATGGTGCTGAAAGAGAACTCAATACTACCAGGGTATTACCTTTGGTGCACTTACTACATGTTAACGATGTGCAAGACAGTAAAAAGCTACGATCTGTTCTGTAAATAATATTATAAACAACTTTGTTTGATCCTTAACAATATCCACTGAACCTCTTGTCATTGTCTTTCGTTTGCCGATACTGCTGAGGTTTGGTTTCAGAGTAAATAGGGTTATAGACCCAATATTACGCTACAACTACATGTTCATTACAAGGACAAAAATTGTTACAGGCTAAATTTGATAAACCCTTAAATAGTTACATGCATGCAACGGTTTCATTAAAATAATTCAATCCAGTTAACTCCACAAATAGCCACATTAGGTCAAATATATATATATATTTTTTTCAAATAGTTAAAATTACAGCAGTCATGACAATAAGAATAGAAACATCTAATGTGATTTGCCTGAATCATAGATGTTTGTAACACGTTTGCCAAACATTTAAAGCTACGTGTCCCTTACTAATGGACAACATAAACCACACTAAAACACATTGATTATGCAAAAAATACAAACATGATATTAAAAGATGACAAATGCTCTTGTGTTATAATGCATGCTATTATCTTTTTTAGATAATTATTTGATTAAACAGTTTTTACCATACTGAGCAAAAACTTCCAGTAACTGCAGAGTTTATGTCAGCACTTCCTACCTCACGTAAGCATAAGCAATAGAAAATTGGATGCTGCGATCAAATGGAGTTCAATAAGTACCAATGATGTTTTCATAATCCATAATATATGCGGGTACAGGCAGCGAAAAGCCTTACTCGTTTTGTGCTGATTACCACTTAATCATCTTACACGTGTTGGCATGTAAACAAAGTCCTGCTTTTTGCTGGCTGATGTTTTTTTTTGCTGTCTGTACCCACATATATTATCAATTATTAACCCCTTCATGACCAGGTACGTCACGAAAACATGGTACATCCTGTGGTGAAACCCGCACTGCAGCGATCGATGGTTGCTGCCTATGCTTAGTCGTATATTGCTATGATGTCTTGCTATTGAGGCATCATGCAATGCTAAAATTTGAATCCCTGGGAGAACACAATATTGGATGACAGCATACCCCTCCAATATACCACTACGCTGTAGCCGGCAAGGGCTCCAAAAGTGATCAGGGAACATTTCTGTCACTCTGTTGCTAGACTGCCTCAAGAGGCAGGCAGCAACATTGCATTTAAAAAAAAGCTACCCTAGCTCTAAATTAACCCTAGATCTAGGGTTAGGTTTAGGGTTACAAATGAGTTAGGATTAGAATTAGTGTTAGGGTTATATTTAGGGTTATGATTCAGGTTGGTTCAAACAATTACTGTAGAAGATAATCGTTAGGAAACAAAAAGTACTACTTCCGGTTATTGCCAAATAACTTGGAAAAAACAACAGAAAAACATGTACACGTAGCATATTTCTAAACTCAGGACAAGTAATAGAAACTACTTAGACGGAGTATTTTTAACCGTTTGTAATAATGTAAAAGATTTTTCAGGTCAAAGTTAGAAAAGGTGCTTTTTTAAAAAACAAATTTCATAATTGTTTTTATTTTTTTTTTAATAGTAATTAATATGATATAATGAAAATAATGCTATATAAAGAAAGACATAATGCGGCTTTTTTTAATTAAAAGTTTATCTGGAGGGCTTAGCTCCTCTTTAAGGGCATTTGTGAGGCTTGTACTGTAGTGTAGCATTTACAGTTGCAGTACAGAGAATCATGTACAACTTCCACAAAATAATAACATGTTAAAGTTACCCTTCCTCCAGTAAAAAAAAAATCCCAAATTGCCTTGAATACACACTGTACAGGCCCGATAATCAAAATTTTGTTTCTAAAGAACAACCATAACATTTATTTGTATGAAAACAAAAAGAACAGAAAAAATGACATAATAGAGTTAAAAGCTAAAAGTGTCAATATAATTCCCTTACTGGTATCACTTTAAAAAATTAGAATTAAAACAACGAAAAAAATAGAAATAATACACAGGCTTCCACTCCTGTAAGCTAAAAACATGAAGATGAGGTTACAAGGGGTACATAATCATGAGACCTGCTGTGACATACATATGTCAGAATTTTACTTGATCCCTTGAGCCATCCTGCCTGGAATTGGATGGTTCCCATGATCAACAGTACAGGCTTGTGGTGGTATGATAGAGTGGGGAATGTTTCCATGGCATCCATTTGACCCCTTAAAGGGACAGTCTAGTCCTCAAACTTACTTTGGTGCAAGATTAATATTACTGCTTGTATAGTTCACAGGCTTTTTTTCCAGTGTGATTAGATGCAGGCATTCTGCATAAATCACATTTTTAATATTTGACTCAAGCCCTCCCCAGTGATTACTCCGCATGTTTAATGCAGGTGCAGCAGGAGTGATTATATAGACACTGAGGATATAAAGTGTTGTTTCATTTAGTCACTTCCTGTGCTCCTTGAATTTAGTCACTTCCTGTGCTCCTTGAATTGAATACATTATGTGGACACTGAGTGACCTTGCTCGTGTAAACAGTAGGATCTCTTAACAGTGCATTTTCTGATGACATCATTAGATAGATAGGGAATTCCATTCATTTGAATGGAATTATTATCCTTGGTTACTGCAGCCAAAAAAAAAAGGAAATTACTTTTACTCAGGTAGTGTGGGCAGTCCTGGTTTCTTGCAAACTGTTGTAATTTCAGTAGCTTTAAAGTACTTTGAAAGTGCATTAATATGCATTAATATTTGGAAGATGCATTTTGGGCACTAGACAGTCCCTTTAATATTAGTAGACCATTGTTTGAATGCCACAAGTTTTCTAAGCATTGTTACTGGCCATGTACATTTCTTTATGTCCACAAGCTACCTATTTATAAATGGGTACTTCCGGTAAGATAGTGCATCATATCACAAAGCATGCATAATTTCAATCTAGTTCCACCATATTCAGTTTACTCCCACTGCCAAGTTCTCACCATTAGAAGAGATTTGCAGTACTCTGGACCACATTTTGTAAGTAATGATTCCAGTATTTTATTTAATCCAATTTGAGAAAATTCATATTTTTCTGAAGAGAAAAGAGGGTCCTATATAAGAGGCCTTGGTATAGAATAAGTAATATCACATGGGCTTACTGGTGTACTAGAATTGGAAACAAATTCATACAGAAAAAAGATGCTTTAGGTTTGTCCTGTTTGCTGCTTATGTCATCATTTTTTATTATATCCAGATATCGAATGGTCTTCTCAATAAAGACAATTGCAGGAAACTAATATGGGAATTTCAAACTTTAGGCCAATTTAGCTGAGTTGGAAAAAATTCCCTAGTGCAGCTGAATGGGAGGGTTTTTGCAACTTAGGGACTTTGGTCTTAAGTGTGAATCCCATTCCTTGCAATGGTCTCTTTATTGGGTAAACGCTATCATTTCCAGTGTATGCAAGGTGCTTTTGCTCTTAAATTCCAGATTTGTTTTCTTTTTTGCTATCACAAAATGATCTATTGATTTGTGTCCACACATTCTATATTTGATTGTCCATGCATTAGCAGCTTAATTCTTATTTATGAAATAAGGTCTATTAAATAACCAGTGCACTGATAAGGGAAAATATCAGGCAAGAATAGCTCATTTGGGAAGCTAGTATGATGACTCAGGAGTAAATAGCATACAGTAAAGGAAAACATAGTGGTAGAGATCTGCATCAAGATTTATTTCATATATCATGAGGAACATTGCAGCCAAGACTCCACTGCCCTGTTTCCCATCACACTCCCAAACTTGTTGCCGTCCTTACTGCGTCTACATACAAATCTACCTAGCAAATAATAAGAAAACCTCTTGACATAGCTCTATTTTGTTTCAACAAACATACACTTTTACTGCTGATTTTGCACTTTCAGGACTAGGAAACTATTTCTCATACTTTACATATCATCATATGCATATGCCAATGCGTATGGAAAATTATTTATTTAAATAGGAATAAATTGTACAATTTCAACATGCTAAACACCAGAAGGCATTGACACTTAGAGATCATTTTGGGAAATTCGTATTTGGCTATCAGCACTAGTATATTTTTACATATAATAGTATGTGAATATGTCAGTCATTAATCGGGACACTTAAAAAATCTAATTGTTGTGGCATTTCTTCTAGACACTATTATAAAATAATACAAACTAATAATCTATGATTTTCACTATATCACATGTATCTTTTTTTTTTTGCTTTTGCTTTCAGCAATAATCTCTTGTGTAACCCTTTGCCCATCTGAGTCAGAGCTGATCTGAGCACTAGCCCACTATGCCACCCATGTATGTCTGCATCTATCAGGTTTTGTATAAAACCTAGTTAAGGGTGCCCTTTATTGATTATATGTAATATCAATAATCTCTCACAGCGCTAATAAAGAGAAACTCTACCGGATCAGCCATTTAAAGCATTTTTTTTTAGATTAAGTACTGCATCATGTAAACAAAAAGAAATGTATATATATGTCGTAATATATATATATATATATATATATGTCGTATATCATTTGTTTTTATTTATATATATATATATATATATATATATATATATATATATTTGTGTGAAGGGCTCATGATAGTACAGAAGATACAAACACTGGTAGGAGAGGGATGGTATTAACAGAGCAAGTCGGTTGTGGTGTGCCGGAACCGACGATGAGGTAGGCCTGTAAATAAAGAGGGCCCACCAAGAGAAATGTAAAAGAAAAGGAGTTAATAATGAGGAGTGGGTGGGAGGGTGATGCAGCGCTGACCTCGAACGGTATGGAGCCAGGTAAGGGGTGTCCCTTAAATAGGGAGAAGGTGAGTCATACGCCCCTCCCACAATTACAGGCCAAAAGGCCTTAATACTTGTGTGAAGGGCTCATGATAGTACAGAAGATACAAACACTGGTAGGAGAGGGATGGTATTAACAGAGCAAGTCGGTTGTGGTGTGCCGGAACCGACGATGAGGTAGGCCTGTAAATAAAGAGGGCAAAAGTAGAAAATCAAATTTATTACGAAACGAGCAGAATACATATTTTAACCAGACATGTCTTGAAAGGCATTTCTAACTTCTTGTACCGGGTTAGGTATGTATCTAGCGTATGCCGAAGACTTCCAGCGCCCTAGTGACTTGATAACATGAACTGGAATGTTTGCACTGGACGCTGTGGAGGCCGCTCCTATGCGGAAGGAGTGGCCCGAATAGTTAGCTGATTTTAGGCCTAGTTGAGTGAGTAGAGACCTGACGTGGGTCATGAATGTGGTGGTAGTGAGTACCGAACCTTGTAGACAGAAAAGTGGCTGAGAAGGTGATGCTTCGACAAGCTGGGTATATGTGTCCAGTAATGTGACGGGGCACCACTCGTTGTGGGTAGGATAGTATCTAACCTCTACCGGAGGTGCATGTTGATTGGTTTTGGAGTGATGCAGAGCCAAGATATAGTAATCCATGTGTTTCGTCAAGTGTGAGTGAAGCAGAATGTGAGTGGATTGGGTTGTGTTGATGGCGGTAAATTCTCTTGGTCTCAAAAACCCATAAAAAGCCACGTATATGGCGGTTTTTATAACAAGGTTTGTGTTGTTGGCAAAGGGATTTAAATCTAGTAGGCTGGATAAATCTTTGAAAATATTGAAGTCTATGGGAAGCCTTTGCGCAGTACGTGGGGGTTCAGATCTCTGAATACCCCTGAGGATGTTCTTGATCTGGTAGGAGGACATGAAACTTGTGTTGTTTGGTTGTAAAGTAAGCATGTGATGTTGAACGCCTGTCAGATATAGCTTGATTGTGTTGTATGATAATTTGAGTTTGAGGTGGCAAAAAGAAGCAAAACCCAACAAGGATGTCATGATGAAAGGTTGGGTGATGTCGTGTGCTGACAGGAATCTTTTAAATAGAAGGAAAGCCCTGTCATAGGTTCTCCGGGTATTGGCGGACAGTGCTAATTGTGACAATGTCCTGCTATATTGCATGATAACGTCTAGTCCATTACTAGCTGGTGGAAAGGTGGAGTGGCTGTGGCTGTGCGCGCGGCTGACGGAAGTATTTGCCGAAAAGCCTGTAAATTAAAACGAGATAAATTGTCAGCAGCCGTGTTACATACACCTGGGACATGAACACAAAACAAGAAGAAATTATGACACGCAGCCAGCCAGGTGAGTTTCCTCAAGAACCTCATAATGATTAGTGACTTGGATCGGCCTTTGTTGATAATGTGGCAGGTTGCTTGGTTGTCTGAGTAGCAACGTACTGACGAACCTGCCCATAGATGTCCCCATGTCACGGCAGCTGCCACAATGGGATAGATCTCAAATAGAGCTGAGGTGGTGGAAAAACCCTCCAGGTCCTGGACCTCTGGAGGCCAGCTACCCCAAAGCCATTCATTCCCGTAAATTGCTGCAAAACCTGTGGTAGACGCCGCGTCTGACCAGATGGTAGGTGAGGAGTCAGATAATGTAGGGAGGAACATGCTTTTCCCATTCCAGGTGGTTAAAAAGTTTCTCCACATAAGTAGGTCTGCCGTGGCCTGGGTATCCAGGGGCAACCTGTGTGCATCATGTCTAAACAGTGGGAACATGTATAGCAGCCGTGAGATGAAAGCCCGGCCTTGAGGTATAATGCGCATGGCAAAATTCAGTGACCCAAGTAGGGACTGCAATTCTTTGCGGTTGCAAGTACCGAGATGAATGTAGAGGTTAATGTTGGTAAGTATGTTCTCTATCTTGGTGCGTGGCAGGCTGGCTTGCATAGTGGCTGAGTCTAGCATGATTCCCAGAAAGGTGATGATTGTATCTGGTCCTTCAGTTTTGGTGGGGGAAACTGGAACGCCTACTTGTTTAAAAAGACTGATGGTGTCTATGAGGCTACTGGGAGGGGAGTTATTCTTTTCGATCAGTAAGAAATCATCCAGGTAGTGTATGACTGTAGGGCATCTGGCTACATTTAATAGTAACCAGCATAGTGTTTCTGCGAATAAATCAAAAATGGCCGGACTACTTTTTGAACCAAACGTTAAGCGTGAGAAAAAGTAGTAGTGCCCGGCCCATTTAATGCCATGCAGGTGCCATAGTGTAGGGTGGATAGGCAATAATTTGAAGGCATTGGTTATGTCGGTCTTGCTGAGCCATGCACCGACCCCTGCCTGCATGATAGCCGTAATGGCGTGATCTATGGTGGAGTATTGGAGTGAAAATTCCTCAGAGGGGATAAGGGAGTTCAGACTAGGTGTGGCAGAGGTGTGAGGTGCCGACAGATCGATGATGAGCCTTTGTTTGAGGGAAGATTTCCCCGTGACAATACCGATGGGATTTGTCCGCCATGTGGAAAAAGGAGGGGACTGAAAGGGACCCAATAGGAAGCCCTCTGCCACTTCTTTGGCTATAAGTGTACTAATCGCTGTAGGGTTTTGTTGCGCAGATTGTAAATTGGGGCATTCAAGGATCCCTGAAGGCATGTGTATGAGACCAGTATGGAATCCTTGTGATAGACCAGTGATGATGAAGTCGACCAAATGTCTAGATGGATGTTGTGATAGTAATGCTGTGAGTACAGAAATATTTATCTCCGTTAAGTATTGTTTAGGGTACATTTTATTCGGACACATAGTTTTCGCATGTGCCCTAAAACATTTTGAACATATATGCAATAACCGACATCCACTGTAATTACATGCACCGACATTGAAATTATTACATATTTGGGATTTCCCCAAAAACTTGATAGGTCGACCCAATTTGTCTTTGGGTGTTCTCTCTGTTGAAACAGTGGAACTAGCGCCCTGCGAGGTACTAGGTTCGTTCGCAGTGGTAGGACAAAAATTTGCAGTATGAGCCATGGAGGAGCAGTATGCACAGGCCGGTGCTCTTAGACCTGCAAAGTGCCTGCAGAAAATGATGGTATCTATCTTGCTCCAGTTGGACCTTGTCCCGTACTGTGAGAAGGCGCCAGACACTTTGGCAGAAAAAGATCTATGGTAGTCATAGAAAGCTGACCCACCGTATTTGTTGCCCAGGTCCACCAGCCTGTGCATATACAAATCAAACTCCTCACGTCTGTGGGGATATACCGTACAGATCACATCACGATAAATGCCAAAAGCTAATACAAATTCTGGAATAGTTAGCTTCCTATTCAATCGTGCATCCCTAGATTTGACTACCACAGAAATATCGTCGTAAGCGTACGTCTTATGTTCCACTATGTCCTGGGAGGCAATTAGAAGTGAGGCCAGATTGACATCTTTACCTTCCAGGATATCTTTTTTGAGGTGCTCAGGTATCATGTGGGCAGGGTAAACCTCTTGGTCATCCGGGGTGATGGCTGGAGAAACTGATTGCAATTCCACCACTGCTGGAGGGATTGTGGTGGCCGGCCCAGCCAAAGTGAGGGCTGTAGTGACCGATTCAAGTTTCTCCAGCCTAGAATTGACCTTGCTCATGGATGCCATGAGGGACGTGAGCATGCCATGTATGTCTCCTGGGTTAGACTGGCTAGACCCTTCCCCAGCGTCCCTGTTATCGGTTGAGGTGTGCAGTAACTTGTAAAGTTCCGCTTTCCTTGCTGTAGCAGGGAATGGGATTTGACGTCTCCTGAGTTCGCTAGTGATGCGAGGGATAGTCCATGACCTGAAAGATGCTGGACTGGCCGTATCTTCCACCTGTGATGGGGTGGTTGCTCTAGCCGGAGTACTTGGGAGGGAAAAATCCTCTACCCCGTCTTGAGACATACTAGATGACAAAATATATGTTAGCGTGAAAAAACCCCAGGGGATGTACTGGCAGGCTGATTATGCCGGATGAGGCGAAGAATTAATCTTGTTCTTTGGTGACAGGTGAGGCCCTACTAGTTGCCAAGTGGCTATGAGAGGCTCTATCTATGCGTTGGCGCGAGGGGTTATTGAGGCCACCCGACGTAGTGGCAGGAGTTCGTTGGCCTCTCGGTGACAATAAAAGAAAACAGGGGAAGGGAGTGACAGGTGAGGCCCTCTCTATAATTTGCGAGGCGACTAACTCACGTGTGGCCCGGGGGGCATTACCTCCGAAACGTTGAGGCGGGGTGTTGGCCTCGCGGACCACTAAACGATAGGCAGAATGCCTGGAGGGGAAATACCTATTTGGGTCTATAAGCCCTAGAATTGCCAGTACTCTATGTCCTAGGTGGAGATGGAACCGTAGGTTACGTATGGCGTGAGCAGGCTTAAACGTACCTGGTAGTATGTATGCGATAGATAAGCGGGAAAATAGAAAAACCTGGAAAAAACCTAAAGGGATAGAAAACCAGAAATGATAGTGTGAGAATTGGATCCTATGATACCAATATAGATTAGCTAGCTGTGATGAGTATCTAGCGGTACATTTGGAGGGGAAAAGTTTTTAACGAATGGTAGTGACGCGACTGGCCATGTTACGTGGTATGGCCCTGGTAACCAGGTTTTTTGGGGGTGTATATAATAAGTCTCTACGTGACGTATGAGTGGTTGAAACAAGACGTGTGATTCAACCCGAAAGTTTGCGAGATTCGAGACCGTGTTCTCGTGTACTTGGTATGTCGTTTGAGTACACAAAGAAAAAGTCAGAATTTATAACGTGCCATGTAAGAACGTGTGTACATGGAGTGATAGGAACGTAATTCTAAATGAATTAAAACATAGGTTATAACGCAGGCACTAACGTGAGATATCTATAATAATGTAACGTTTGTTCAAGCATAACTCCATCTATATATCCAGTCATATGCAAGGATTCTGCAATCGCATGAAATAAATACCAATAGTGACATGAACAACAACTATAGATACTGATATTGCAGAAAAACGAAAATAAGTCTGCTTACTAAAAGAAACAGTACATAGAGTATAACGCGATCAATGCCGGAAGCAAAAGGGGTAATATGCCTGTGACTGGGCCGTGAAGCGTGCGGCCGTAAAGTAAGGCTGTTTAAAAATCGCGACGCCGTGGGAAATAATCCAGGCGACGGACTTACGATTTTGAAGTCCTGTGGACTTAATCTGCGGCGAAAAAACCGGTAATGTGCGTGGCTGGACGGGCGGAAAACCTGTGAGGGCTCCTGGACACAGCTACACCAAACGAAATCGCGGGGTTTTTTTGAAAAGCAAGATGGCGCCGAAAGTGAACCGGAAGTGGATTCTCATGCAGCGCTGACCTCGAACGGTATGGAGCCAGGTAAGGGGTGTCCCTTAAATAGGGAGAAGGTGAGTCATACGCCCCTCCCACAATTACAGGCCAAAAGGCCTTAATACATATATATATATATATACCGTATATAAATAAAAACAAATAATAAAGAACATCCAGAAAATAAGCTAAGTACAACTGCCCCTTTAACGATCATATTTGAATATGTGTTTTCGTTTGTATTAACTAGGCTATATGTACTGAAAATCAATTTAGCTCTAATTGTTATGAACTAATTTATCAAAGTTTGCCAATATACATACGCACATCATATGTTTTAGCATGTTTTTGATATCATAATTTTTTCCATATCACTGTTTGAACTGTTTGAACTGTCTTGCATGTACAGATTGTTTTAATATAAAACAAGACTTTATTTTAAATATGAAATACAATTAAATTATGATGTCTAGCTGTAATTATAACAAGACACTCTGGTATAGGAGAAAGCATCACTATGGGTCTGTCTGATTTTAATTAAAACACAATATGAGCAATTAAACTCCTGTGGTTAAGGTTTGTGTGCTTCTTGTTGTATTAATGTTTTTGTTTGTAGGTCTGTCTAATGTATTACTCTTTACAAGCTATTGCTATGTTCATATAAATATAGAGATCATGATCTTGGCTCTATTAACAATAGTAAGCAAAACAATATTTCTTTTAACAGGTTTACATAAAAATTCTGATAATCCAGGATCCTACCATACTAACCCATGACCGTTTTGGTCATGTTGTACCGCTCAGGATGCATTTCTGCTGTGTTTGTGTTTAGCTGTAATTTTCTTCTTTATCATTTACTTTACTCACACAAATGATGTATTGTTTATTTATACCCCATTTTTTTTTACTTGGTTTAACTTTTTTTTGTAAGGTATAAGGCAATTATAAGGCAAAATTTTTGCTAACCCTTTCCCCCCAGAATGTTTATTTTTATGTTTTAATAAAATCTGAGTGGTTAGAGGGTCCTTGGAGAACATGGGCAAGATGCCCATACAGAAATAAGTCTCTCCCGGCCACGCAATTGCCGTGGGGTTGGCAGAAACTAAATCTGTCATAGCCAGGACTGGTTTTGACAGCTAAAAGCAAGCAATCGTTGTGATTGGATGTCACAGCTATCACATGCGTGGAAGTTCAGGTGTCTGCTATTTGTGGGACTGCCACAGTATTGAGGCACCCAGAAATAGCACTTATCTGCCACTGATTGCTCTATGAAGTGCACAGTGGATTTTAACACGTTCCATGCCATCATGGGGTCCTCAAGGCATGAAACTAAAGGTCAGCTTTGATTCATGTATACAGAAGAGTATAATTACATCTATTAATTGATGTGACTTGCATGAAATGTCAAATATGTCTTTGTAGTCAATTAAATTCACCTGCAAACTAACTCTAGGCACACCAATAAATGGAGTGGAGCTTTCCATGTCAGCTATTCAACTATTTACATTGTGATAGTTGAAAACCAATATAATTTAATGGGACACCATGACTAAAAACATAAACAATAATGTATACTTTGTGTTCACTGAAATGGAAACAAACACATAAATTCAAAAACAAATGTGTTTTGAATCTGTCTGTGAAGACCATATGCAAATGAACTACTAAATGGAGAACATGTTATTTGCATACCATGCCTGATGTCATAAGCAGTAAACAGCACAGGCAAATTTAAAACACATTTATGTATGTGTTTGCTGCCAGTTCTGCTACATTCATGATGCACAAAGTATCCAGGTGAGTGCCTTTAATTAAAGCCATTTTTAAGACTGAAACGGTTCTGATTACCGCAGTATAAGGTACAACCTCAGTTGAACAAAACAAACAAACAGACTAACTGAGACATAAGAAAAGGAGGTCTTTGTAAGATTTCCATCTTGAGGGAATGGTGAAGATGAGACACATGAGGTGTTAAAAAAATCAGGAAAAGAAGTGCTGGCAGAAAGTGTATTGGGAGGACTGGTTCAGCTAGATTGGTCAAGTCAGCGGTTTTTTAAGGGATGTTCTCTTTGGATGAGTTGTAATCCTCTTTTTGAAGATTGAGGGTGAAGATGAAAGCCGAATGTTCTGCTGAAATGAGTTCCATGGAAAGGGTGCAGCTTTGCAGAGTTGTAGAGTAAGGCCAATCAGGATAGGGTAACAGTAAGAAGAGAGATAATGAGAGAGTGCACTATCATTTTTCAGCCTTCATCATGAGTAACATGCAAATGCCATGTTGGAGAAGACAAGAAAGAACACTTTTCTGTTAGGTACTTTGTGGTCTCAGACAGATACATAGATAGGATCACTGGATTCTTTGTTTTCGGTTAACCCTATTCTCATATATATACAGAAATATACAGAAATATATACACATATACATATATGCTAGTAATAATGCCCTAAATTACATTTAAGCATACTCTCAAAAAGATTTTGAGGAACAAGAGCAGCTTTACTGACAAAGTTATTGTTTGTTTTTTTTCTAAATAAATTGATATTGTATTTTTTTATTAAGTGTTTTATTAGCAAGAATACATTGGGATTTATCTAATTATAATAATATTAAATATATGTCCGTAGCAGTGTTTCACACTTCTTATATAGAGTTTTTGAAAATGTATTCCACATTTAAGGAGGCTCTGCAAGTGAAGTCACTTAGACCAACTTTCTTTTTGTAATGTGTAAGGTGCTGGTCAGATAAGGGGACATTTTCCATAGACAGGCAGGGAAATAAGCAAGGTAGGTGTAGAGTCTGCCTGCCGATGGGCACTAGTCAGTTTAATTGTTATTGCAGTGATGAATAAGGACAGGGCTCCATAATCAAATTAGCGATAGATTGACATCATGCCAATGTAGATATTGATAAGAAATGACTGTGGTCAAGTTATAGTTTGATTGCGTCTCTATGCTTAATTTAACGTTTCTTAGTTTAAAAAGTTTCGGATTCATTCCAAACAGCTTGAAAACCATTTTGTCAGTATTTAAACGGACAGTTTAGGCAACAACGTCACTTTGGTGCAAGTTGAAATCTACTGCCTGTATAGCACACAGGCTTTTTTTCAATGCCACTTGATTCAGAGGTTCTATACCAATCATGTTTATTATTTTGTCCTCAAGCCTACCCCTAGTGGCCATTTTCTGCTCCCCCCTAAGTGTAGCTGCACGGGATCTGACTCAAACACGAAGAGAATGTTTTCTCACAGCCAGTGAGAGTGGGCGTTCCTTATTAGCTGCTAGATCTAGCAAAGTTTAAACTTCACCTAACTGTGAGTATTTAACTAATGCAAATTGTAAAATATGCATATTTAAAGTACTTTGAAAGTGCTTACAGCTTGCAGGTAAATATACAAAGCCAAAAATATCGCCAGCTAGACATCCAGGGGTGAGTAAAACAAAATCATGTAGATCCGTATATGGTATAAAAGTAAAAGCTTGCTTTTGATCAGGGCCGGTGCAAGACTTTTTGCCACACTAGGCAAACATATATTTTGCCGCCCTTGCTGATCCTACCCTCAGGCCTTTACACACACAGTAACACAGTGTCACATACATATGCAGGCACATGTACACAAATATGCAATGTCAGATGCAGCCACATGTACACAAACAGTTGGACATGCAATGTGATCCTATCTTTTTTCCCCCTCCCTCCCACCCACCCAATGCCTGGTGTCTTTTTTGTTTTTAACCCCCCTCCCAACCAATGTCTAGTTTTTTTTTGTAACCGTCTCTCCCACCTAATGCCTGGTGTATCTTTTTTTCCACCTCCCTCCCACCCACCCAATGCCTGGTGTCTTTTTTTTCCCCCAACCCTCCCTCCCACCCACTGCCTGGTGTATTTTTTTGTTCCCCTTCCTCCCTCCCTCCCATATCTTATCTCTGGCAGCAGCAGAGTTCTGTCCGTGCGGCTCGTCGTGCTCCTGCTCGTATTGATGACACAGAGCATTGTATTTCCGATGCTCTGCATCTTCATTATGCGCAGGGAGCGCGACAAGCTGAACGGGCACAGCTGATGCTTCCTGCGTGGGGGTGGTTCGGCACCAGTCCGCCCACTCTGATAAGCAAAAATAACTTCTCGTGCCTTAGGCGAATGCCTAGTTTGCTTATAGGAAGCGCCGGCCCTGCTTTTGAGAAAGCACCAGTAGGTGCAAAAAGTGTTTAGTGTTTAGCTGTTTCTCTTTGCTCCCATGCTGGTTTGTTGCTTTTAAGTCCAAGGACTCCAATAAATATACACTTTTTTACTTTTATACCATATACGGATCTAATTTTGTTTTACTCACCCCTGTATGTCTAGCTGGCGACTTCTTTGGCTTTGTATGTTTGCTCTGTATACCTGACCTAATCACAGATCTGTGCAAGAGTTTGATCCCATCACATTGCATTGCGATCAGACCAGGAAGCACTTTGCCTGATGACATCACTTCAAAAAAGGAAATCACAATCAAATGGAGGGTGATTGTCTATAGGTTCCTGGCTAAACAGAAAAGAAAGCTTTAAACTTCATCTAGTAACTAAGTATTTTGACCAATAAAAAATTTGAAATATGCATTTTAAAGCACTTTGGAAGTACTTTAATGTGCATTAACGTTTGGAGTATGCATTTTGGACACCAGACATTCTGTTTAAGACTGAGCTTTTCCTGTAACACAATATTAAGCTGCGATGAGCTTGGCTTGCTGCAGTGTCGCAGTGCTCAGCATGTGATTTAACATAAGACTATGGTCAATTGTATGGAAAGGTCTTTGCAAGCTAAGAAAACAGCTCTGAGAGTTAGTAACATTGATATTTTGATAGTGGTTTGATGGAATGTACATATTTTTAAAAGTATTCAAGAAATTGGCTGGAGGGGATAGGCTCCTCTTCCCCTTATTAATGAAATAGTTTGCTGTGTGCAGATATTGTGTATTTTTGTTTCAGACGGACCATACCTGGTCACCATGCCTGGTCCAGACACTTTCCTCATTCAAGGTTTGATGGAAAGGCTTGTCTTGAGTAATATTATTTTTTTCTTTAAATCAAGTAAACATAACTATTTAATTAATTAAAAACATACTAGCATATTAAATGGCATATTGGGGGGCAAAATCCTGGCATATTAAATGGCATATTGGGGGGCAAAATCTTGGCATATTAAATGGCATATTGGGGTCAAAATCCTGGCATTTTGAGGGTCAAAATCCTGGCATATTAAATGGCATATTGGGGGTGGGGGCAAAATCCTGGCACATTAAATGGCATATTGGGGGGGCAAAATCCTGGCATATTAAATGGAATAGTGGGGGGGGGGGGGCAAAATCCTGGCATATTAAATGGCATATTGGAGGGGCAAAATCCTGGCATATTATATGGCATATTGGGGGGCAAAATCCTGGCATATTGAATGGCTAAATCCTGGCATATTGAATGGCTAAATCATGGCATATTGAGTGGCTAAATAATCCTGGCATATTGAGTGGCAAAATAATCCTGGCATATTGAATGGCTAAATCCTGGCATATCGAGGGGTTAAATACTGGCATATTTTAATTGGCAAAGTGATGCTGTGGCATGGTCTGTGGGGCAAAATAACATGTACTATGTGGAAAGTGACACTGGCTAGTTCTGTGGGGCAAAGTGACACTGTGGCATGCCAAATCGTGTAGGTGCAATATGAGTGCAAGCCAAGTGCCGTGGGTGCAATATAGGTGCATGGCAAGTTCTGTGGGTACTGTATGATGCAGTGTTAAGTCCTTTTGGTGCAATGTGGGTGCAGAGGAAGGGAATAAAAAATATGAATGCAATTTTTCAAAAACATTTTAATTAAATAGAATATTAAATAATTAAAATAAGTATAAATGCAGCTAGTTATAGAGAGATGTCTGTGTTTATAGATATGTATTGTTTTCGAATTGTACAATTGTCACCTTGTGGGGCTCCTGTGTGTCGTATAATTAATGGCTGTCACATGTGTGGCATATTTACTGGGCCCCATGTGTGGCATAATTAAGGGGCTCTTTTGTGTGGCATAATTATGGGGCGATTGTGTGTGGCATAATTAAGGGGCGCCTGTGTGTGTGGCATAATTAATTGGGCTCCAAGGTGAGGTATAATTTACGGGGCTATGGTGTGGCATAATTTATGGGGCTCTTGTGTGTCATAGTTATGGGGCTCCTGTATGTGGCATAGTTATGGGCTCCTGTGTGTGGCATAGTTAAAGGGCTCCTGCGTGTGACATAATTTGTGGGGCTCCTGTATGTGGCATATTTAATGGGCCATCCTACTGGCATTACTAAGGAATCTGTTTGGCATGGTATTGGAGGAAATCCAGGGGGGTGACACCATGAGTTACCGCACCGTGTGACACCAACCCTAGTGAAGCCTCTGACCATAACGATTCAGGCTTACTACTTATCGCTAAAAGAGGGCTTTGATATCATTCATGTTCAAAAATAATGCTTCTGTTTTAAATATTCATAGTTGTAGAGACGCTTGTCACAAGGTCTTGGCTATATGCAGTGCTTTTTATATTCACATAGTATCTTACAGAGGTTACTCCAGGCCATTATTTGGGAAGCTCCTGAGTTCTACAGGCATACATTTATTTATTTTTTTATAACTTGCCTGCTTTGATAGGAAAAGTGACTGCCGGCAAAGAATCATTAATGGTGCTGTCATGGGAGTTTGTAGGTGCTTGGGATGCCTCTTTCATTGTGCTCTAAGGGAATTTGAGCATGGACTGTAGTGCTTTTAAGTTTCTCATAGAACATAAAATCTGCCTTCACATGGAACTGAACAATATCACTTTCTTGTTTGGAGTGCCATCCCACATTTATGTGTGAAATGTGACTGGGCTTCCCTTCCCTGAAATGAAAATTCACAAGTGAGAGTGTTGATATTTGAAAGAAGGTGTAAATTAGAAAACATTCTATTTAGGAGTTTAGTCACTAAAGCCTCAGTTAGGATCCTGAAATTTAAGTTTAGTATACTGGACAATTCACTGTTTTATGTTTCCTTTCAATATTTTAAAGAAACATTCTGAACCCAAGTGCCGATGAGTTTAAAGAAGTTAAACTATTTTAGTTTTAGCTAAACTATTTTAGTTTTCTTTAATGAATGGCCACTTAAAGTTGAGTAAAAGGCTTTTTGAATCGTCTTTCTGTGATTATCTGTTGTCGATTTATTCAAGTTTTACTGCTTTTTCTTCTACTTGAACGGTTTCATTTGACAGATTTTCATGGAGAGAGTGTGCGGACAGTCTCATTCACATCTCAATGTATACAACTTCGGCCAGAAATGAATTTGCATCACAAAGGATTTTCAACTTTTTTACATGATATAACGTATCATACTTCAAGTTTCAGATATATTTGTGAGCTGAAGGTGTAAATATTGAAACATTCAAAGGACACAGAGAGAGGTCAGCAAAATCTCTTAGCAAACATCATCAGAAATAATAAACTTTTGTTTATTCAAGCTTTTTCCTGAGGAATGATGCAGCACCAGCATCACACACACTATTCTGTCCCTTTGTTCACTGCTGTCCAAGGAGGGGAGCTGCCAAATTCTGAATAAAGTTGTTACTGCACATGCTTATTAACTGATGACCCGGTGCACCTGCAGTGACACTCTTGCAAGTAACCTAGAACAGGAATCTTTGCAAGAGATTCCTAAGGAATGCCTCCATACATTTATTTGCAAAAATACCCAGAGCAATGTGCAGGTTAAAAGATAACAAATAAAACAAAGCTAGTTTGATGCCTGGAATGCCGCTTAAAAAATAATATTTTATGAAGGGTTAGTGATAGAAACAACTTTCAAAAAGCATTTTATTTATGTTAATATAACCATTTATATAAGAAAAAAATTAGCAACTTTTTAAACTTTACTCTTTAATGTTGTAGATGGTACACCTTCAAAGCCTTTGCCTTTTGCAGTATAACTTGTTTAATGAATTATGTTAGCTCCTTATATTCACATATGATTGAAAAGTTAAATTAAAAAACCTTTGTCATGCAAAGCAATAGAAAGTGTGTGCATAATGCATTTTCGTCCTGCAGTACCTTTTGGTATCACTACAGCTTCAGCTGACACTCAAGGGGATAAAACAATCAAGACACGTTAAACAATAGACACATGAAAAATCTCAATGTGGCCAAGATAAAAAAATAATGTAATTAATGTAAAGAATTGCATTTATATTTTAGCATGTACAGGTTACTGTAATTACCACACTTGGTAACAATTTGGTCTTTTCCTTTTGATACTGCAGTTATAAGAATCCATTCAAGCAAACCATCTGCGTAGAAATGTTACGTCGCGGCTATCACAAATCATTCTCAGAACTCTTTACTCTGATCCAGAAGTGGAATGCCTTGAGGGAGGCTGGAGGGCCAGGGTCAGCCATATGGCAGCAGAAACCCTTGGAGGAGCAGCACGAAAAACTGGATCAACTTCAACACTTCCTGACCAGAGCTGAGGCAGCCCAACGAGCAGGTAATAGAGGGAATTCTGGGTAACAGAACAGCAGGAGCTGAGGCAGTGAGAGCCTCAGGCGAGGATTCTAAATTGTTTCATCTTTGAGTTTGAAACATTACTACAATTTAACACATATCAGCTTTACTCTTATCAGCCGTATAGCAAGATAAGTAGTAGATCATACAACATGGTTAAAAAGGAGTCTGGCATCAAACTGTGTGCTTTCTAATCTTTTAAAATAAGAATCAAGGAGCGTAAGGGGTGCATATATTTTAACAATTCTCTAGAGATTTTGTTTGTTTTATATGCAAGAGAGTGCTCGTGTGATGCTTATGTATGCATAGCATTCAGGCAGAGTCATTTTTTTGTACTGGCAACACTGTTAAATTAGACAATATTAGAGTGTTGTCATGCACTTTCAATATTCAGTGTATAAAGATAATATCCAGATGAAGCAATAAGCATCCATAAATGCTCTTCTTTTCATTGCTATTTGTTTTCACTTGCTTTACCTTTGCACAGAGTATATGGAAAGCACAAGGCATAATAATGCTCATTGTAAAAGTATTGCCAGTGCAAAAAATGACACTACCTCAATGCTATGCAAACATAAGCCTTCCACAAGTCCTTTTTTTGCATATCGAACCCAAATTATTTATACATAATATTTTTTGTAGCATGCCTATTATGTGCAGCGTGAAAAATGATACTTGTAAATACTAAAGGGGCAACTTAATAAATACAGAATTGCCGGGAATTAAGATGGGAATTTCAAACTTTAGGCCAATGCAGGTGAATGGACGCATTTCTGTATATTGGAATGTTTATTTGAATGTATTCAGTTGTGTTTAAATTGAGCCACCATGTGACTGGTGAATTGAATTGGAGAATTCATTTATTGCAGTTTATTTACATGAAAAACACAAAACAAATCTCATATATAATTAACCATTAAAGAGGGACTCAATCGAAACTGATTTTTAATGAGGCAGAATATCACTTTTGCGTCATTAAAAACGCATTTTGATAATGCACCATTTGAAAGTGATATACTTCTAGTCTTTGCAACAGTAAAATAAAACACTAGGAGGCTACCATTTGACACAGCAACAACTCTCTCCATTGCCATTTGGTCATTGGTCAGCCATGTTGAACACAGCCAGTAATGGTGGAGGAGGTGTGTTCAGCTTCATGACATGGCAGCCTGAAAGTCTCAGGGAGAATTCAATAATACAAGCACTTTTCAACAGTCTGCCATAGGAGCATCATTTTTGTTTTATTAAAAAAAGTTGTTGAGAAGGCTTTAGTCCCTCATTAGTTTTTTTATATGGACTATGTGCCATGTAGCATGTGAATTGTGCGTAAACACCAATATTAAAGAATGATTAATGAACAGAATGACTAATATATATTTTATAAGAACAAGTGACAAAAATCATGAATAATAATGAACAAAAATCTTATTTATTTTATATTGGAGAAAAAAGGCAGTGGATTTTCTGCTGTGTTGTTAGTCTACACCAATATTACATACAATATATCTGTGGACGTACACATGCATTTTGAAATAGTTGATAAGCTGCAGATTAGAGCAGGTTACACTGTACAAATGGTTTTGAATGAAAGAGTACTTGGGTAATTGCATTATCTGAATTCAGTTGTAGAAGACAGGCTTCATAGCACTAAATGGGTTATGTAAAATGAATTGAATGGGTAACAGTTGGTCATCTTATTGATTTATCCTGCTTGTCACAGCTGCACACCAGACTAGCTGTCTGGTCACATTACTATTATACAGATGGATTTATCATATCGCATATCCTGTCATATTTGACACTGTGTTTTATTCAGCATTTTATTATTGACCTTAAAAACGTTATGTACTCAATATGTAAAACATATGCTAATAATCAGAAGAGTAACAATTTAGGACAGTTGATAACAAGACCCAGGATGTTAATTTGTCACTGGAAGGCACAAGAGCAAAGTTTGTGTTTCTACCTGAAAACTATGGGAAGATGAGTCCAATGGCTGTGGCTGCCAGTGATCCAAATGCATAGACAGACAATATTATAAAATCAAAATTTAAATATTCAATTGTCTTCACAACTAATCTAATATAGATTAAATCCCAAATTTCACTTGTATTCAGGGAGAAGGCCAAGGTGCCATTTGTAGATGCACCAATTTATTCATTAAAGACACAGACACCAATAAAAGAGAGGACCATGACAGGAGTAGCTTTGATCATCGGGGACATGTATTCGCCTGGAAATAACTGTTAACTTAAAACCAGACTGTGGGGTAGAAAATTGGCCACAGCACTTTTTTTAAATAGTCATTGCATTACATTTTATAACATTCCACAACCTATTCCAGTATTACACAATGATTAACATAACATTTCACATAACATCAGAAAACCAACCAAGCATGCACGAGTATCCAGGTAACTGCCGAATGACTTCCGTGTTCTGGGCATATACCAATGCCCCCTCAAATCCTGAGGTTCGAGGTACCACTTTCCCCTCGAACCTCCCACTAGAGTCTTGATTGACTCGCCCCATTCTGTTCCTCCATTAACCCTCCTAGATACTCGGCAAGCTTCCGCTGATGCAGTGATAAAATTCCTACAACCGAAGGAACCATCAAAACAGGGAGGGTGGGTGGGACATAAGGTAAGGAAGCTTCTCCTAAAATGACTGCCTAACTTCCTGCTTCCTGACTTTTATTCCCAAAACTCCTCCCACTAACTCCACTAATAGGCTGGACATGTACCCTCAGCACACTGTCATGGACGCCCCTCCCCGAGCTTGTCTTGGGGCTACACTCATACTCTATATCCTCTAGATTGTAAGCTTGCGAGCAGGGCTCCCTACCTCATGGACCAGTCTGTTCTAGTTTGTCTAACTTATTATGTAGTTCCCTTCTATGCTATGTACCCAGCGCTACATACATTGTTGATGCTATATAAATAAATGTTACTGTAAATAATGATCACAAAGCTTGTGTAATGACAGCTTCTATGTCTTTCATAGACTTTTCACTGCCGAGAAATATGTTTTAACTGGTGCAAACTATGAACCAAAAGTAGTTCTCGGAACGTTGGATTTAGTGGCTCTTCCAATAAAAATCCTAAAAAGTAAATGAGTAGCTCACCTAAAAATCCCCAACCCTGTGAAAATGGATCTTCCTTTAACTGTTAATAAATAGGTGAGGTGTTATTATTGTTTGCATTATGGAAAACATCATCACAGTCTGTAGAACTATCCAATGGAAAAACATGAAATATTACAGAGGTTTGAATGTTTTATAATTGTACATCCAGTTCATAAAATCGTATTAGCGTCAGGTGCCATAAGGAGTGTGATGCGTTGAGGTTGACTTGCTACCTCAGAAACTGAACTAAATCTTAACCAATATTACAATGACAAGCTAAGTCAAAAGCAGTGGCCTTTTATTTTATAAAGACCTAATATTTTCAACACCAGTAAAAACATGTGCATCTTCTATGTGAAGCCTTGGCCAAAGGAAAGTTCTTAATAAATAGGTATAGTATCCGTTTGTAAATATAAAGTTTTATGCTGAATCATTTGTGGATAACTACGGGCTTTTTTCAAGAAAGAGGGAATTGCAGGGAAATGAGAAGGTAATTGCAAAATACACTTCTTGTATGTCATGTGCCCAATAATCTGTTAATATTGTAGGTTTACGAGCTTTTATTCACCCTGGACCTTTCCTTGTATGTCCCATAAAGCTCTTCAAGGTAATATCCTAAATTTATCATAAAAGCCAGTACTGCAGTACTGTATTTGCCATATAATTTTTTTTTTCTTTCAAAGTTTAGGTGAGTGTGCAATGCTTGTGCTTTAGTCATGTAATTAGGTTTATTTCATTTTTTTTTTTAAATATAATTTCTTTCTTATTTGATATTAAAACTTATAGTTGAATTCCAGCTGTTTATGTATATCCTAATAGTTGAATACAGTTGCAAGAAAAAGTATGTGAACCCTTTGGAATGATATGGATTTCTGCACAAATTGGTCATAAAATGTGATCTGATCTTCATCTAAGTCACAACAATAGACAATCACAGTCTGCTTAAACTAATAACACACAAAGTAAACATTCACAGTGCAGGTGGAAAAAGTATGTGAACCCCTAGACTAATGACATCTCCAAGAGCTAATTGGAGTGAGGTGTCAGCCAACTGGAGTCTAATCAATGAGATGAGATTGGAGGTGTTGGTTACAGCTGCCCTGCCCTATAAAAAAAACACACCAGTTCTGGGTTTACTTTTCACAAGAAGCATTGCCTGATGTGAATGATGCCTCGCACAAAAGAGCTCTCAGAAGACCTACGATTAAGAATTGTTGACTTGCATAAAGCTGGAAAGGGTTATAAAAGTATCTCCAAAGGCCTTGCTGTTCATCAGTCCACGGTAAGACAAATTGTCTATAAATGGATAAAGTTCAGCACTGCTGCTACTCTCCCTAGGAGTGGCCGTCCTGTAAAGATGACTGCAAGAGCACAGCGCAGACTGCTCAATTAGGTGAAGAAAAATTGTAGAGTGTCAGCTAAAGACTTACAAAAGTCACTGGCATATGCTAACATCCCTGTTAGCGAATCTACGATATGTAAAACACTAAACAAGAATGGATTTCATGGGAGCATACCAGAGGAAGCCACTGCTGTCCAAACAAAACATTGCTGCACGTTTATAGTTTGCACAAGAGCACCTGGATGTTCCACAGCAGTACTGGCAAAATATTCTGTGGACAGATGAAACCAAAGTTGAGTTGTTTGGAAGAAACACACAACACTATGTGTGGAGAAAAAGAGGCACAGCACACCAACATCAAAACCTCATCCCAACTGTGAAGTATGGTGGTGGGGGCATCATGGGTTGGGGCTGCTTTGCTGCGTCAGGGCCTGGACGGATTGCTATCATCGAAGGAAAAATGAATTCCCAAGTCTATCAAGACATTTTGCTGGAGAACTTAAGGAGCTGAAGCTCAACAGAAGATGGGTTTTGCAACAGGACAACGACCCAAAGCATAGAAGTAAATCAACAACAGAATGGCTTAAACAGAAGAAAATACGCCTTCTGAAGTGGCTTAGTCAGAGTCCTGACCTCAACCTGATTGAGATGCTGTGGCATGACCTCAAGAAAGTGATTCACACCAGACATCCCAAGAATATTGCTGAACTGAAACAGTTCTGTAAAGAGGAATGGTCAAGAATTACTCCTGACCGTTGTGCACGTCTGATCTGCAACTTCAGGAAACGTTTGGTTGAAGTTATTGCTGCCAAAGAAACCAGTTATTAAATCCAAGGGTTCACATACTTTTTCCACCTGCACTGTGAATGTTTACATGGTGTGTTCAATAAAAACATGGTAACATTTCATTCTTTGTGTGTTATTAGTTTAAGCAGACTGTGATTGTCTATTGTTGTGACGTAGATGAAGATCAGATCACATTTTATGACCAATTTGTGCAGAAATCCATATCATTCCAAAGGGTTCACATACTTTTTCTTGCAACTGTATATACATTTCTATTAATATTTCTTGTTGATCCAGCTTTACATTACAGAAAATAGGTTGCAATATTGTGACTCAACCAGGTCTATATATGAAAGCTTTGTTTCCTATTCCGTGCCATGGTAGTTAAAATCATATCAGTTTTGGGACGACTTATATTTGACATCATATTTCACATTTCTTTTAAAAAGGTTAATGACAGTACAATCCCATCTGGCACTTTAGATTTAAAAGATCGCACACTGGGAGAAATTGAGGAGTAATTAAGTCTCACTCTATAAACACTGTGATAGCTGGCACAGTATTCAGATGGCCTATTAATTTTCTAAAGTCTAGAAAGCAGAGTCTTTTAAAGACAAAGGTATCAAAGCAGTAATAGCTCCATTTGTTTCACATATATGCGTGTAACATACATACATATATAAATCCTAATCGCCTTGCATATTTATAGGAAAAACAATAAAATCTCCCAAGCTTTACATTGCTGCCATGCACGACATATGTAATCCATAATTTTTCCTCTACTTCTAAGAGCATGTGCCTTGCTTATTTTTAACATTTTGAAGATTTCAGAATAACTTCAAGATCTGATTGGTATGGGGGTGGAATGTATGTTGATGCAATGACAGATACAGGGGCAGGACAAGTCAATGGGGCATCCTAATGCAAGTACTCCAGCTTTTTCATATGTTTCAACATTTGAGTTTGGTTATACAATAGATCAGGATGCCTCTGAGTGGGTTGTGATGTGTTACTGCACATACAGGCAGCTGGTGGTTGCAAATCCCGTGATACAAAGTCAGGGGACCTGAGTCAGAGGGAGCTCGGGTCGCTGCTTTATCATGATGGTGTTGGGGAGGAAAAACTGAGGGAACTTGTTTGTCTCATCCTTACTATGGGCACTTTTCAACCACCCAGCCACAATGCATAGCAACAGCTACACCAATGGTAGTCCTAATCCCTGCTCAGACCTTCTCCTTTGGCAAGGTAGAAACTTGCCTGACATAGAGTAACAGTGTTTCCTTTTTATAAGAGTAAAAACTGAAGATGATAAAGGGATGATAAAGTGAAATCATCTATTAACAGATTTATCAAAATGCTCTCTTTAACTCTATCGTTTCCAAACAGACAGACAAACTGACCTGGAAATGAACCTCTTTACTTACATTTAAACAAGTTGTCTGCAGTGCATACTGTACAAAACAAATTTGGACCTCACAATCATCACAACATTTTGTGTCTAATTTTACCTTTTAAAAACAACTTGAATATAGAACTTAGCGAAAAGCAGGACTTTGACCTACTTGCCTGGTCCATTCTTTTCACCACCTTGGAACATATACTTTTCCCCGCCTCATTTCTGAATGCTCTGAAAACCATGTATGCCTCACCATTGCTCAGCTCTTAATAGCAGGTACAACTTCATCATCTTTTCAGATCATAATGGACCCAGGCCAGGGTGTCCATTTTGCCCCTTTTATTCGCACTTTTACTTGAACCTTTATTACAAGCAATAAGGGAAGATGAAGACATTTCAGGCATCACTGTGAAGGACTCTTCATTCAAAGTGGCAACAATGTCTTGTTGTCATTAACCAACCCACTTGTGTCAGACTTATTTCAAGTTATAGGAACACTTTCTGCTCCATCTGGTTTAGAAGTCAATTTTAATAAATCTAAGGGAATTGCCACGTACTTGTCCTCAGGGCAGATTATATACAACTTGAATCTGCTCTTTCTAGCAACCTGCATAAACCCTTCATAATGGAATTGGGTGTCAAAATATCTACAACATTTTCGGATCTCTACTTACTCAACTTTACAGCAGTACTTTCCAACTCCAAGGAGGCGCTTAAAAATGGAAAGAATTCTCTATTTTGTGGCTGAGCAGAATTGCCTCTATGAAATGAACATTTTACCCAAGTACCTTATGTCAAACTCCATCCAAATCAAAATTTGGGATCCTTGGCTTTCACTGTATCCTTGCTATAACTCTCTACATCCCTTTACTCTTATCTCTTGTTTTATCTTCATATTATTTTCTCTTTATATATTTTCTTCTACTTACTTTCACTGGATAGAGTTATATTAATGCATAATGTTGTATATTTACCCTTTTTTGTTTTCTCCCTCTCCCCCTTCGTCCTACAAAAACCCTCTCATGCGTATTTGTATTTTATATGTTCCATATCATTTTGTATTTTTATTAAAAAAAAAAATTCTATTGGTCATCAAACCACAGTACAGTAAAAATGTCTTCACCCAACATAGATCATTAAGTAACAATTTATCATCAACCATATTTTCATGGGTAACAATACTATTGAAATTACTATATGTGCAATCTAAATTACTGTTTCTATATCAACTATTGTTTCACTTGAATAAGTTAAATCCAAATGATCATGTAATATAATTGTGGTACTCACATCTGTGCATATAAGATAACGTCCTACAAAAAGGAAAAGTTGGGTGACTGGATAAAAGGGTAGGAAATGGGGGGGGGGGGGCGGTGTATTAGGGAGAGGGAAATCAGAGGTTATATCATCATCGTGTGCTGCATTTTTACCATAGAGTATCTTCAGGTATCCATTTTCCATTTTCCTCAGTCATGCCAAACTTTCATGTATGTTGTAATGTCTTTTGTTCCTTTAGCTGCGTAGTATTCATGGATCCAGGTCCTATCAATATGTTCCAGTATTTCTTCTAGTGATGGCAATTCTTGTTTCTTCCATTTCCTTGTAATAGCAGCTTTTGTTGCATTCGTGATATTTATGATAAGGCCCTTGGTGTGAGTGGGGATTTGGATCATTTTGTATTTTAATTGGAAAACAGAAATAAAGAATTTAAAAAAAAAATTTGTTCCATTAAATTGGGTAATAGATTTTTGCCAAAATTACATCCCCAGCATGTGCTTGAAAACCTCAGAATATATGAATGTATCTTACGTTGGTAGGGTTTTTTTGATGCGTTACAATAATTGTTTGGAGTTTTGTGTGTCTGTAAGTTACAAAAATACAAGTATAGATACTGATGTGCACTGTCTGTTAAAATAAAATAAGAAACCTTCACTGTGTCCATTCAGCTTTTCTACCTTATGACATAAGTGGAGCAGGTCATCCTTTGTCCAAAGTTATTATGCTGAAATGGATGTCTGTGCACTTCTCATTGTTATTCATTGGCTGGATTGCTGCTCAGGGGTCACACGAGTTCATTCAATCAAAGCCTAGCCAGTAACAATAATCAGCCTTAGGTCAGTTGCATCTCATGAGACTTTCTGTTTTTGATACCTGGATTTCTTAGCATATTTTTCCCAAAAATCTTTTGATAAATGGTATTTAAAATGTTAACTCTTTAATCTTGCCCTGCATGTTAAATATGTATTTTTTCCTTTTGTTATACCTGTATTTAGAACAAGGCTGTGCTATTTTTATATAATCTCCATCAATACATCCTTTCTGAAAAATAATGTTGGTCTTCAAACCCCCTTTCTTTCTACATTATACATAATTTGGCTCATTTAGAGACAACCATACAAAGCAATACTATGCATGTGTGTATCCTCATTCAAATAAAATAGATTGTGATTTTAGATATTTTGTAAATATATATCTTACCAGATACATCTCTGGTATTTCCTCTGCACCACTTATATTACCTTAATACACCAGACGTATACCATAAAACAGTGCTTTAACTATATGGCCTTAAGCTCAGAACTCCAAGATGCATCATGGGAGAATGTAAAGTATTAGTATGATAGCATCTTCCTATACTCTAGATTGTAAACTTGTGAGCAGGGTTCTCTACCTCATGTACCAGTCTGTCCCTGTTTGTCTAACTTAGTATGTAGTTCCCTTCTATGCTCTGTACCTTGCGCTCAGTGGCGGATCCAGGGGAGGGGCAACTGGGTAATTGATTGAGAACATGGGGGACAGAGGAGAGAACACAGGGGAGAGAAGGGGGGAGAGAGGAGAGAACACAGGTGGGACAGAGGAGAGAACGGGGGGGGGGAGAGAGAAGAGAATGGGGAAAGAGAGGAGGAAGGGCGTAGACGCGAGAACACTGAAGGGAGAAGAGAGAACAAAGATGGGGAGAGAAGAGAATACAGACGGTGGAGAGGAGGAAAAGAGACAGCTATGGGGAAGAGGAAAGACATACATGGGGAAGAGAATAGAGAGTGACATGGGAAGGCAGAGGAGAGACAGACAGTGTCACGGACGGCTGTGCCGATAAGGTCTGGAGTCGCAGTGCAGGGGTAGTGGGCGATTCAAGGCCCTGCGCAGGGTGAGCACTCTCCACCTGGGGTGGAACCCCAGGCTTTGAATGCCCACATGCAGAGGCCTTGTTTGGTTTCCCATGAGTCATAGCCAGGCAGGGACAAAGCAGGGTCTAGGATCAAGCCGAGGTCAAAAGACTGGAGAGAGCAGGATAGTCAGGATCAAGCCGAGGTCAAAGGACTGGAGAAAGCAGAATGGTCAGGATCAAGCCGAGGTCAAGGGACTGGAGAAAACAGGAATGGTCAGGAACACGATGAACAGGAATCAAAAACACAAGCTAGCAGAAAATAAATGTACCAGCTCTGATTGCTGGGAGGATGGGGTTTACATAGCTCCAGGGCTCATTACTACAAGGACCTACACCTGGGCGGTAGGTAATAAGAAGACAAAGTCAGAGAGATAGCCACTACTGCTACATGAGGAAATAGAACCAGCAGGTGGCGTCTGGAACAGGAGCAGGGAACAGGAACCACAGGAGTCAGGGTTCGAATCCAGGTAGATGGTTACAGACAGACGGCAAGCAATGGGAGAGAGACAGACATGGGAAAAAAGAGGATACAAAGGCAGACATGGGAAGGAAGAAGAGAGCGACAGAAGGATATGGGGGAGAGGAAAGGACAGACGGAATGTACGCCCCCCCCCCTCCCCAGATCAGGCTCTGGATCCACCCCTGCTTGCGCTATGTAAATTGTTGGCGCTATATTAATAAATGTTAATGTAATATAATGTAATTAATATAAGGAGATGTTCTAGACAAAAGCGGTCTTCACAATTTGCTAATATAAGTATGTACAAATATAATTACAAACAGATGATGTTGTCTCATAAGAAACCAGCAGTGCAGTCCCCTTATGTTGTATCAATCACAAGGAGTTTTTGTAGTTCTTCAAGAAAATGTTTATCCAACATACCACTAAAATGTAGGGTCACAAATTGAGTATGGAACCAAGTCGAAATATGTTACATAGTAGATTAGGTTGAAAAAGACATGTAGCCCATCAAGTTTAACCCTTTCCTACAAGGCCGGTAAAAAATTGTCATGACCACAATGTTAAGTCTATGGAGGTTGTAGCATGGCCGGTATTTTTCGGAAGAAAAGGTGACAACCCTACATATTGATGATTGTCAGGGGCGGGCTGGGCCGGGGGGCAGGGTGGCAATTGCCCCCCAGGCCGCCCTAAACTATGTAAAACACGGCCGCTGGGCCAGTGTTTTAAAAAAAAAAAAAAAAACGCGCTTGCAGGCAGAGACTGAGGTGAGAAGTGATCGGAAGATCCCCTCTCACCTCCGCTCTGCCTGCAAAGCTGCACGGGGAGCCGAACAGGCAGCACAGAGAAACCTCCGTGCTGCCTGTTCGGCTCCCCGTGCAGTGTGACACGGAAGTGCCGACAGTCACGTGATCGGCGCTCTGACGTCAGACGGGCGCCGATCACGTGACCTGTCGGTACAACCGCCGGGAGGCCGAACAGGCAGCATGGAGGGACCATGCTGCCTGCCACCAGGTAAGTCCTCCAGCCACTGGCCACCAGGGAAGTCCTGCCTCTAGCCACCAGGGAAGTCCTGCCACTAGCCACCAGGGAAAAAGGTAAAGGGGGGGGGGGGGGGGCAAAAAACACTGGCATATTTTTGGGCAAATTGGCTGGGGAATATTACATGGCAAATAAGACTGGCATATTTTTGGGCAAATTGGCTGGGGCATATTACATGGCAAATAAGACTGGCATATTATTGGGCAAATTGGCTGGGGCATATTACATGGCAAATAAGACTGGCATATTTTTGGGCAAATTGGCTGGGGCATATTACATGGCAAATAAGACTGGCATATTATTGGGCAAATTGGCTGGGGCATATTACATGGCAAATAAGACTGGCATATTATTGGGCAAATTGGCTGGGGCATATTACATGGCAAATAAGACTGGCATATTATTGGGCAAATTGGCTGGGGCATATTACATGGCAAATAAGACTGGCATATTATTGGGCAAATTGGCTGGGGAATATAACATGGCAAATAACACTGGCATATTATTGGGCAAATTGGCTGGGGAATATTACATGGCAAATAACACTGGCATATTATTGGGCAAATTGGCTGGGGAATATTACATGGCAAATAACACTGGCATATTATTGGGCAAATTGGCTGGGGCATATTACATGGCAAATAAGACTGGCATATTATTGGGCAAATTGGCTGGGGCATATTACATGGCAAATAAGACTGGCATATTTTTGGGCAAATTGGCTGGGGCATATTACATGGCAAATAAGACTGGCATATTATTGGGCAAATTGGCTGGGGCATATTACATGGCAAATAAGACTGGCATATTATTGGGCAAATTGGCTGGGGCATATTACATGGCAAATAAGACTGGCATATTATTGGGCAAATTGGCTGGGGCATATTACATGGCAAATAAGACTGGCATATTATTGGGCAAATTGGCTGGGGCATATTACATGGCAAATAAGACTGGCATATTATTGGGCAAATTGGCTGGGGAATATAACATGGCAAATAACACTGGCATATTATTGGGCAAATTGGCTGGGGAATATTACATGGCAAATAACACTGGCATATTATTGGGCAAATTGGCTGGGGAATATTACATGGCAAATAACACTGGCATATTATTGGGCAAATTGGCTGGGGCATATTACATGGCAAATAAGACTGGCATATTATTGGGCAAATTGGCTGGGGCATATTACATGGCAAATAACACTGGCATATTATTGGGCAAATTGTCTGGGGCATATTACATGGCAAATAAGACTGGCATATTATTGGGCAAATTGGCTGGGGCATATTACATGGCAAATAAGACTGGCATATTATTAGGCAAATTCGCTGGGGCATATTACATGGCAAATAAGACTGGCATATTATTGGGCAAATTGGCTGGGGCATATTACATGGCAAATAAGACTAGAATATTATTGGGCAAATTGGCTGGGGCATATTACATGGAAAATAAGACTGGCATATTATTGGGCAAATTGGCTGGGGAATATTACATGGCAAATAAGACTGGCATATTATTGGGCAAATTGGCTGGGGAATATTAAATGGCAGAATAACACTGGCATATTATTGGACAAATCATCTGGGGAATATTAAATGGCAGAATAAGACTGGCATATTATTGGGCAAAATGGCTGGGGAATATTAAATGGCAATTAACACTGGCATATTGGGCAAATTAGCAGGGGCATATTAAATTGCAGATAACCTTGGAATATTATTGGCCAAATTTACTGAGTTATATTAAATTGCAGAATAACACTGGCATATTATGGGACAAATTGGCTGGGGAATATTAATGGCAAATAATATTGGAAATGTGTATGTAATGGGGTGATGGAGGCATGTAAATGTGGTGATGGGGCATGTCCTGGTGTGCAACGTGGGTTATGGGTCATGTCGTAGGTGTGCAACGTGGGTAGGGGGGGGGGGGTGCCCAAATTTTGGGATATTGCGTGTCTAAATCCTGGCATGTTGAGGGGCATAATCCTGGCATATTGAGGGGAAAATCCTGGCATATTGAGGGGGCATCATCTTGGCATATTGAAGGGAAAATCCTGGCATATTGGGTGTCTAAATCCTGGCATATTGAGGGGCATAATCCTGGCATATTGAGGGGCATAATCCTGGCATATTGAGGGGCATAATCCTGGCATTTTGAGGGGCATAATCCTGGCATATTTAGGGGAAAATCCTGGCATATTGAGGGGGCATCATCTTGGCATATTGAGGAGAAAATCCTGGCATATTGGGTGTCTAAATCCTGGCATATTGAGGGGCATAATCCTGGCATACTGAGGGGCATAATCCTGGCATTTTGTAAGGGAAAATTCTAGCATATTAAATGGCAAATCCTGGCATATTGTGGGGGAAAATCCTGGCAATATTCGTTATAAAACAAGGAAAAGATGGCCGTGGATGGGGAGGCGATTCGATGGTGCAATGGGCCACTTGACTGGATTTGCCCCCCAGGCCTAAGGCTGCCAGCCCTCCCCTGATGATTGTTGATCCAGAACAGTGGTTCCCAATTCAGTCCTCACCCCCCTAACAGTCAAGGATTTAGGGATTTTTAGGGTTTTAAACACAAGTGGGTAATCCCTAAATCCTGGACTGTTAACAGGTGAGAAATGACTTGGGAACCACTGATCCATAAGACTGACGCTACTAATGTCATCTCATAGCGAAATAAATCCTTTTTGACTCCAAAGCAGTGGATCTCACCCTGAATCAACTTTAACTACTTTTACTTTATCAAATGTACGCCTTCAAAACCTCACATAACTTTTAGTGATCTCTGCAAACTCACTGATTGATTTTAAAGAGTGACCAAAGTATCCACAAATATTTTAATAATTTGTAATTTGTCTGTATAGTGGGAGCCGCAAAAATGTATCATTGGGTTGGATAATTTCAATATCAGCATAGAACATGTAAATGCCAATATGCTATGTGGAATGTTTGCTGTATATGTCATATTTTTGGGCATAATAAAAATATATATAAAAAAAACAAAGCTGTCACTTGAGATATTCAATGTAATATGTTTTAATACAGCAGGAAGGTGTGGAAATTATCGTAGCCCTCTGTTTTGTGACTTTCACCCAATTACTTATCCAAATCTCTTGTGCTTTATTTTATACTGTAATAATAATATACAGCATTGTGCTGAAAGGTTTTACAAAATCTGTCCCTTTTCATGTACTGTAGTATCACTGTGGTTTTTGTTTTGTCTTTTTCATGAAAAACAAGTAAATTAGCTGGACATTAACTATTTCTCACAAATCAGGTTGATTTACTCTAATAATGCAGTTAACAGCTGAGATACTGATTCCTATTCAACCTATTTGCAACGTTCCTTACTAAACTCTCTGGCAGTAAGTAAGATAAATATAATAAGATTTGCAAACTGTTTTGCATGAATAATTAATAAGAAGCGTTAAAGAGGGACTGAACCCTAAAAGTAGTTTTAATGAGGCAGATCACAAAGGTTTTGATTGGAGAATGGAAAGTGACTTGGTCTCTCCATCATTGGTATGTGCGCAACTAGGATTGCCACCCTGATTTCTTGAGTCTTTGGAGAAAGTACTGTGACCAGTATTTATTTTAAGAAAAAGTGGCTACCTTGTGCCCATATCACATTCTTTGGTAAAACACTTTATAAATAATTTAATTTATATTTGACATGTTCGGAAACATACAAAGGCACTCAATGGGTGGCTGTTGTGTGCAGTTTGAATAATAGTACAATGCTATGCAGCATTGTGTTTCCTCAACCTTGCATGCCAGTGCTGTACAGAAATACAAAAAAATCACAATTATTGGGAATATATTGTAATTTCACATAGCGAATAATTTTATTGTAACACCCTGGTTAAAATTGACTCTGTCAACCTAAACCTTGTGTATACTGTGAATGTAAACACATGATAAAAAAATAAGCTATACATTGTGTTGCCAGAATTGTAAGCAAATAAAAGAAAAATGTGTTTTAAAGGTGTCCTGTGGTGTTTCCTGTTTATAAAATCACCTGTGTCTAGGGTTGCCACCTTTTCTACAAAAAGATCCCGGCCCTGCTACTGCCTCCATAGACTTAACATTGGCAGCAAGACCATTTGTTACAGGCCTTGATATGCAAATCAACACATTTTCAATGGAATAAGTGTAATTTGTATATCAAGCCACAAGGTGATGTCATAAGCAGGCAACTCAGTATCTTTGCAACTCAGCTACTGATACCTGTCTTTTGCTCTTCCTTTCCTAGATTACATTATCTAATTAAAAACACTATGGGAAAGGATGTTTTAACAATACTATTTTATAAGAGTCTCCTAATAAGGCATACCTTTCAAATGTCCCTATTTAGGACCAAATGCCCTTGTCCCTCCTTCCTCCTCTGTTGTCCCTCCTTCCTCCTCTGTTGTCCCTCATTCCTCCTCTGTTGTCCCTCATTCCTCCTCTGTTGTCCCTCTTTTCTCCTCTGTTGTCCCTCTTTTGTGGGAGCTCAGAATGTTTGGTTTGTATGAGTGTATCACAGAGCTCCAGAGCAATACAACTCACACAAAAAGGAGTTTAAAATGCAGTAAGTGTGTTGATTTTGTATTAATTTGTGTAAATAAAATACTTAAATCTTGTTCTAAATGTCTTATAAAATGACATAAATAGATAACAAGTGACCATAAAGTTGCTGAAGATGTTACTATTAAGCCCCACCCATAGCCACACTTTCAGCCCCTACTACAAAAATAAAAGTGTCCCTCTTTGAACATTTGAAATGTTAAGAGGTATGTTAAGGTGTACCTAACAACTTTCTAATAAACATTTTTATTCTAGATTAGTGGTTTCATGTCCCAAGATTACAGATGTTTGTTCTTTTATAAAAGGCATGGCACAGGAACAGAGAACTGAACAAGGATCTAACATCTCTCATACAGAAATATAATCCTAACCCTCATCCTGCTTTTGCTCCTATGGTCATTTTTAAATGAATAGTGTGTATTGTAGTTAGAGATTATAGCATTTAGTGACCTAACATCTGGCCCGATTCAGTGTGCCAAGAATGTAGAGCAAACAATCAATGTTTACAGCTTCATTTAATGGACAAATTGGAGTCCCATTGCTTTCCCTGCAGATGTCTCATGACTTTCATGTTTCTTAAAAGCTGCCGTGAGTGCTCTGAGATCAACGTTTTGCCCAATAGGATACATTTACTTTTTTTTTGCTTCCAGCTGTATATTTAAGTCCCTTTCCTATATTTGAAACACAAGCACATGCAGTGTAAACTCCATTAAGCCTAATAACATAATTAAGTATAATATGTCGACAACATTCAGATCCTAATATTGCTCAGGTTTTGCTTGTTGCTTGTATTGACCAAAAGTATGAAATTCCCATCTCAAGTCTCTTTTTTTGAAGAAACCTTTTAGAATCTTATTTTAGACTATTAAATACCTATTGTCAGCATTTCTTACTGGAGCCGCGATAATTGTTCTTTCTTCTGGGGGAGCGATTTGTCCAACTAATTCAAAAAGAAAGATGTTTCAGAATCTATTGCTATACATTTACATGTTTATTGATAACCTGTTATAAAAGTACAGTGGATATGTTTGTGGATAAACATAAATAATTGTCTGTTTATTCAGCAGTTTTCTGAGCACAGTTTATACTTGTACTAGCTCCAAAGAGCTATTTGTGGGCTATGGATAGTATTCATATGTGCCTCAGCAGTTACACCTCTGCTGTACCTTAAAATAAAACAGTTAAGCATAGTCAACCCTGCTTCCTATTTGTTGAGGAGCTCAACCTGAACTCCCCCTCTATTAAAAACAAATCTAATAGGAACGTGAAAATTGTGTTGATGTAAAACATTGTTGGGGACATCCAAACTCCCTCTACAACACCTGAAATGAAACTGTGTTTTTGATGTCCATCACCCCCTAAATTCTTTGGTTTTTGAATGCAGCGCATTCTGGGGCTTATTAATGGCAAAATAACACTAGCATATTATTAGGCAAATTGGCTGTGGCTTATTAATGGCAAAATAACACTGGCATATTAATGGCAAAACTGATACTAGCATATAATGGAAGACGTAATACTGGCATATTAATGGCAAAAGTAATACTGGCATACTAATGGGCAAATTGGCTGTGGCTGGTTTTGTTTGTCTATTTATGATTTGTAATGCACTGGTTTGGTTTGTCTATTAATGATCTATAATGCACTGGTTTGGTTTGTATATTTATGATTTGTAATGCACTTGTCTTGATTTGTCTGTTTATCATTGGTAATGCACTTGTCTTGGCTTGTCTGTTTATCATTGGTAATGCACTGGTGTGGTTTGTCTGTTTATCACTGTTAAATTGCACTTGTCTTGGTTTGTGCATTCGTTATTTATTTTGCACACCTATTTGGTTTTAAAGGTAAATAAAGGCATCTAGTTCTTATGTTCTGTTTATGCACTTGACTTTATAACTTAATTTTTATATATTTTTGCTTGTGGTGTGCCACGGAATTCTGGGAAGAGCATTGGTGTGCCCTTTGTGAGAAACGATTAAGGAGCACTATTGTAATGTGTGTGTTTTTAAAAAATGTATGTCCCTACCATCCTTGCACATGTACATATGTGTTGGAAATGATTGAGGCATCATATCCTGCAAATACATATTTACGGCAAATAAAATCATAATATTTCTATCTTGCACTCAGTTCATTAAGGCTGTAAAATAAGAGATCGAGAACAATACTGGAAAGGAGATAGTTGCAGAATAATACGTAATTATACACGTTACTATATGTAAAAGATAAAAGAGAGAACCCAGTCTAGGGCAGAGTGAGCTGACTCTATGTAATATATATATATATATATATATATATATATATATATATATATACACACACACACAGTGGTGTATCTTGATTTTGTGCTGCCCTAGGCAGACAAAATCCGGGCACCCCCCTACCCAAGCTGCACACCCACGTTACACACCTAAGACATGCCCCATCATTCAGACTCACATCAAGCTCACACTCCCATCACACTCAGTCACACACTCCTACTCCCATCACACTCAGTCACACACTCCTACTCCCATCACGCACACTCTGACTCCCATCACACTCAGTCACACACACTGTCTCCCATCACACACACTCTGACTCCCATCACACTCAGTCACACACACTGTCTCCTATCACACACACTCTGACTCCCATCACACTCAGTCACACACACTGTCTCCCATCACACACACTCTGACTCCCATCACACTCAGTCACACACACTGTCTCCCATCACACACACTCTGACTCCCATCACACTCAGTCACACACACTGTCTCCTATCACACACACTCTGACTCCCATCACACTCAGTCACACACACTGTCTCCCATCACACACACTCTGACTCCCATCACACTCAGTCACACACTCCTACTCCCATCACGCACACTCTGACTCCCATCACACTCAGTCACACACACTGTCTCCCATCACACACACTCTGACTCCCATCACACTCAGTCAGTCACTCACACACACACACACACACAGTCTCCCATCAGCACTTACCTTTCCCTGGCAGGCAGGCAGCATGGTCCCTCCATGCTGCCTGTTCGGCTTCCCAGCGATTGTGCCGACAGGTCACGTGACCGGGCGCGCGTATGACGTCAGCGCGCCGGTCACGTGACTGTCGGCACTTCCGTGTCGGCACACTGCACGGGGAGCCGAACAGGCAGCACGGAGGTTTCTCTGTGCTGCCTGTTCGGCTCCCCGTGCAGCCTGGCAGGCAGAGCGTTGGTGAGGGGGGATCTTCCGATCCCTTCTCACCTCCGTCTCTGCCTGCAAGCACGGTGGGGTTTTTTTTTGAAAGGGCCCGATTTTTTTTTTTTTGATTTTTTTTACATTTTTTTTAATTTTTTTTACATTTTTTTTTTTCCAGTGCTGGGGGGCGCTGCCGCCCCCCAAAATTTGCCGCCATAGGCATCCGCTCGCGGTAAATACAGCACTGCACACACACACACACACATGTTCACCATTTATATGGTACTTCTCATGCTGGAAATTACATTATTCAGATTGGCCAACCTTGTCACTTTTATATTACCCAAAACTGCCATAGTTGGTAATTAGAAAATCCATATCCAAAGGGGATCATACTGTACCGTTACTTAATCCCAATCTTACCTTGATAAATGATAGTTATAAATTTATGAAATATTAGAAATTGTCTGGTATTCAGTGAAGTTTTACTACTTAAACATTTGTTGATGTCATTTAAATCATGCAAGGGGAGACTGTAAATTTAGAAATATAATCTCTTTCTTGTTTCTCTTATTTCTAGGCTATCATGAAGAAGTCTATAAGAATCAGTTTGCACTGGCACAATACTTCAAAGAACTTGGTGATCGTTGGCTCTCAAATCATTTCTTTGATTGCTGCTTTCAGACTGCCAAAAAAGTTAAAATCGACGGTGGCAGAAAAGAAGCTGAGGCCCATGCAAATCTTGGCCTGGTTACTGAAGAACATGGTGAGATGATAACTTGTGTTGTATATTTACATGCAACATTGGGATTTAAAATACATGTAAATGTTATCCTGTCTGCAAATCATTTTGAAGTCCCTTACCGTTTGTAGTTAATTAATCTGTGATATTTTTTAAGGAAACCATAGAGAAATATTCACATTCCTGTTTGTCTAGCAGTGAGTGTAAGCATACCTCCCAATTCAGGACATTAAGGAATGTGACTTTAAAGGAGACATGTCATTTCTATTGTGCATACACAGTAGCATTGACATCCAGTATGCCATGTGCAGTGCTATGGTTAATAAGACTCCACATATGCACAATGGCTGCAATATTCTCCTGCAGTACTTGATCAACCATGGATGGAGCTAAAGGTCAGCATTCAGTTAGGCAGGCACAGGTTTTGGTACAATATGCCTTTTTATCAGGATACAGTTACTCAGATACAAATAGTGGTACTGTATACCAGTTTCATTGTATAGTTAGCCAGCAAGTGACTGTGCTACTTTATCGCTACTATTATTGTATAGTTAGCCAGCAACTGAAAGTGTTACTGTATAATTGCTATCAGTTAGCCAGAAACAGAAAGTGATAGAGGCAGCTATCAATTTCTAAAATTATCCAACCACATACTGGTGTACAGTATAGTTTCTATCCATTTATAATTAATCTCATTATGCTGTCTAGTAAGTATATGGCCATGTCACCAATTAAATAAAAATAGATAAAATAATCTGTAAAGACCAGGTCTCAGCAGCTACAACCAACCAAGAGACTTCTTATTACCTTGGCAATACCCAGTGAGGTCACCAGGGCATTTTTAGGTAATATTAGGGCCAAATACAGCTTTTTAAAATGAAAAAGTATTTTTTGTGGGGTTTTTTTCTTTATGTATTCAAATAGTATAAAATACATAATTAAAAATAAATATACCATTTAAAAAAAATCTTATTGTATTGTAATTTATACAAAAACTGATAATAAAAAAACATTCCCTCATTCTTCCATTCATTCAGCATTCACCTAACCCTTAGATCTATATTCCTCATCGTCTTTTATGTGCTTTGTTACGTCGTTTTTAACTAATGGCAGCCCCTTTTCAGCAAGGTCCATGATTTTTACTTACTATTTTGAATTATTCCAAGTGTTGCCTATTATATAAGCTAATGTAGTAATGGTCATTTTTGTCTCTATAACAAAACAACCAACCCAACAATACCTCTGCTTTATTTAGCTTTTATCATTAATGATACTTCTCTTGTAGTGAATGCAGACATCCTCCGCTGCCACCCCACACGACCGCCTGGACTTCTATGATGAAGCCAGGTCCTTCTGGCTTCATCATAAAAGTCCTGGCAGAAGTGCCGGGCAGCAGCGGAGGATGTCTGCATGGATCGTGCAGACATCCTCCGTCTGCCCCCGCTAGCCACCAGGGAGATTATGACGGAACTGCTGTCCACCAGGGAGAGACAACGAGGGGGAGAGAGATAACGCTGGGGGAGAGACAGAGACAACACTAAGGGGGGGAGAGAGAGAATGCTGGGGGGAAGGGGGGAGAGAGACAAAACTGGGGGGAGGGGAAAGATAGAGGCAGCATTGGCACATAAAAGGAAATAAAAACAAGAAATGCATTTTTTATATCATGATTTTTTATTAAATATTAAAAAGCAATTTACATGTTAATATATACAAGTTGAACTTTTTTCCTATAGGGTAGTCTTATATTCAGGCTATTATTTTTTTTCCTAAAGGAATATCCAAAGTTTGGGGGGTCGTCTTATAATCAGGGTCATCTTATAATCGAGCAAATACAGTATTTGTGTTTGTGATTTACATTTCATTCAGAGTATTATATTTTGTGTTTAATCAAATATGGTTCAAATTAATCATTAAAGAAAGTCTGAGTGGCATGACATATACATTCACAGTTTGTTAAAATTGGTAACTTTTTTTACAATCTAAGACGTGTATGTGTGTGTCATTGATACATCCCCTTTACCGCTTGTCATACGTTTCAAAATGTAATTTACACCGGTCCACCCTTACTGGTTATGTATCTCAATATGCAATGACTTTGACATGTTAATATTTATTTAGTTACAATTTACATCTATGTCCCAAAATTAGAAAGCCTTCACAATTTCTTGCCCAATCAATCAGTCATACAATAATTGATCAATTATCATTACAATAGAAAGTGTAAGACCACATTATTTACATAAAGAGTACATTTTTGTGAGTATATATTTAGTTTTAAAGCAGATACCTGTTATCTGGGGGTATGTAGGATTATACCGAGGTTGCGGACTCCTCGAAGCTCTCCTTGCCTTCGAAAGGTTCTGTTGCACTGATTGGTTGAAATGAGTTAGCATATTGTAAACAAGTATTCTTCATGTACACATTCCGTTTAAAAACAGGCATTTCTTTAATTGTCAAACATGTAAGAAATTGCAATATCCAATGATTTCAACCATCACACCGTACCTTTTGTTTGTGAGATCTCCCTGTCAGAAATATCAATGTTCTTTCCTGTGATTTTACTTATTTAAAAAGGGTTTCCAGTCTTTTTTAAATGTTTTATGATGTTCTCGGTATTTTTCAATTAGATTATAATTTGTGCTTTTCTCATGTGCTACCATTACTGAAGAATGTAGTTCCTTCTTAGATGTCAGTTAAAGCTCCGATCTCCAAAAAAAACGAAATCCGAAAGGCCTAAAGATATTTTAAAATTAGTCAGAATAAGAAAATTGTGACTTTGAAATGTAGTCTAAGGCCATTCATGGGAATATAAACTTGACCCCTTCTTTACTGGTGGCTTTTTGCCAACACTATTTGTAATATTAGTGACAAATTGTATGATACTACTTAATACAAGTTATATTATGCAGGAGTATGTAAGTAATTAAATAAAAAAATATATATGTGTCTAGCACTGAAGGTAGAAATGTTTAATATTACAAAAGTTGAAAATTGTAATGAAGGCTCAATTAAAAGGACTAGAAAGTAAAAATAATAATTATATTCATGTTGTTAACATGTTGTGTTGTATGAATTCCAAAACTGAGTTTTAAAGCATTTATTACAAGATTCCCATGGACTCAGCCACCAGTGCCAGCTTTCTGCATGGGCAGACTGGCGAATGCCCAGGGGCCCACAAATTCGAGGGGGCCCAGCGTGTCTGGCCAGAAAAATTAATGTTTGCAATCACCAATCAGTCTGCACATGCAGAAAAGACTGCATCATTGGCAACTGTCCCGGTATTTTGAATCTTTTCACAGCCCTTTAAGCGTCTTGTCAATCAGCATAGTTGCATGGGTGAAAAAAAAAGCATTCCGCACCTTTAAAAAAAACGCTACTGCTCCCGATTTCGCGACATCTGTAGTAGTCAGCGGGTCAGGTGTCACGTGACCTTTTCAGCTCTCAAGACCTGCAGGAGCAGTAGTGAGGGTCAGCAGCATGACAAACTAGAAGCTGTAGGAAATGGGGTTAGTGGTCTAAATGCGTACTAAATCTGCACCTATATAAGTGCATTTAATTGACTTATGAAGACACTCTAGTCATCTTCATTCACATACAGAGCTTTCCACAAGATAGCAGTCTCCCTTACACATACCATTACATAAGTGCTGCTTTGATTTTAGCTCTGGATGATTCTTTTTTATATATTAACTCCATGGATGCCATCTTGAAAGATGTAACTTAAAACCTCAGCTGTATTTGGTTTCCCTTGCCTTGAACTGAACCAGGTAGCCATTTTAATGGTCAGAATATGGCTCTAAAGCAGGGCCGGCCCTTTAATGGGGCAGGCGGCACCCTGCCAGAGGGGGCACTTTGATGCTTCATGCAGCATCCTTTTTTTTTGGTGTCCAGGGTGCTTGATAGAAGGATGTCTCGGCCAATCAGGGGAGACCTCTCAGCTCTCCTGATTGGCTGAGAGTTCAGAAGCCTCCTGTGATTGCCTCAGTCCCTCCTTCACAGGTGGAGCTCAAAGCAAAGAGATGCCTGGACCAGGTACGTTAATAACTGACAGTGTGTGTGTATGTCAGAGTGAGTGTGTGTATGTCAATGTGAGTGAGTGAGTGTGTGTGTCAGTGTGAGTGAGTGAGTGAGTGTGTTTGTCATTGTGAGTGATAGACTGTCTGTGTATGTGTGTGAGCAAGTGTGTGGATAAATGGGTTAACTCCTCTGATACTGCCTATATCTGTCTAGCCAGCCAAGAGGTTAACTCCTCTGACACTGCCTATATCTGTCTAGCCACCCAAGGGGTTAACTCTGACAGGAGGTTGCGCCCCGTTCAAGCTCCGCCCCGTTGCGCTGTGTCAGCTGCTTGCCGGATGTCAGGTGGACGGACATCCGGCAGAAGGTCCTGGATGACGGACCAAGTGTAAGGTAAGTAAAAAAATTAAAAGTGTGACTGTGTATGGGTGTCTAGGTGTGTATGTGTGTTTGGCTGGGTATTACTGGGTTCTGACTGGCACACTATTACTGGGTTCTGACTGGCACAATATTCTTGGGCTCTGACTGGCACACTATTACTGGGTTCTGACTGGCACACTATTTCTGACTTCTGACTGGCACTATATTACTGGGTTCTGACTTCCACTATATTACTGGGTTCTGAGTGGCACAATATTACTGGGCTCTGACTTGCACACTGTTACTGGGCTCTGACTAGCACAATATTCCTGGGCTCTGACTAGCACAATATTACTGGGTTCTGAGTGGCACAATATTACTGGGTTCTGAGTGGCACACGATTACTGGGCTCTGACTGGCACACTATTACTGGGCTCTGACTGGCACAATATTCCTGGGCTCTGACTGGCACAATATTCCTGGGCTCTGACTGGCACAACATTACTGGGCTCTGACTGGCACAATATTTTTGGGCTCTGACTGGCATAATATTCCTGGGCTCTGACTGGCACAATATTACTGGTGTCTGACTGGCACAATATTCCTGGGCTCTGACTGGCATAATATTACTGGGCTCTGAGTGGCACACTATTACTGGGCTCTGACTGGCACACTATTACTGGGCTCTGACTGGCACAATATTACAGGCATCTGAATGGCACACTATTACTGGGCTCTGAGTGGCACAATATTACTGGTATCTGACTGGCACAATATTACTGGGCTCTGAGTGGCACAATATTACTGGTATCTGACTGGCACAATATTACTGGGCTCTGAATGACACAATATTCCTGGTTTCTGACTGGCACAATATTACTGGGCTCTGAGTGGCACAATATTACTGGTATCTGACTGGCACAATATTACTGATATCTTACTGGCACAATATTACTGGGCTCTGAATGGCACACTATTCCTGGTATCTGACTGGCACAATATTACTGGGCTCTGAGTGGCACAATATTACTGGTATCTGACTGGCACAATATTACTGGGTTCTGAGTGGCACAATATTACTGGTCCCTGACTGGCACAATATTCCTGGGCTCTGACTGGCACAATATTCCTGGGCTCTGAGTGGCACACTATTACTGGGTTCTGACTGGCACAATATTCCTGGGCTCTGACTGGCACACTATTACTGGGTTCTGAGGGGCACACTATTCTTGGTCTCTGACTGGCACAATATTCCTGGGCTCTGACTGGCACAATATTCCTGGGCTCTGACTGGCACAATACTACTGGTATCTGACTGGCACAATATTACTGGGCTCAGACTGGCACACTATTACTGGGCTCTGACTGGCACACTATTACTGGGCTCTGACTGGCACAATATTACAGGCATCTGACTGGCTCACTATTACTGGGCTCTGACTGGCACAATATTCCTGGGCTCTGACTGGCATAATATTACTGGTATCTGACTGGCACACTATTACTGGGCTCTGAATGACACAATATTCCTGGGCTCTGACTGGCACAATATTACAGGCATCTGACTGGCACACTATTACTGGGCTCTGAGTGGCACAATATTACTGGTATCTGACTGGCACAATATTACTGGGCTCTGAGTGTCACAATATTACTGGTATCTGACTGGCACAATATTACTGGGCTCTGAATGACACAATATTCCTGGTATCTGACTGGCACAATATTACTGGGCTCTGAGTGGCACAATATTACTGGTATCTGACTGGCACAATATTACTGATATCTTACTGGCACAATATTACTGGGCTCTGAATGGCACACTATTCCTGGTATCTGACTGGCACAATATTACTGGGCTCTGAGTGGCACAATATTACTGGTATCTGACTGGCACAATATTACTGGGTTCTGAGTGGCACAATATTACTGGTCCCTGACTGGCACAATATTCCTGGGCTCTGACTGGCACAATATTCCTGGGCTCTGACTGGCACAATATTCCTGGGCTCTGAGTGGCACAATATTACTGGGTTCTGACTGGCACAATATTCCTGGGCTCTGACTGGCATACTATTACTGGGCTCTGAGGGGCACACTATTCTTGGTCTCTGACTGGCACAATATTCCTGGGCTCTGACTGGCACAATATTCCTGGGCTCTGACTGGCACAATACTACTGGTATCTGACTGGCACAATATTACTGGGCTCAGACTGGCACACTATTACTGGGCTCTGACTGGCACACTATTACTGGGCTCTGACTGGCACAATATTACAGGCATCTGACTGGCTCACTATTACTGGGCTCTGACTGGCACAATATTACTGGTATCTGACTGGCACAATATTACTGGTATCTGACTGGCACACTATTACTGGGCTCTGAATGACACAATATTCCTGGTATCTGACTGGCACAATATTACTGGGCTCTGAGTGGCACAATATTACTGGTATCTGACTGGCACAATATTACTGGGCTCTGAATGGCACACTATTCCTGGTATCTGACTGGCACAATATTACTGGGCTCTGAATGGCACACTATTCCTGGTATCTGACTGGCGACTGGCACAATATTACTGGGCTCTGACTGGCACACTATTACTGGGCTCTGACTGGCACAATATTACAGGCATCTGACTGGCACACTATTACTGGGCTCTGACTGGCACACTATTACTGGGCTCTGACTGGCACAATATTACTGGGCTCTGAATGGCACACTATTCCTGGTATCTGACTGGCACAATATTACTGGGCTCTGAATGGCACACTATTCCTGGTATCTGACTGGCGACTGGCACAATATTACTGGGCTCTGAATGGCACACTATTCCTGGTATCTGACTGGCGACTGGCACAATATTACTGGGCTCTGAATGACACAATATTCCTGGTATCTGACTGGCACAATATTACTGGGCTCTGAGTGGCACAATATTACTGGTATCTGACTGGCACAATATTACTGGGCTCTGAATGGCACACTATTCCTGGTATCTGACTGGCACAATATTACTGGGCTCTGAATGGCACACTATTCCTGGTATCTGACTGGCGACTGGCACAATATTACTGGGCTCTGACTGGCACACTATTACTGGGCTCTGACTGGCACAATATTACAGGCATCTGACTGGCTCACTATTACTGGGCTCTGACTGGCACAATATTACTGGTATCTGACTGGCACAATATTACTGGTATCTGACTGGCACACTATTACTGGGCTCTGAATGACACAATATTCCTGGTATCTGACTGGCACAATATTACTGGGCTCTGAGTGGCACAATATTACTGGTATCTGACTGGCACAATATTACTGGGCTCTGAATGGCACACTATTCCTGGTATCTGACTGGCACAATATTACTGGGCTCTGAATGGCACACTATTCCTGGTATCTGACTGGCGACTGGCACAATATTACTGGGCTCTGAGTGGCACAATATTACTGGTATCTGAATGCACAATATTACTGGTATCTGACTGGCACAATATTACTGGGTTCTGAGTGGCACAATATTCCTGGTATCTATAATTGTACAATTTTCAAACACTGAAAAAATTATGGGTGTTTTCTTACATTTTTATTATGGGGGGGGGGGGGGGGGTGCAACACTCAGGGTCCGCCCCGGGTGCCAAATGCTCTAGGTACGCCCCTGTGTGTGACCAAGCTCATCTGGGCTCTAGCCCCAGATCATCCGAAGACCTAGCAACGGCCCTGGTTTAACCCTTGATTCCTTGAAGGAAGCAAGGGTTAAACAAGTTGGAATGTCCCTTTTAGTTGTTTCTTGTTTATGGTGTCTGTTGATGTCAGATTTGTTACAGAAGTATCTGATTCACTTCCAAGGAGCTGAAAGTGTTAGAATGTTTTCTGCAAGTGCATGTTGCCATGACAACATGCACCCACAAGAAGTAATATTGAATCACCTTCAGCTTCCTCTGCAACAATCCTGTGTTCCCAAGGCAACTTGATCATTCATGAAACACTGCTGCCTTTCCCAACTTTAATGTATTTAAAAGTGTGAATGTCTCTTCTAAAGCACATGCCATTGTACCCATGTAATAGACACTTTGTAAAAATAACTTTTGCTTCTCTAAAAGAAAGTTAAGTGACTTTTACAGCTTAATCTATAAGATTATCAAATGTTTATATAATAAACATGTCTAATATATTTAGAAAGCCCATGTTAAAGTAAGCCAGAACATATTTTATATTCAAAGTATTTATGCATGAAAAACAATGACATTCTAAGATGTTTTAAGACTCTCATTAAGACTACTTACTGTAAAGCTTTTATGTATATGTGAATTAATAGCATTGCTGTATTGATTATTATGCAAATGGAAGCAATTAATATGCAGACAAAAGCTTAAGGCTATATTAAATTAGTATTACATGAAGATAAGTTGTAGATCATGAATAAGGAGCACAGAAAGTGCTCTGATGAAAGGCAATAGCAAGAGATTACCTTTTTAAGTGCAACAATAATGTGATGACATTACAGATCATTGTAACATAATTCTTTTAAATCTTTATTAGTGTTAAATTAAAGTTCATGCATTACCCATCTATAACACCTAATAGATCTCAATTTTGTGTTATATTATCTGCAGACCAAATAAAAATGAGTGTGCGTTTATTCACTTACATATGCAAACATGAGCCTCTTCCTAGCAAGTATGCAATCTCATGCCATTTGTAATAATAGTGTAGATTTTATTCATGAAAGAGGGAATTGACAAGAGAATTTCAAACTTAAGGCTAAAGTAGCCAAGTTGGAAAAATTCTCCATTTTAGTTGCATTGGAGAATGTTTCCAACTCAGCTACCCTTGCCTTAAAGGCACAGTCCCCAAACTCGCATTGGTGAAAAACGAATATTACTGCTTGTATAGTGCACAGGCTTTTTTCCCAGTGGGATTTCATGCAGGCATTCTGCATAAATCAGATTTTTAATATTTGACTCAAGCCCTCCCCAGTGATTACTCTGCATGTTTACTGCAGGTGCAGCAGCACTGATTATATAGACACTTAATAGAGGCTCCTTAAATCAATATATGACTTAAAACAATAGTACAGGAATGTCTCCATAGCGATGTATTTACATGTATACCAATATGTAGATAGGTTAATCACACTTATACAGAAAAATAGCATTATCATGCTCAAGATATAAATCAGAAGTAAATATCAATGGCTCCCACTTTTTAGCCAAAACAGTACTTTAAAACAGGAGTTATTATCACCTAACATTTAGCACATAAAGCGCAATAGACACTGACTCTCCATTGCTCGTTTCCTGGTTTCACATATCCCTCCTCCCATCGGCATTGTGATGTCAGTGTGCAAGATGATGAAAGCACATTTCACCAATTGACTTCCTCAGGTCACGATGTTAAACCGCACCCCTTATATACTGATAGCAAGTTTAATTTTTTTATGTATACAAGCAAAAAGGAAACGAGCACTGTTGTCTCCATACACTCCTCTAAACTCCTCTATACATATCCAATATTTTACAAATACGTTAAACAAACCTTATATACATGATGACAAAATAAATATTATCCAAAAATTAAAGTAGAGGAGCCTGTATAAACAAAATAAACACCTATTTACAGCAGCAGCATCTTTTATCGAAATAAATATATGAAATCCTCGCCTACCCGATATTTAATAACTGTTTCAGTGCCATGATGCTGAGTAAACTAGGCTCTACATTACAATGCAAGAAAAATGTGCTGACACACTATGGTTTTTATTTCTGTTTTTAATAATGCTGGACAATGGCTGTTTTAACATTTCTGCAGTGTTTGTGTTTAGCTGTAATTTTCCTCTTTTAGACTTTCTTTAGCCACACAAATCATATATTGTATTTTACAGGATAAGAAAGGCTTTCTTTAGATGCCATTATTTTGATCATATCATATCATTTATTATAAAAATGGGGGGGGGGGGGGACATTTTCAAATTTTACTTGGATAACAATGTACTCATCTGCAAAAGCTAATGAAAAAAACTGCAAAATAGGTTTTAATGTTTGTCCTGAGTTTTGATGCAAGTAGTATTCCATTGCTATTTCCAAACCATTTTTGTGTAACCCTAACACTGATGGGAAAAAATATTCTGTGGGGGTTGGAGTCTATTGTAAGGGTGCTTGGGGGAAAGGAGCAATCCTGCCAATGATGGTTTTAGTCTCTTCCTGCCCCACAATTCGCTCTAGGGAGGGAGAGACTAAAGCTATGGAAGCTGTTATTGGCTGTCACAGTGACCGGATGTGTCCTTTACAGCCCGGTCATGGACTTACCGTAATCATAGAAGCAGGACATGCCAGGCACATCCATTGTCATCAAGGAGTTAATAACTATATTTCATTAACCATAACATGACTAAATATTAGTCCAAAGAAAGTCCCTGATATTTCAACATAGTTATGGAAGCTTATTCACTAAACACTAAGCCATTATTGACAAATGAGCTGACCAATGAGTACCAAAACAAAAGTTAATATAGTTGAGTTGGAAATTATTGTACAACTCAACTATTTTAGCCACAGTTCAGAAACTCAGTTGTTAACTAACCACAAGTCATTGTTTTTTAAATGATCCCCCACATATCTGTGCAAAGGTATGCTCAAAATCCAAACTGCAGATACATTTAAAGAGGGACTAAGCCCACCCAAAAAGTTTTAATTAGGCAGAAACCTACTGCTACCCGATTAAAGCAACTTTTGAATGGTGCTGCTAGAGGTTTCCATTGAAAAGCAGTGATGACATGGCAGGAGTGGCTGTGTTCATTTCCTCTCCAGCTATTGGTTGTGTGCAGCGAAGTTGACGTGGCACTTGAGCAGATCTTTCAGCTTCCATAGAGCAGACCTCCATCAAAGAGTAGATCATTTATTCTCTGAGTTTGCAACAAGTGGCAATATCTTTTCAATGGAGCACAGGAGGAGTGCCATTTAAAAGGCTTTTTTAATGGGGTCAAATTAAAATGCTGCCTAAATAAATCTTGTTTTTGGCTTTATCCACTCGTTAATTGGAAATTAGTACAGGATGGTGCAGGCTTTACATTCATGCACTAGCGTACAAATATGGAATGAGCCTTAACTAGTGGAAGCCATTTAATCTTCATTGCCCACTTGCTCCATATACTAAATTACTGAAATCAGTTAAAAGATCTGTGTTCAAAAAGGTATCTTCTGTGAAGGGATAATCCATCTTTCTACCTGGATTGCCTTTTTTCTAGGAGCTCAAAAGTGTTTTTTATTTCACAAAAATATTATTTTTTTGAAATTTCTTGTATGTAGAGTATGTGTGCATATGTAGTATAATGCTTATATTATAAAAGTCACACATAGCTCAAACAGTAGAGGGTCAAAATACATGCATTTATGAGTGAACTACTGGATCCCAGTGGGCCTACCTGCATCGATCCCACTGATCTCTTCCTGTTGGGAAAGCACAAATATTCCTTTTATCCTGCTTTCTTGCTGAACCACTCTGTCAGTAAATCCTAAAGAACCAGGGTCTAATTTAATTGGGGACTAACAAGGAAGCAAGAGAAAAGAGGTCTGTGTCTCAAAAAGCACTGCTCTCCCATTTCTCCACCATGGATCGATTTACCGTATCACATCATGGAGATATAATAATGGGGTGGGTGGGCAGAATTAATAAAAATTGTTAATAAAAATTGTTAGAACATTGGTTTCAGTGTTGCATATTCCCTCCTATGCTCAGTATTGTGAAACTTGGTACTATTCAATGACGTAAAATATCACTTATCATAGAAACATAGAAACATAGAATGTGTCGGCAGATAAGAACCATTCGGTCCATCTAGTCTCCCCAATTTTTTTTTAATACTTTTATTAGTCCCCCGTTCCCTGTCTTATAGCTAGGAGAGCCTTGTGTCTATCCCACGCATGCTTAAAATCCTTGACTGTGTTTACATCTAGCACTTCTGCTGGCAGGCTATTCCATACATCCACTACCCTCTCAGTAAAATCACCATAGCAATCTATGGCATTCAGTGACGTGATAAATAAATATACCCCATTGTCTGCATATTTTAACTAATGGGCATAGGAATGATCTAGTTTCTATCTATATACATATTTATTCGTTGATACAGATTCACTAATTAACCAAACTATTTGGCAAGCATGTAAGCATAGTGAACTTTGATTTGGCAGACAGAGAGCAAGGACTAGCTGGAAGATTCACTTTGAATGATTTGAATGGAACAAGCAATAATAATAATTACATGTTTTATACATTAACAAATTATAGCAACAAATGCGGATAATAAGTTGTTAAAAGCATTATTGCAATATTAAAATAGTGATATTACATTTCATAGCAATACAAGGTGCTTTATCCTCAGTTGAGATAACTGAGTATGTATCATGCCAGACGTGGTCCTCTACTACGTTATGGATGAGTTTGCCAATAAAGGTTTCTACTTGCCTCCTATGTATTAATGACATATAGAGAGACTGATTCTTGTCCTGATGTGTTTACCCTGAAACATATGGTTCAACATATTCTGTTTACAACACACAGCATGTTTTCTACTTCTCTTACTGACTAAAAAAAAAAAAGGTCCGTTCTGGAATTTTTCCAGAATTGTTTCACTACTTTAAGCAGAACTTGAATGAGAAACATGCTAGGGAAGAAGATAATTAGCTGCCCTCAAGATTGCTGATACGAAGCAGTCGGGCAGGTCAACCAAGTACATCTTGCAATTTGTGACATAATAAATTACTTGAACAACACCGGAAGCAGTCTTTGAACCTAATTAACATCCCACCAGATTAATGTCAGGTCTCGCCAAGCACTGCTTTCCAATGATACCTTATTTATTTAATTATGGGTTAGTATATAATGCTGTCCTTGCTCTTGCAATGAAACCTTCCATCGCGCCAGCTTTTATTCTTAAGTGGGGTAACTCTTCTTCTTTTTTTCTCTCTCTCTCTCTCTCTCTCTCTCTCTCTCTCTCTCTCTCTCTCTTTTTCTCTCTGTGGTTCAAGTAATCAATGCAGTGCTGAATGAGTTCATTTTAGTACACTCAATCATGGCACTAATGTGTGTAGCTTACGGGCGCAGGCATCAGTAATGTAAGAATGTTATATGACTTTAGTTTGGGCCATTTCATTAAATATTCATGAGATCAAAAAATGTGCATCAAAATAGCGTCTGGGAGAATTACATTTATGTGGCTGCTTTTATGGCAGCTTCACATTTAAACCCATTTGTGCTAATACCAGTCTTTGTACGAACAAAAAAATGATGCAGCTGGTGAAGTTTTATGCATCCCCTTTTTCCTAATGTTTGGTCAGTAGTTATGACTTACAAATTTTAAGTGAGGCGAAGAATCAAACACCGATCTCCAGAGCATGAAATGTGAACATAGTATAATTATTTCATTTTAATATTATGATGCAAATAATAAGAAGTCGATCTGTTAAACAAATAATGATATTGAATTATACCATGCCATACCGCATCTCCTAATGATTTTATAATGATTCATTTTACTGCACTGATGTTTGCATATGCTACAGAAATTAACATACATTTTTTTTTTTGTTTTATTTTTTTTTCTTTCCATGGATTTACAGTTTGCACTCCACAATCCTGTGAGATAGTACTACTGTTTAATAAAGTGAAACCCCCCACTATAGTCTGTTTCTAACCTTCAAAATATTAGTGCAGAAAACTAATTTTGCTAACGGGAACTGTGCAGTTCTTTCACTTCTCTCATCAGCAATAATTATGTGATTCTGTATGAATCTATAAATTTGTATTAGCCTAAAGCACTGTAGTCATTTTTACTGGTTTTATGCTGTGTCTTTTGAGCAAAATTTCTCATACAAATAGAGAAATAATAATCAAATATATATATATATATACACACACTATGGGGACAAAAGTATTGGGACAACTGACCATTATACCAACAGCATTGAGAGCATTTGTGAGGTCAGGCAATGATGTCGAACGAGAAGGCCTGGCTCTCAAAATCTGTTCCAGTTAATCCTGAAGTTGTTCAATGGGGTTGAGATCAGGACTCTGTGCAGGCCAGTCAAGTTCTACCACACCAAACTCATCCAAACATATATTTCTGTAGCTTTCTTTGTGCACAGGGACCCAGTCATGCTGGAATAGAAAAGGGCCTTCCGCAAACTGTTCCCACAAAGTTAGAAGCATATAACCAACCCATGAAAAGCAGCTCCAAATCATTATCCCTCCTCCAATCTTTACAGTTGGCACAGTGCTGTCAGGCTGGAAACATCATCCAAACCCAGACTTGCCTATTTGATTGCCAAACAGTGAAGATTCCACAGAACACATCTCGACTGCTCCAGAGTCCATTGGTGGAGTACACTACTCGACCAATACTTGGCATTGTACTTGGTGATGTGAGACTTGATTAGAGCTGCTCGGTCATAGAAACCCATTCCATGAAGCTCCCACAGCACAGTTTTTGTGCTAATGTCAGTGGAAGTTTGGAACGCTTCAGCTAAGGAATCAACAGACCATTGGCGACTTATCCACCATGCTCCTCAGCAATCTGTGACCCCACTCTGTGACTTTACGTGGTCTTCCGCTTCATGGCTGAGTTGCTCCTCTTCCTAAACGCTTTCATTTTCCAATAATACCACTTACAGTTGACCTTGGAATATCTAGCAGAGATGAAAGTTCGCGAACTGACTTATTTCAAAGATGGTATCCTATCACAGTACCATGCTTGAATTCACTGAGCTCTTCAGAATGACCCATTTTTTCACAAATGTTTGTAAAACACAGACTACCAGGCTTGCTGTTTGATTTCATACACCTGTGGAAATGGTATGATTGAAACAATTGAATAAAATAACTAAGTAGTGTGTCCAAATACTCTAAATATAGTGTGTGTGTGTGTGTGTATATATATATATATATGGTGAAAATCTGGGTTCTTCACTCAGGACTTGCCCCAGCACCCACTTTGCACTAAAAGTACTATCCCCAGTGACCAGCACTCAGGATTTGCTCGAGCATGTCCCTCCTTCTGCTGCCCACCACACGCCACCATTGCACTGAGCCCTGGGATGTCAAGTGACACCCGCTCAGCTCATTCAGTGCGGAACAATGGTGCAGAGCAAGCATTCTGTGCCGATGCCTCTGGTACAGACTTCCTCCCCTTGTTCCATGCGGCTCTTCTACATAGAGAAAAAAGTTTTAAATAAAGTGTTGCATGGGGGGGAAGGGACGGAGTTTGACTGCAAGTTGCTGCAGGCTGTAGTTTCAAGACCCCTGACATAAACAATAAGATTAAAGAAATGTTAGGGTCAGTAAAAGTTAACATTGGTATAAAACTGAAGTACATATAGCTAAAGTAATTAATAAACACTAACCCTTTGCCGACATTGGACGGACTAGGTCCGTCCTGTCTGGCAAAGCGTTGCCGACATTGGACAGAACTAGTCCTTCCTGCGGTTAAACGAGCGGTGTTTGCGATCTAAGATCGCAAACACCACTAAAACGATGATGCTTTAATGCCTCGAGGTCAAGACATAAAGCAACATTGAAATCTGGTGCCGAGGGCACCCTGCGGTTGCTCCACGGAGAGATTTGCATCGCCAAATTGGAGATCAGCATGCTCCTCCAAAATGGCTGCTGCCCTCTTGTTGGCATCAGAAGTGAAAAAAAAATCCCCTAGAGGCAGTCAGCAACATTGCAATGTAAAAAAAAAAATTAATGATTGCATTCATGTAAATTCTTTTTTAGGTCAAAGTTAGAAATAGTGTTTTTTTTATTTTTTAATCATATGTTATGATTTGTTTGTAGTAAATTATAAGATATAATGAATATAATGGTATCTAATGAAAGCCCTTTTAATGGCAATAAAAACAATATATAATTTGTGTGGGTATAGTATGTGGGAAAGAAGAAAACTGCAGCTAAACACAAACACCCCAGAAATGACAAAACATTTATCACCAAGGGAAAGACAAGGTCAAAAGGTCATGTCACTAAGAGGTTAATTAGGGATGTTTAGTGTATGTACAACAGAATACAAAGCAAAACAAAGGCAAACACACACATCACAGGTGGTGTACAAACAAAAAAAGATAGTCTTCCTGGAGACTGGCAGCACCCATAAGATGCGCTAAATTTCACTAATTAAATTTTACCAATATTTGGTAAGACTCACAGAATGCTGTTTTTATACTCTAGCTCTCCACCATATTTGGAGTCTTGTATAACACGTTCAATATACACAAAATTACGCTACAATTTGGACCCCATCCAGGACATGTCCCTTTATTGCCTATTGAGTCAGCTAGAGATTGTCTTGTTTAGGGATCAGATTGTGGAGATATTTTGACTATATTAATTAGTGGTAATTTTTGCAGTGCGCATTAATGCACTGGTAAAATCCAAACCTGTTATACAGGGCTCCAACTGTGATGGAGAGCTACAGCATCAGATCAGCATTCTATGCGTGTGATTTCCCTGTGCAGGTATTTTTTTTTTTTACTAATCAAGGCTATTTTTGCTGGGATATTAATTCAGTGAAAAAGACACAGCAATACTTAAACTTATTTCTGACACCTTCACACCTTTTTTGTCCCTAAAAAGTACAATTCTTAAAATCAGTTCTGTAGAGTTGTACTCCGTAAATGACGAGTAAAATCACTGAATTGCAACACTATTGCAACAAAATTCAAAGCTACAGGAATAGGAGGAATCCTATGTTTTCTGAGAACAAGTTCCTGTCGTTGAACTGAATTGACCTGAATTGACAGTTTGAATTCGGGCATAATAGCTGAAATGCATGCAAAATGTGCTATATAGAATAGCTATTATACCTGAATTAGGTCAATTTGGTAACATTTTGGTTCTACATAAATAGGCCCCTCAGTTAAAGGGACTAAAAACTGGGTTAAACTGTCTGGTGCCCAAAATGCCCAAATGTTAATGCATATTAATGTGCTTTCAACATACTTTAAAATGCATGTTTTACATTTTGCATTGCTTAAAATATAAAGAAAATACATACAGTTAGATGCTTTTGTGAAATTACAACAGTTTGCAAGAAACTAGGACTGCCCACACTAGCTGAATAAAAGTCATTTTCTTTTTTTTTTTGCTGCAGGAACCAATGAGAATAATTTCATTCAAATTAATGGAATTTCCTGTCTCTTTAGTGACGGCACCAGACAATGTGTTGCAATATTAAGAGATCCTACTGTGTTCAAGAGCAAGGTACTCTTGTAGCACTTAGAGTGCACACAATGTATTCAATTCCAGCAGCACAGGAAGTGACTAAATAAAACAACACTTTATATGCTCAGTGTCTATATAATCAGTGCTGTTGCCACACCTATAGTATACATGCAGAGTAATCACTGGAGGAGGGCTTCAGTAAGGTATTAAAAATGTGATCTATGCAGAATGCCTGCATGAAATCACACTGAGAAAAAAAAGCCTGTGTATACAAGCAGCAGTCTTCAACATGCACAAAAGTGAGTTTGGGGAATAGACTGTCCCATTAAACAAATGCATAGGGTGTCTCAAAATATCAATAATGTGACAGGAAAGAGCAGTAGTTTTGCCAAAAGAGAATGTGGATGTGAAATATACCTTTAAAACTGATATTTGCAACCTTTTGGAGTTATAATGAATTATCAGGTTTAACCTATTTGCATCTTCTTCTTTTTTTAGTATTTAAAGCTCCCAAGTGCTTTTTGGTTTGCAGTGTGATGTATTGTTTATATTTATGCATGTCTAATATATTGTAGGTCAGCTGGAGGAAGCTGTTGAACATTATGAGGCATTCTATCACTTGACAGTAGGCCGGACATGGAAGGACGAGACAGGCCGTACACATAACTCAGTGGCCTGTGAGAATCTCTGGAGAATATATACTTTGCTATCAGAAAAAATGCTTAAAAATAAAGAATGCCAACAGGCCATCAAAACCCTAATAAAAGCTCTTGAAATGGCAAGAGAAGGTAAGTTATATGTATTTTTTTGCCTGTAATAAATGTTTAAAATTGTTTGATGTGGTCATAGTTTTCCTTGTTGTTAGAGATGGATATAATGAAGATTATTACATCAGTAAATGCCACATCCATTAAATGCCACTATGGTATGACTGCATTATGGCAGATATTTTTCTTATTCTTATGTATATATCACGGACAGTATCAATACCTATTGATATTGTTTATGCAGTAGCAGGTCATATTGCTAAATTAGTAAAACAAATACTTTTAAAGAAGAGGAAAATGTTAACGATACTAGTATTTTACATTAAAAGTTCACTTGCAGTGAAAGCTAGTTAGCCATTTCTCTTCATGTCACAATAATGATGCAGCAATTAATACCATTTCTATTCCTGTTTTTGAATTTCCCCTTTCCATTTTTAAACTTCCCTTTGAAGTATAATACAAGTGTAATATTTGGGAAATAGTTTGCTTCAGGTGGCGATGCATGCTGTGGTATATTGAGAGCAGATACTAGTTTAGTAAAACTAAAAATTTAATTAATATAACATTTAAATAGCATTTTCATCAGAACTATATAAAACCATATATGTGCTTAGGTACAACCTTATGTATCTATTCATTTAAAAAATAATTTTGTTGTGATCCTCCTCTCCGTGTTTTAATTATTGTTTCCCCATTACTCCTCAATATACCAAGCTATTATCTACTACTAAGGAATGCCTGTGTGCAGTTGGTGACTTGTTGTTAGAATGTTTGAGCCACACTTAATAAAGAGAAGCACGTGTGCTTTCCTGCCTCAAAATGAAGGTGTCTAAATGCTTCAAATGGGCTCTAATGCAATGTCTACAGATGAATTGACACAGACCATTAATAGTCCAATTTTTTTTTTTTTTTATTCGGTACATTGGGCTTTAAGTCTACACTGCTGTGGACACTATTTTGTGGGAAAACTGTGACACAGCTGAACTTCAAAGAAACCTTTAAATATTAGTGAAAAAGTGATAGGCGCTAGTGAGAAAAATGTGCAGCAAAAACACTAGTGTGGCTCTTCCAAGGCCCACACAGACAATGGTGAATACAGAAGTAAATAAAGTGTTGCGCAAACAAAAACCAGTGTTGGTATATTTATCTTAGAATTTCAAAATAACTCAGCAAAAAATACATGTAAAACAAACAAACAATAATAAAAACAATGTGTAGTACTGTAATATATATATATATAAAGGGACTTGTGTCGGCTACCTACCTCAGTCTCTATAACCGATGCCACATTCATGCGTCTCACCTTTTCGAAGCTGAAATTCCTTCAAATCCCTAAATAACCTCAGTGGCCAGTTCTGTGAATCAAAGAAGACAACTTGAGTAGTGGCATGACACAAGAAACTCAAAATGTGAAGAGTGGCAAATGCACATAGGAACATAGTGATGGTGCCTAAAAACAAAAGTGTTAAAAGACAAGTTGTCAAATACACAGGATGTGTTTGAAAAAGGGACTGACATGTCACAGCTCCACCTCTCTCTGTTATTGGTGTGTGGATGCATCAGTCATGCAACAAAAGACCAATAGTAGAAGAGGATCAGCATCTCCTCCCACCTATTGGTTTGTTCAGAATCCCATATGTTAAATGCCAATAACTTCTCTCGTAATGGAGCTGCAGTGTCTGGCATGGCAGCATGGAAGTCTTAATTCATTTTAATTAGGCAGAAGCAGTCTTATAACTTTTTAGGGATTTAGTCACTATTTAAATGCCATTTGAGTAATTGGATGCTGGAATCTGATAAGGATTTAGGACCAAATGATGTTTTAATCAGGCGGCTGAGGGGGCTAGGAGTGATTAGTTGTGCTCATCAGATAAGGCTCCAATAAATAACCTGCATTTAGGATTAATGAATTCTAGTCTATAAGCAAAAACCAACTTCTACAAAACCATTGTTAATTACACTTTCCAAATTGACAGCATAGTATTGTACCTGAAAATACTCTCTCTGAATGATATTCACCATATAAGTATGTTTCATTCAGTAATGTCACATTTCTTTGCTTTGCAAATCATTTGTGTCATTTAGTCACCAGTAGCAAAATAAAAGTTGCAGCATGTCATCCAGTCTTGAACAGTGACATTTACAATGAATATGATGCTGAAAAATGGCTATAACATCTTACCAGTTCAGTGTCTCCTGCTAATATTGCATTGATTTTTGCCTTCAGGCATCCTTATTTGCTCATGATGGGACTCCAAATCCCATGGCTCTGTGTGTTAATGCATGGAAGCTCTGATTGGAAATCCATGAAGAAATGCATGAAAAAACGAAACTGTGTATTGTTGAACTTAACAATACCATAATCCGTATCCACAGTGAATTTAATTGTAGTAATAGAACGATAACTTTCCTAAACCGACTCTTCGCTTGATCCAACTTTATCTTTTGAATTTGAATCTAATGCCCCAGTGCCCCCATCCCATTTATCCTTCTGGGTTGTCAGTGTAAATCATTCTAACCTATTATCCAAGTCATTTCTGAATGTGCTAAGCATCTTTAAGTGCAGAGACTTTATGCAGGTCTTTAAATGAGAAGTGATGCCTAGGCCTGATCCAACAATACTGACACTTGCACAACTCTTTAAACAGCTGTCCAAACCATTATATTAACTATGCTTCCTACCAAAGGTAATAAACCGGAAAATAAAAATATATATGTACAGTATATATAGTTGTGTATATCTATGTACACAATGTGTTTTTTACAATTTAACTTGTTGCAACCAAATATTTTTCACTTTAATTTTATCCTCCTACATCCTTTCATATTTCCTGTATTATTGTTTCTATGGTTTGTCTCTTATCCATATTCTATGTTCTAGGCAACCAGTGCATATGTTACCAAGCCATGTGCTTATCTAATACAATTTCACTTCTTCTCCAATAAAATCAGCATAGATCCAAACTATTGATATCTGTGTAACCATAGAACACTTGATATCATACTCTCTGATGTTACATTACTACAATGGGAAGTGATAAACTCCAGTCTTATCTTAATTCTCAAATGTCACTTTTGTGACCTAATAATCTTGTTCAAACAAGTGAATTGACTATTAAGTTCTGCAGCAGAATTCAATCCATTTACAGTAATTCCTCAAGGGCAGTTTAGCTTTTATGGCCACGTTAATTCAAGATAATTCACTTAACATATAATGAAAACAGAAGTAAAACCTTTATAGTGAAGCATTATCCTGGTATGTTAACTCTGTTTTTATCTAAACACATCATCATCTGATCATCCTATGTAATCCTTTCCAAATAATTAATAAGGGATCAGGGCATTGTCATATTATAGGCTATTTCACATGCCAAAACTCACTCACAGGTCTTTTTACTAAAAGGGAACTGTAGTGATCTGAGAAGTGACCTGCTAAATTAGGTATTAATAAATAATTTGGAAATATAGTCAAGTTGGAAATCTTCTCTAACTATTGATGCCTGATTTTTGCAGTTCATCCATCAACTGACCACATTTCACTTTTCACCCCTCTATGTGATGATATGGGAATTTAATCTGTTATTCTGCCCTCTGTGCTTCATCTTTATCTACAGTAATAATAGCCTTTTACTTTTACAATTACACACTTTTTTAGTGAAAATATAAAAACATGTTCCTGGAAACAGGAATATTTATTTTTTGTTTTGGTCATGTGAAACTTTATAGTTATTACTAAGTCGTTTTTAAAAATCTTTTTCCCTTCTACTTTTTTTCAGGTATTTTATAATCATTTAATTGTCCCTAAAGTCAAATGTTTAATTAAAACAACATCTATAACCTTAAAGCCACTCTCCTTGGAAGTGATCATGGGAGAAATTCCTCATCTATTTAGTTTAGCCATAGAATAAATTACACATGGCAGGTTTTCCTTTCCAAATGCTTGCATTTCTGTTTATTGCATTTATATCTATGAAATTATTATGTTTTGCTTTTTCTCGTGTGTTGCAATTATGTTAAACAAACCATGTGATATGCATCTTTTTTTTTTTTACCATTTTCACCACTCACTTTCAGCTACTTTGTTAATTTTGAAGATTTGTATCCACAACTAATATGCAATCAAACTATTTAATATAAAATATGAATATATCGTTTAGATTTCCACTTTTTAGTATTCCTATCTATTTTTAATGCATATATTGTCAAAAAAGACATTTTCGCCTACTTGCAAACATTATTTAATGAACACACCAAAATGGCATCCTGCCTGTTTTCCTGTGTTATGTCCATTATCACAGCCTAATAAATAAACCCTTTTAATTGCAGTTCTGCCATCCTGTCAAGAGAGAGCCACTGCTCCTCATAGTTTCCTCCGTACTCCCTTTCATTTGAAAACGAGCGGCCTGACAGTCTCCTTTAAACATCATCACATTGTGACAGTCGGACTGAAATGGCCAACGCTGTTTTAAATCAATAAACGGATTTACCATTTTCCTGCTTCTTATATATCTGTTTAGCTGCAAGCATTATAATTGGGAGATTTATGTCAATGGAAGGCAACCCTTCCACATTAAACTCCATGTATGTTTGTCAAAAGCTTCTAGGTTTTCTATATGTAATTTCCCATACGCTGCTTTGTTCCCCTTTATTTTCTATGCTCAGTGCGGGTTTAATCTATTTTTGGCAAATCCTGACAATTGTACATTTACATAGATTGCTCTTGAGAAGAAAATGATGCACTTGAAATTGGATCAGGAAACACTATCTTATTCTAAACATTGTCTATAGACTAATGTTATATATTATGTCTTGTTTTTGCCCGTTTAACATCCTGACCGTATTTAAAGTAATTAAAGAGCATTTCAGCTGTAACGTCGTTTTGTGGGTTTTGTCATCTGCAGTTATTTGTTACGTAGTTTAAATATACGCGCTGATTAGGCGACAATATGTGGTATGAAAACATCTAGAACAATGTTTTTAAAAGCAATATATACAGTACAATAAAATAACTACTGAAGTGATTGGAGCTGAAAACGTTTATTTAAGGCCCAGTTCTCTTAATTTGTGGAATATTAAAGTGTACATACCTTTCATAAAAAATAACATGGACACGTTATAGATAATAAAATCTTTGCTGTAAATTGTTACCTATATTGCTTGCAAAGGCATAAAAAAAGCAAGTTTTGTTTTCTAAAGGGTCTACTCAATAAAGGGAGATTTGCAGGGAATTGAGATGGGAAGTTCAAACCGAAGGTCAAAGTAGCTGCATTGGAGAATTTTTCCAATTTGGCTACTTTGGCCTAAAGTTTGAAATTCCCGTCTCAATTCCCGCCAATGATCTCTTTATTGTACTTATATTGAAGTAAAAAAGACCTGTATGCCGAAGGGGATTGGTATATGCAAGCACATTCATTGTGCAGCCATCTTGGAGGAAGTTAGGTGTGTCTCCCACCCAGTATTGTACCAGCAGGCCGGTAAATGAATGGCTTGAGGTCAATGTTAAGTCTATGATATTTCTTTGAAGAAAAAGTGGCAACCGCAGAGGAATTGGAAGCAAGTTTAAGACAAGTAAAACATTTAAAATCAATCATAAATAAAACTAAAACAGGTTTTCCTCCTCCTAACCTTTTTTTTTTTAGAACATTGTAGTACATATTGTAGCCCCTATCAGAGTATATTTAGACACAAATAGTGTTATAGTATATATCCCTTTCTTTTTAGCCCTATTTATTACAGTATATGCCTGGCAGGGTCCTTTAAGAAGTATTCAAATTGAAGAAAACGTTTGATTTAAAGTTATCTTGACTACATATCATTATTGCTTGCGAGCAGGGCCCTCTACCTCATGTTTTAGTCTGAAACTGTTTCGTCTAAATTTGTTTGTAAATCCCTTCTTATGCTCTGTACCAAGTGCTGTGTACATTTTTGGCGCTATATAAATAAAAGGTAATGTAATGTAATGTAATTATTGCAAATTGCTTTGCTTTGTAAAACTATGTCACTAAAATAAACAATGCTGTTTTTAATAATAGTATTTAACCAGGAAAGGAAATCTAAAAGTCTCTGATTTTCAAATACATCCATGGGATGTTACTAATAAATGTGCTTTTTCCTTCATACAGGTGGTGATAAAAAAATTGAAGGGGAAGCTGCTTACCAATTGGGATTGGCACATATTTCATCTGGAAACCCTCAGACTGCGATTACAGTAAGCATTAAAGATTGGTGAATACATGTCAGTAAATGAATTGGTCAGCATATGGGGAAATTAACCCCTTCCTAACGCTAGGACGTTCTATGCCGTCCTGATTTTAGAGTACCTAAAAGATGCTAGGACGGCATAGAACGTCCTAGCGTTAAACAGCTCATCGCGGCTCCCCACGATGAGCTGTGCTTGTCTCCCGCTACAGGGACTTGCAACGGGATCCCACCTGCCAGAAGAGGCCACTTTGAGTGGCCTCAGTCTGACAGGGAAAATGTAGCTGGTGCTCAAAGCGAACACCGGCTACCTTTCACTAAATCGTGGTGTGCCCGAACTTCCGGGTCATAAGTGACGTTGGGAGGTCTCACAATCTTTTGGCAGGAACCCATAGGGACTAGTAAGACCCTGATCAGGTCTCTGCCATTGTGTTCCTGGCTACCAATCACCCTGTGATCGGTGGTCAGGAACAAAAGTGGCGTTTTTGTGCATGCGTCCTCAGGGACGCAAGCACCATGCACCACGAAGGGGTTAAACGTGGAGGGCTGTCCTTCTGTTTTTGACTATATCCCTATTTTTTTCCTTTGTACGTTGATATTTATTTGGGTCAGTGCTAATGTGACTTTTGACTATAGTATCACACACATATCTTGCGTATGTTGATCTTATTGATTTTCTCTCTTCACATGCATTTGTTTCACAAAAAGACTGTCACTTGACGAACAGATTATCTCCAATAGTTTAGACCGGCAAACTTACATATAGGGCTCTATTCAGTAAAAGGTGAGTTGCAGGTGAGTTGAGGTGAGCTGAGGTGAGATGAACATTTCACACAATCCTGGTGAGTTTGCTTAGCAGGGGAAACTCACCATGTTTGTCCCTGTACAAAGAATAGTTAAATTGGTGAGATTAAATATTCATCTCACTTCAACTCACCTGATCTCACTTCACTCACCTGCAACTCACCTTTTTAGTGAATAGCCTCAATAGTGTCTGGAACAACTTCATTTGTCTTGCTTCTAATACAGTGTTTCCACCTTACATTTGTGTTTATCTTGTATTCACTTTGCCCATTCCTGCTTAATATTTATAATATTTCCTTTGCCCTCTTTTCAAACCTTTTTCCCTCCTCATAATGTCAGCTTACTGTCAGTACTGTTTCTCTACTTATCTTGTAATCTCTTATAAACCCCATATTTGTAACATATCTTTCCATTTCTACTACTTACAATGCCTTCACTTTTCGACACACAGAGCCCTCAATTATCCTCCTTGAGCCATGCTACAGATTTTAATGGCTCATAAGTTTTATACAATATTTCCAAATACAGTATAACAATTTTTTGTTAGATACATTCAATATCTTCTTATTGGTTGTAGGTATCCAATTACAATGGAATTGCCATCCATAAACGTATATCAAACACTTTTATGGACATATAATGCACTTCTGATTAGTCTAAAGATTAGAAACCCCCTACAAATCTATATGTTGAATAATTATCTGCATTGTGTTGAGTTTGTACTTGCATACTCCTACAATGCTTACTGCGGCAGCACAGACTGCTTTGTATGGCATTTGCAATTGTACGCGAACCCAAATGCAAAATCGTAGTTGTAGTTTTTTTCTGAATGCCAACAGAAAAGGCATAGAAAATGCAAGTTTTGCTTTCTACCATTACTGATATTGATGTAAAAGCTACCTCTTTTCCACGTAGTACTGATAGAAGCTGGTACTTTCATTTCAACTATATGTATGCTAGCAATTCACTAACTGAATGTGCAGATGAGGAATATCAAACGTTTTTTTACATCCTATCAGGCTGGGATCGGAATATGGAAGAAGTAGTGGATCAGCAGCTAGATGGTGTATTTGTATTTTATATATTTTTTTTATTTAAAGGGGTATTTACATAGGTTGTCATTTTTAAGGTTAAAACAAACTTTGTTTACCCATTTCCAGAATTTAAAGGTAGGAATGTTCATAGGCATAGATAAAAAGGTGGGGCTTTAATACAATTTGCAATACACTGTCTGTATTGTCTTGATAAAACATGTTGCATGCCACCCAGAAAGTATTTTACCAGCAGGCCGGTAACAAATTGGCTTGAGGCCTATGTTAAGTATAATGTATAATATATTCAATGGTCCTAGTTTCACATTAAGAAGAAGACTTGTATAGTAATGATGGATCATTAAGTATTCTTCCTTATTACTGATTTAATATCTAGAGGTAATTGTAAAAAAATGGAAATAAGAATAATATAGGGTTGGGCCATCAGTTGATGTATGTCCTGTAAATGTCATAGCTTAGAGTGTAGCTCTTTAAAAGTGAAAAACTATACAATTTATTCTCTCTTTTCAAATTTTGATAAGGTCCCCTGTTGATGACACAATTTTCTAGGCATGGAGCAAAGCATGCTGCAAAGCTTGCAAGTTTCATGCCATTGCTAAAAGCCTGTAAATGCTGTTCCTTAACAATGTTGGTGTGTGTCTGTGTTTTTGCCATCATATATAGCTAATATAAAGTAAACAAAAAGTGTAATTAGGCTGTGTTAATGATTTAAGTATGCACCCAAAGAGTTTTTCTTCTCTAATAAATGCACTGATAAATTTGAGGAGTCAATTTAAACAAGTTGGAACTGTAGAACAGATGAACTGCAATTGCTTGATTGACAGGAAAACTACTTAAGTCTGAAGAGAGAGAGAGAAATGTGGTGCCGGAGACTTTAATAACTTCTTGAAAGATGACTTGCTGAGATAGGGGGTTTGTGATTTGCACAAAGCCAATATGAAATGTTCCGGCTAAAATAAAAGAAGAAAGTCAGTTTTTGTTACAATACGATTATATCGAGATATCACAACATATTGTGATAGTAGTGAACTGCACTATAAACTTGCTAGGTAAATAACATTTTAGGAAAGCTTAACGGAACACAACAGAGAATGAAAAATTGATTTAAAGAATAAAGATGCACAGGCGTTTGGGACAGACATTATTAAACTACATCCATGTTATAATACAGCACTAGAGGCCATTTAAAAACTCTACAAGCCACATCTAGCACGCAGCTAGTTATATCCGAGTTATAAGGGATTATTAGTGCAAACAAACGAAATATCATTAACCTATTTCAACCTAAAATGTAACCCTCGGTGAATGAAACAGAACCAGGACTGTTTCTTTCACCATCTCCAGCAGATCTTGTTTATGTATCTTCCCAGTGCTGATTGCACAATTTACACAAAGTTGACTGTGTCAATTGATTTAAACTGTACCATCAGGTACGTTGCTGAGAATTTCTTTTTTTAACCTGGCGGCTGCGAGTTTGACAAATGCACGAAGAGGGGGTGGTGTCTATGCCCCTTGTCACCTACAATTTGGCTGATTCCTATTTTTAGTGTAATAATCCCTTTCTCAAGGTTCTGCACCATTTTTGACCATTTTCACTGCCTGCTCCACATCCCACCACATGAGATAACCCCAGTGGAAAAAGGTAGATTTCTAACAGTCTCAAATCACAGATTTTTATCTCAAAATTTTCTATTGCTGGCTATGATATTCAATGACCAGACATAATTATTTAGATCATTATTTAGAAATCAACGTGTCCCAGTATGTCACCTCGGTATGTCACCACCAATGTATTTTTACCAGCTTGGTGGCAACCCAACAAGTACAGCATGAAGATTGTATTGAATACGTGTGCCTAAAAAAACTCACTCTTCATTTTCTCATTCACATCTCATGCCAAGAGCAGGACACAGGGTATGTTCTATGTGGCGTTAGCCACTTTACCTTCTCTACTCCCCTCTACAATGATCCACATGCAAGTTTTTATATAGAAATCACTTGTCCTGCTTCATTACCGTACTGTTTTATATTGGGAGACTTGCTGGACTGATGTCCTACAATGATTGTATATACTAGAGCTGGTATCTTAGTGGCTCTAGCATATATGAGTGCAGTTCCAATGGGGGAGCTGTGCTTATAAAATCATTATTATGTACAGAGTCACACATTTATTTTTTCTGTTGTGGTTTTTCTTTTATGTGTTTATATGCTGAAATAAGCTACACAGACTGCTTCAAATTATTGAGATAATTATCTTTTATTCATGTGCAATACTTTATATCACTTTATCTGACTTTTACTGTATTTTTGTGTTAAACACCAGCGTTTGCTGCACTTTTGAGAATAGGCATAATTATTATTTGCATTTTGTGAAGTATTACTATCAGTATATGGTGTGCTGGCCATATGTACAGAATAATAAGAAGGCCTATAATTCCAATGATCATAAGGGTCTACTGAATAAAGTGAGTATTGCAGGGAATTGAGATGAGAATTTCAAACTTTAGCCCAATGTAACCAAGTTAAAAAAATTATCCAATGCCGCTTAATGGGAGAATTTTTCCAACTCAGCTACTTTGATCTTCCGTTTGTAATTCCCTTGTCAATTCCCTGGTGCCGGCCACATTGAATTATAACTGGCACCATGGAAAATAGAATGATGCTGGACAGTCAACAAGTCCTAAAGTCGGATGGCTTATCGGGCAATTTCTCTCTATCCCAGTAGACTAGTCCTCCACTAGTCACCTCAAAAAAATACCGGGCTTTGCATTGCCGGTATCTTAGGGATACCGGCACTGGCTCGAAAGGGAGGATTACCCACAATGCCGGTAAAATAACAAGCTGTATGGCAACCTTAAGGGAAGCACTGGTAGTCATTACTTTTGCATTGTTTCGATGAATGTAAAGATATTAAAATATTGTATAGTGAAGAAAATTATGATTTGCTTTATTTAGCAATATAAAAAAGCCATTGTTACTACCCATTTAATATTTTTAACAAAGCACAGAATTAGGCAACATGTAGATAATCATTGGATTTAATGACAGAGCAAGTGGCACATATGAGTCACACAAGCACAGCACCATCCTGATGTGCATAGTGGGAAGCCTGTTTCAAATAATAGATGCAATCAGGCGCTCAGTACTTGGGGGTATTAAACAAAATGTGCTCATCCACCAGAGGAAGGAAGCTTGCTTTCAGCCTTTTGGGGGTGGGATCGAGAAGCTCAGTGCAGGACAATAGTACAGCTCAAGGATTCATTTTACTGTCTGCTAACACTGATTTCTCTAAGGACCGCATTTAATATTAACCACTGGCACCCTTGTGTGCTTTAAGTTCAATACTTCCACCATAATACCAAAATATTTAAAGAATGCTACAAGAATATACAATTTATTTTTTATTTGTGTACTTTCATAGCATTCTAATTAATGTTTTTGTTGATCTTCATTGATTTCTGACTTATTTTATATATATATATCAATATACAAATCCAAAGAAAGAAGTATACACTCTATGCTGTACAGCACCCAGGCAGTTTACTCCACAATGGATCTTTGAGCTGAGTGCACCTTTTTTGGAAATATATATATCAATATAGGTTTGAAATTAAGCAAAACACTCCTTAGAATTACACAGGATGTTTTTACTGGTTCATTTTTCAATTAAAACATAAAATATCAGAGTTTTATTCAGATACTGGCCTAAATCAGCCTTGTCAAACGGTGCCCTTCAGCAGTAAATGGCCTATATCTCCCATAATCCTTTGCCACCCTAAGCAACGGGCAGGGGAATGTTGGATATGTTGTCCATCAACAGCTGGAGAGCTCTAGTTTGGAACAGCACTGCCCTAAATCATTATGTTAACCCACATGCACAGTATTACAATGCCAATTTGTGGTCTGTTGCATGTACCAAAACTACGCCTCTCAATTTCAGGAAATTTAAGACAACAACCAGATTAGATTTTGATTCAGTTCCTCACATTTTGCAAGATCGCAAAATATATTATAATTTCTTCAAAATGTTATCTTGTTATTTCTTCACTAAAATGTTTTATTCCACTACCTAAACTTTGAAATCTTTCATTGTGTTGTTGGAATAGTTTTAACAGTCGTGCAAGGCCAGCAGGACCATAGGAGAATCAAATGTATATAATGGTTTTAGACAGATGTGTTCAGTTGGAAAGAAACATTGCCTACTTGTTGTGAAACAGAGCAATGAAAAGAGCAGTGTCTAAGATAAACCCCATGATTTCTTTTCTTGAATGATCTATTTTAAGTTCTAGAAAGCAGCACAACCTAGGTGTTTAAAGAAACAGTTAACCCTATAAAAGCTTTGTCATAGAAAAATAAATGTAATATTTTCGTTTATTTCCCATTTTATTGATTGGTTCTCTTATAATGTTTCTGTAAGAAAAGCCTTCTGAACATATATAGGTCAAATGAGCTTGTAGGATAGAGTGGCATCTGGGCACCTTTTGAATTGGCTGCATTCATATCTGCACAGTAGAGTTTACTTTCACCTCTGTTCGGTTTAGTAGAGTTCAGAGTCAGACTATTATCAATCTGAGCAGACCATATGGAAGGGAATTTCCATAAGCAGAGGTAAACATCAATCAAATAGTTTAGACAGCAGTTGGTGAAATATGTTATTGGTTTAAAAGACCATTGCCAAGCACAAAAAAATAGTAAATAAATGGCAGAGGTGTATGGGAATTATTGCCCAATAATTATGACTATCCTTAGTATTGGCATGCAATGTAATGTAGGTTTTTTTTTTTTAGTATAGGCTATTGCAACGATTATTGAGGGGTTAAGAAAGTAGGTCATAAGGGATTTCCCAGTTTTTTTGAAGATAGAGACTAATCTGAGGTGAAATAAATAGATTAATTAGTATGAATTAATATTTGCTTTCACCAGTTTTTGAAACAGCTGTTTAGGGCTAGTCAAAGAGGCTACGTCACACTTCTTGCTTCATCTGTGAAGATCGTATATAAAAAGTCTCTACAATAGTAACAATGTACAGTGAGACTTGATCTGTGAAGATCTTATATAAAACGTTTCTACAATAGTAATAATGTATAGTGAGACTTGATCTGTGAAGATCTTATATAAAAAGTCTCTACAATAGCAATATTGTACAGTGAGACTTGATCTGTGAAGATCTTATATAAAAAGTCTCTACAATAGTAACAATGTACAGTGAGACTTGATCTGTGAAGATCTTATATAAAAAGTCTCTACAATAGTAATAATGTACAGTGAGACTTGATCTGTGAAGATCTTATATAAAACGTTTCTACAATAGTAATAATGTACAGTGAGACTTGATCTGTGAAGATCTTATATAAAAAGTCTCTACAATAGTAATAATGTACAGTGAGACTTGATCTGTGAAGATCTTATATGAAAAGTCTCTACAATAGTAATAATGTACAGTGAGACTCGATCTGTGAAGATCTTATATGAAAAGTCTCTACAATAGTAATAATGTACAGTGAGACTTGATCTGTGAAGATCTTATATAAAAAGTCTCTACAATAGAAATAATGTACAGTGAGACTTGATCTGTGAAGATCTTATATAAAAAGTCTCTACAATAGTAATAATGTACAGTGAGACTTGATCTGTGAAGATCGTATATAAAAAGTCTCTACAATAGTAATAATGTACAGTGAGACTTGATCTGTGAAGATCTTATATGAAAAGTCTCTACAATAGTAATAATGTACAGTGAGACTCGATCTGTGAAGATCTTATATGAAAAGTCTCTACAATAGTAATATTGTACAGTGAGACTCGATCTGTGAAGATCTTATATGAAAAGTCTCTACAATAGTAATAATGTACAGTGAGACTCGATCTGTGAAGATCTTATATGAAAAGTCTCTACAATAGTAATAATGTACAGTGAGACTTGATCTGTGAAGATCTTATATAAAAAGTCTCTACAATAGTAATAATGTACAGTGAGACTTGATCTGTGAAGACTGGACTTTGAGGCTTGTTTATAGCAACTTGCTAAGCTAAAAGGAAACCTGCAGTCAGGAAACCACAGTATGGAGTACAAAAACAAATAGTTAGGTATGGTGTAGTTACAGAAATGAACTGCTCAGAAGTGAAGTTACTTTAGCTTGGTTATTCAGATTTTTTTCTTAAACAATAGAGCAATGATACATCTTAAATCTCGCAATAAACTAGCCATATTGTGCTGATTTATTTACTTCTAGAATAATTTTTTTATCATGTAACATGAAGGAATTTATTCATAAAACAGGGAATTGCAGGAAAATGACAAGGGAATTTCAAACTTAAGGCCAAAGTAGCCGATATGGAATAGTTCTCCAATTTTCTACTTTTGGCCTTATGTTTGAAAGTACCTTGACAATTCCCTGCAATTCCTTTTTCCATGGATAAAGCCCACAGAAGATATCACCCATAAAGAAGCATACTTACTCCCCCCAGTAGCTGCATGGTGGTCTGTGGTACAGATGTAAAGATCATTTCAGAATTATTCATCAGCAACAGGACAAATATATTATTAGCACTAAACTTTTGGTATTACTTTATAATATAAATGGTTTATTTATTACACCAAAATTTAAAAGGTCTAGTAATTAAGCTAGTTATTGTTGTATCTTAATATATAAACACAAATGGAACTAGAGCTCAACCTCTCTTTTACGCAAAACATTATTATTTTCTGTAATCACCATGATTTATACAAAGTCATTTCCATGCTAAATATTATAATATTATAAGGTTGCAGGTAGTGACAGACATCAAACACACTGTGTGTTCCTTTTGAGATCAATGTCAGCAGTCTATTGTAACTGTCAATCTCTTAGTCACTTAGGTCCTCATGTAATCCTTGTCACTTGTTCCATTACTTGTCATATTTGTATGATGTTTTAACACACGGTGGTTTGTTAATTTACTTGTGCTTTAGTGTTTTCCTTCAAATGAGAATTACTATTAAAGGGACAATGCAGATAAAATAAGATAGGCACAACAAACAGATATTTAATTAATTGGTAAGAAGTACTGTTCCACAAAGCAACTTAAAATAGTATTATGCATTTAACTAATTACATTTTTTTCCTGTAATGCATTTACATATCGATTGTGTTGGTATGAAACATCATCTTTCATTAAAAATCTAACTTTTTGCCTGAAATGTTGCTAGGTGTCCAAAATATCGGAGGCTATAGCACAGCAGAACCATAGTAGCACTTATATTACCGTATTTGCTCAAATATAAGACGACCCTGATTATAAGACGACCCCCCCAAACTATGGATATTCCTTTAGGAAAAAAACTAAAAGCCTAAATATAAGACTTTCCTATAGGAAAAAAGTTTAACTTGTATATATTCACATGTAAATTGCTTTTTCATATTTAATAAAAACTGATTATATAAAAAAAATGCATTTCTTGTTTTTATTTACCCTTTATGTGCCAATGCTCCCCCCCCCCCAACGGTGTCTGTCTCTCTCCCCCCAATGTTGTCTGACTCCCCTCCCACCCTCCCCCCAATGTTGTCTGTGTTCCCCTCCACCCTCCCCACAATGTGGTCTGTCTTCCCTCCACCCTGTCCCCAATGTGGTCTGTCTTCCCCCCACCATCCCCCCAGTGTGGCCTGTCTTCCCCCCACCCTCCCCCCAACGTAGCCTCCCTGGTGGCTAGTGGGGGCAGGAAGCTACTGATGCTGACTGAGCATTATTGGAAGTGTAGTCCACAGTAACTGATGATGCTTTGTCTGTGGAGCTCTGTGCACATTTTTTTTTTAATTGTTACTTAATTTACTGTGCCAGCCACAAGTAACTCTTGATGCTGGCTGAGCATCATAGGAAGGGTAGACCCCAGCACTAGTGACTGATTTATTGTGTAGGTTTTGTTGATTTTCATTACTGTGAGTCTCATACACAGCATATTACTTGAGTTTTATGTCTATAGATATATGTCATACACACTGCACATTTCTGCAAGTTTTATGGCTATGGAGCTCTGTGATACTCACTTACTCACCACATATAAATGTTTATTTTATTGCTATGGAGCTTGTGATAGACAGGTACTTACTACACATTACTGTGATATTAGAAACATACAAACATAGAATGTGTTGACAGATAAGAACCATTTGGTCCCTCTAGTCTGCTCAATTTGCTAAATTACTTAGTAAGTTTTATCCTTCAACCCATGAACCAGTTTAGTAGCTTTTCTCCAAAATATCAATATCCTTCTACTACTACTTACTCCATATTGCTATAGAGCTCTGTGAAACGGACATACTCACTGCACAATACTGTGAGTTTTATTGCTATGGAGCTCTGATACACTCATTCTGCACTTTAATGTGGGTTTTATTGCTGTGGAACTCACATACGGCACATTACTGTCAGTTTTATTGCCGTGGACCTGTGTTTTACCCCACAGAAGATGCCACAGAATCACTTTGCCAATTAAAATTAGCCACAGTCATTTACCAATTAACATGCCAGAATCACTTTGCCATTAACATATGCAACAGCCAGTTTGCCCATTAAAATATGCCAGTTTGTCCATTAATATGCTATTGTTAGTTTTCCCATTAATATGCCACAGCCAATGTGCCCATTAATATGCCACTGTTCATTTGCCCATTAATATGCTACTGTTCATTTGCCCATTAATATGCCACTGTTCATTTTCTCATTAATATGCTACTGTTCATTTGCAGTACTGTATTTACCGCGAGATGCCTAGGGCGGCAAATTTTGGGGGGCGACAGCGCCCCCCAGCACTGAAAAGATTTTTTTAAAAAATAAATAAATAAATAAAAACGCGGCCCTTTAAAAAAAAAAAGACCGCGCTTGCAGGCAGAGACGGAGGTGAGAGGGGATCGGAGGATCCCCCCTCACCATCGCTCTGCCTGCCAGGCTGCACGGGGAGCCGAACAGGCAGCACAGAGAAACCTCCGTGCTGCCTGTTCGGCTCCCCGTGCAGTGTGCCGACACGGAAGTGCCGACAGTCACGTGACGGGCGCGCTGACGTCATACGCGCGCCCGGTCACGTGACCTGTCAGCACAATCGCCGGGAAGCCGAACAGGCAGCATGGAGGGACCATGCTGCCTGCCACTAGCCGCCAGGGAAAGGTAAGTGCTGATGGGAGACTGTGTGTGTGTGTGTGTGTGTGTTACTGAGTGTGATGGGAGTCAGAGTGTGTGTGATGGGAGTCAGAGTGTGTGTGAAGGGAGACAGTGTGTGTGACTGAGTGTGATGGGAGTCAGAGTGTGTGTGATGGGAGACAGTGTGTGTGACTGAGTGTGATGGGAGTAGGAGTGTGTGACTGAGTGTGATGGGAGTAGGAGTGTGTGTGATGGGAGACAGTGTGTGTGACTGAGTGTGATGGGAGTAGGAGTGTGTGTGATGGGAGACAGTGTGTGTGACTGAGTGTGATGGGAGTAGGAGTGTGTGTGATGGGAGACAGTGTGTGTGACTGAGTGTGATGGGAGTCAGAGTGTGTGTGATGGGAGACAGTGTGTGTGACTGAGTGTGATGGGAGTCAGAGTGTGTGTGATGGGAGACAGTGTGTGTGACTGAGTGTGATGGGAGTCAGAGTGTGTGTGATGGGAGACAGTGTGTGTGACTGAGTGTGATGGGAGTCAGAGTGTGTGTGATGGGAGTTGGAGTGTGTGACTGAGTGTGATGGGAGTAGGAGTGTGTGACTGAGTGTGATGGGAGTGTGTGTGTGATGGGAGTATGAGCTTGATGTGAGTCTGAATGATGGGGCATGTCTTAGGCCTGTAACGTGGGTGTACAGCTTGGGTAGGGGGGTGCCCGGATTTTGTCTGCCTAGGGCAGCACAAAATCAAAATACACCACTGTTCATTTGCTCATTAATATGCCACTGTTCATTTGCCCACTAATATGCCACAGCCAGTATGCCCACTAATATGCCACAGCTAGTATGCTCATTAGTATTCCACAGCCAGTATGTCCAGTAATATGCCACTGCCAGTATGCCCAGTAATATGCCACTGTTCATTTGCCCATTAATATGCTACTGTTCATTTGCCCATTAATATGCCACTGTTCATTTGCTCATTAATATGCCACTGTTCATTTGCTCATTAATATGCCACTGTTCATTTGCCTACTAAAATGCCACAGACAATTTGCCCACTAATATGTTACAGCCAGTATGCCCACTAATATGCCACAGCCAGTATGCTCATTAGTATTCCACAGCCAGTATGTCCAGTAATATGCCACAGCCAGTATGCCCACTAATATGACACAGCCAGTATGCCCATTAGTATTCTACAGCCAGGACGCTTACCTTGCCCCTGCTATCACTGCCGCCTCCTCCGTAGTCTTCTCTCCGCTCATGCTGTGTGCGTGTAGGAGGGACAAACAGCTGCAGGATACTTGCTGTCATATCTGGCAACACTAAGAGCAAGACGGAGCTCATCCGCTGGATGCGGCTGCCGGCTGCTGCACGCATGACTGTCTCCATGTGAGACAGTCACACAGGCAGCGGGGGGCATGTTGGGCAAGAGGGGGCCCCTTTAACCAGTGGGCCCTGGGCAAGTGCCCACTTTGCCCATTGGTAAAAGGGACCCTGAGCTACCTATACAGCCACAACCACCAGGGGTGAAAAGAAAATTACTGCACCCAGATATCATTGATGTATATACAAATGGTATCCAGCATAGGAATTATATTTACTATATGCCGTAGAGTGAAAAATGCTTAATTGTTAAAGTCTTAAGTCATTATAGAGATGAAATAGATCAAAATGCAAAGTTTAATGGTTAGCGGAGTGCTAAATCTTTGGTTGCAAGTCAGAAAATTGAAAAGGAGCACAAAGTTTTTCATCTCGATGAAAAGATTTCATCTAGAAAGAAGAAATGAAAAGTCATTATTAAATCTTTATTAGTAGCTCAGAAAAAAAAAACAATTTATTTAGCAAATTAAAAAGTTTATAGGACACTAAACATTTGTCAGTTTAAATTCAGTGTATTTTAAGAATACATCACAGTTGCACCCAAATGTAGTATTATGTTTTAACAACTTGCAACTGTAACAAAACATTTGCACCAGCCATTAGATTTAACAGTAATGAATTATTATTCTGTTAATCAAGTAATATTTCAATTCTCAGAAGCAATGTTTAATCTACGCACTGAAGAAAGATGTATGCCACTCCAAGATTATTTAATATAAATACATTCTTTGTATGATTCAAGTAGTACTATTGTAATGCACATCAGCATATATTTCCTAAGTGCTGGAAATATAATTACTATCCTGTTAATGAAAAATCGGCACTTTTCATTTCCAGTTAAAGATCCGTGCTCAGATGCATAGAGAGATGAAAACATCGTTCAATGTCCCATGAGAGTGCTAGTTATCATTACACCGAACAATGCTGCTCAGACTGGGTTTGTTTCATGGTAATGTGCTGTTTATCACCAGCCTTTGTGACATGCTAAAAGGTCTTGCCACACAGCCTGAGACTTATGGGATGTAAACTCAGGGGTCTCAGCAGTGGTTTTCCTGCCTTACATTAGAGTTTTCATCTTCTCTATCCTTTTGTGCTAAAGCCTACCTCAGGCAGTATCCTTCTAGGGGAATCCGAAGGGAGCAGCTGTTATGAAAGGTTTCAATTCCTCCTGCGGTCGTTCATTTTTGCTGCTTCCACCGTCGCTTGCCCTCCCTCAACACACATGCCTTTATGCACATCAACTTTTTTATCGGGACTTATTCATACATCCTATTTATAATAAAAAGCATATGTTAGAAAAAAAGAACATTACAATGAGACACAGCTCTGCAGGAGTTTTTTTTTATTTTTTTTACAATTTCATTAGCTTATTATGTTTGGCTCTTGGGTACTTGATGGGTTTGCGTAGCATTGGTATGCTTCTGGTAGATACATTGTTAAAAAAAAATCCAAAATAAATGTCATTGTTATTACTTGTGTGTGTATAGGGGGGAGGTTATACATTATGTATTTTGTCACTATTGAAATACATTTAGTACATTCTTATACTTTATTTAAAATAGAAATTACTGAAATTACTGTTGTAATCTTTAAAATTAATGTAGAAAAGTAATTGAGAGTGTCGCGTATTGCTCCTTTGTTCAAGAAGTATGTATACAGTGATATTCAACACCTATTAAAATAGTCTAAAAACGAATTTTAAATATGTGATTAACTATTTGAAAAGATGAACTATATTTTTATAGACCTGAGCCAGATCCTTCTAAATAGTATCATTTAATTAAAAAAAAAAAAGATGTGCTTCAGATGTCATTTCTCAGATGTAATTTCTCTTTCTGTAATTAAGTACATGTATATATGTGTATTAATAATAATAATAATCCATTATCTTCTGATAATAATGATTCTTGTCATTATTGTATGTACTAAATATGCTATCCACTCTGCCTAACACTACTAAAACTACACTCCAGTATGTTTAATTGTATTTAAAGCAATACTCCCTAAATAAGCAGGCTGCATGATAGCACCAGAAACACATGACTGCTATCAGAAATCATGGGGTCCTCTACTGATTAAATATCTCTACCCCTCCCCCACCATGTCAGTCTCTCTACAGGCTACCCTGCATTAATCCATCCCTCCTCAATCTCAAATCATATCCTTCATTCCTCCCTACAGCCACAATGAGTATATGAATGGCACAACATTTTGCAAACTTGTTCTATAGATGATATTCTGTTCATCTGTACTGGTAGCAAATGGGCTTTCTTTAGATTTGATGAAAGTTGCAACGGTTAACACCCTAACACCAGCATGAAATTCAAAACAAACATTCACTTACTTATCAGTTACATTAAGAACAAATTCAAACAGACATCACCATACTGAAAACCAATAGTCAGACCAACCAACCTGAAATACAACAGATTCCATCTCATACATCCAAAAACCTGACCCACAGCCATGCCATCAGGTATTATCACATATGGTGAAATACCACACATCAGTATGAACAAACACCAATGTGAATAAACCTGTGTGATTAAGAAGGCTCTAAAACAACGTTTGATATGTTAATATAATAAACCATGTTTAGTGTCATACAGGAACCCACACAATGCTTTGTCCTTTTAAAAACACCAGAAACCAGACCACATTTTCAGGATGAACACCTCCAAAACCTCAAGATGCCTTCATTAGACATGGCTAAAGAGCTAGAACTGCAGAATCTCAGATACAGAAAGACACTAAGATCCACAGAGAAATCTGATAAACCAACAGCCACAAAAAGCCGAGTATCTATCAGTTGTCAAATGGAAGTTCTGTGCAAGATCTTGAGGGAACATCAAACAATATTAAAGAATATTGACTTAACATCATTACTTTAAACAGTTGATGGTGAAGAGTACCCTGCACAGAAAAGCAGTAAATGGCAGACACATCTTTTTCTCTTTTTCTAAACCTTTGTACTATTAATTTATTCATTAGAAGATTTATTTTATTCTTCCATTAATGCCTGAGGATGGTACCCAGCATCTTGGTCTTGAAATCTTTCAATCAAATTCTCAATTGGCCAATAAAGGGTATCAGTTTAACTACATGTATCCTACAATCTTAAATGCCACTAACTTGTTTGCTTCTGTGTCCAAGATGAGTGTCACGTGTGTCTGCACCACCATCAATCTCTAAGTCAATTTTCTCAGATACGCATATGAAAGTATCAGGATTAATGTGATCCAAAAGTTGTATGTGAACGACATTCCAATGTGATACTGCTACATTACTGGAGTTAAATTGAAGGGTTCACTCATTCCACAAATTCCAAGGGTAAAAAAGGCTTCTGATTCTGTTAAATCCTTAATTTCTTCATAGACCCATATCAGACTATTAGAGGTTACTCCAATCCAAATAGAGTGACGCTGGCCCTTTAAGTCCCTGGTCTGTGTGCTCACCTGCTGATCCTTCATTGATTTGTTGCATTAGTGATGCAGCAGCCACCGCCGGTGTGCTTCCCAGTCTATGGGCTCGCTGCAGCAGATCAGCATTAGGTGTTGGTTGTATATGCCAGCTGATGCACCATGCCCATGTCACGATACCCGAGCCACTAGCACATTGCAATCATCCATCATTCCCAGGAATTCTAAGAGGATCAGGTATTGAGTGACTGCTCAGGGTTTTTAGAGAGAAGTCAGACCAAATTGTGGTCAAACAGTTAGTGTTGGATAGAAATGAATTGTTCATAAATAGTCCCTGTCGGGTGTGTAAATGTTTGTTATGTATGCAGGCCCCGACTGGGACAAAAAATAGGCCCGGGCATTTAAGACTGAGCAGCCCATTTTTATTTTTATATGCCAGGATATTGCCCCCAATATGCCAGGATATTGCCCCCAATATGCCATGTAATATGCCAGGATATTGCCCCCAATATGCCAGGATATTGCCCCCAATATGCCAAGATATTGCCCCCAATATGCCATGTTATATGCCAGGATATTGCCCCCAATAAACCATGTTATATGCCAGGATATTGCCCCCAATAAACCATGTTATATGCCAGAATATTGCCCCCAATATGCCATGTAATATGCCAAGATATTGCCCCCAATTTGCCAGGATATTGCCTCCAATAAACCATGTTATATGCCAGGATATTGCCCCCAATATGCCATGTTATATGCCAGAATATTGCCCCCAATATGCCATGTATTATGCCAGGATATTGCCCCCAATATGCCAGATATTGCCCCCAATATGCCATGTATTATGCCAGGATATTGCCCCCAATATGCCATGTTATATGCCAGGATATTGCCCATATATTATGCTCGTTATGCCACCCACCTCCCCCCCTTCCCCAGACCCCAGTACTTACCTCGTTCCTGCTCTGTCCCCCGGTGCTCTGAAGCTGCGTGGTTGTGAGGGAAGCGTTGTGAGCTCCCCTCCAGCCGCGCGGTCAATAAAGTTTGTTTGAAAAAAAAGTTCCAACACACTTTATTGACCGCGCGATCGGAGGGAAGCTCACAACGCTTCCCTCACAGCCACGCAGCTTCAGAGCACCGGGGGACAGAGCAGGAACGAGGTAATTTTTTTTTTTTTGCTCTTCCGGGAATCTTCCCCGCCGGCCTCGGCCCATGGCCACCGCGGCCCACTGGGCATTTGCCCGGTGTGCCCGATGGCCAGTCCGGGCCTGTATGTATGGGTTAGTGAGGTATAGTAAATGTCGGGTACTTATTCTGTCCTGAGATGTCCCAGATATGGTGAACCGTTAACTATTGAACTGCTTAAGAAGCCCTTGTGGATGTCGCTATACCTGTTTGAAGCATATCAAATGACAGCTGTCTTTAATAGAAATATTTGAGGTTAGTAAGTGCTTTTAGAGCATGTTATTTATGGAGTATAAAGAATTGTAAAACTGCACTGTTCCTTTTTACCCATAATGCATTTATATTTATATTAATGTGGACTATGGTATGGACAAAAAATTGAAACATATTTACTAAACTGCAAGTGTATCAAATGTACAGCCACCTGAATTTAAAGATACAGGAGATCCGCAAGTTAATAGCAACGTTTATAATAAATCGCAATTAAAATTCAATAACATTTTGTAATTGTAAAGATTTGAGACATTAAAAAGCAGCTAAACATGAAAATGAAATTCTTCTGTTCCTCCTGGATACATTATACATTCTGCAGGGGGGCAATTAAAAGTTATGTGTTCTGCAAAAAAGTATCTAATCTGGCAATCCTAGCTGTACACATGGTGGAAACAAAGTCAGACATGTCAGAAGTTGAGGACAAATTTAAGAGGCAGCAACATCAGGGCCATCCTTAACGCGGGGCAAACGGGGCAGCTCCTTGGGGACCCAAAGCAGCTGCCCCGTGGGCCCCCTGCCCTTGCTGCCCCATGGGCCCCCTGCGTCCTCTTCACAGCGCATTACACTGCTGAACTGGCATCTTAATGGGCAATAATACTGGAATCTGAATTGCACAATATTACTGGCATCTGAATGCCACAATAATACTGGCATCTCACTGGGCAAACTGGCTGTGGCATCTTAATGGCATAATAATACTGCCATCTTAATGGCATAATAATACTGGCATCTGAATGGGCAAATTGTCTGTGTCATATTAATGGCAAAAAAATACTGGCATCTTAATGGCACAATAATACTGGCATCTGAATGGCACAATAATACTGGCATCTTAATGGCACAATAATACTGGCATATTAATGGTCAGATTGGCTGTGGCATATTACAGGGCTTGACAAAGTTAACTGACTTTTAGGAGCCAGCAAAAAAAAATCTAGGAGCCAGACAACAGCACATACACACAATCACACGCAGTCAGACACACACACACACACACAGTCACTCACACACACATACACAGTCAGTCACTCACACACACCGTCAGTCACTGACACACACACATACACAATCAGTCACTGACACACACATACACAATCAGTCACTGACACACACACAAACACACTCAGTCACTGACACACATACAGTGTCACTCACACACACATACATACATAAATACATACACAGTCAGTCACACACAGTCACTCATATACACACACACACACACACACAATGTTACACATACAAATGAGTCACAGGTCTAAAGAGCTAGAAACCTGACCAGTGACAGTGGGAATGCCCAGTCTGCCATGCATGGTGTATCTAAGTGGCTTTTCTTATGCAGAGGCAACCACAGCATAGGGAGCTGCTGTTAACCCTTTCAGTGCTGCACCCATCAGCCTTTGAGGCATTGGAATTACTTAGTGAACCTGCACACCCTGGCTCATGACGTCATGCACCTGACCCTACTCCTAGCTTGTCAGAGTTGACGGGTGAAATAAAGAAGGCAGGTGGGCGTGTTCCTTCCTCTGGAACCGGTGCGCTTATTGGCTGGTGGGGGTGTCACTGCAGAGAAGTCCCCGTTGGTTTGTGCACCACAGCGCGGAGAGCGAGGGGGCGGAGCAGAAAGTGTGTGCATCCGGTTCACACAGTCTGCTCCCTCGCACACCGGAGGATTAAAGTTAAAAAACAAATCCCAGGGACAAGAGCACTATGCGGGGCTCACGCTACCCGGGCACCAGGTCTGATTTCCTAGTCGCCATGGCGACCTGGCGCCCAGGGTTTGTCGAGCCCTGGCATATTAATACTGGAATCTTAATGGTTAAATTGGCAGTGGTGTCTTAATGACACAATAATATTGGCATCTCAATGGCACAATAATACTGGCATCTTAATGGCACAATAATACTGGCATATTAATGGGCAACTTGACTGTGGCATATTAGTGGGAAAATTGGCTGTGGCATATTAATGGGAAAACTGTGGCATATTTAATGGACAAACGGTGGCATATTGTAATAGGCAAACTGGCTGTTGCATATGTTAATGACAAAGTGACTGCAGGGGCAGTTCTGTGGGAAAAGGGGACACTGTGGTATGTTCTGTGGGGCAAATTGACACTGTGGCATGTGAAATTGTGTGGGTTTAATATGAGTGCAAGCCAAGTGCTATGGGTGCAATATAGGTGCATGGCAAGTGCTGTGGCTACTCTGTGAGTCCTTTAGGTGCAATGTGGGTGCAGAAAAAGGGAATAAAAACAAGAAATCCCATTTTTCAGTAACATTTTTATTACATATGAAAATAGTTGAATATAATATTAAGAAGTTCATATAAGTATAAATGCAACTAGTGAGAGAGAGATATGTGTATAGATATTCATAAATATATATGAACATATGTAAGTGCTCTCTAATATCCGTGTATACTTTAGTAACTTAGGCTATGAGTAGTTTTGTTGCAGTGTTGCATCGTAAGAAGGTTTACATATTGCATTTATATATACACATTTTATACACTGCAATAAAAGTCCAATTGTGTGTGTGCTTATTTTTGTGTGTTTTTTTTTTGGTGGCCGAATATTGCTATGGAGGGCATGATTGCATGCCAGGGAGGGGGGCCCAAGCAAATGCTTGCCCTGGGTCCAATCAGTAATAAAGACTGCCCTGAGCCGCATCTTCCATTATTAGGAGAGGATCAAGAGCAGAGGTCAAGTCAGTACAGAACAGTTTAAACAGGGAATAGGTGTAGGATCAGCAAACTATGCACATGATAATCGTCACCTATGGCTATGCCCACATGATCACAAAAAGCAAAGGAGGCCGACTAGCCTGGACCGAAGCTGCAGCAGGAAATTGGCTGGGGCCAGTGTAATCAGCAACATGTTAGTGGTAATGAGACATGTCCTGCTTATCCCAAGTAAACACAATGTATATTTTAAAAGATACACGCGGGTTTACACAGCCGGTCTGAAGGCTGCTCAGCCAGTCAGAGTGGGGGCATGCCCTGTTAGTTGAATCGGGTTCCCCTCTGCTGATTTCATGCAAACAATGAGGGTCTTGCTCTGCATCAAGTTTGTGCCAGTTTCTCCTCACACTATCTAATGTTTCACTTGTGGTTCTATGTCAGAAGCACAAGTGACAAATAAAGTTTAGTTGTCCTTTAAGTGATATTATTGTGTCAAGATTTAAAAATTTTTAATGTCATGAAAATGGTGGACCTGTCGCCTGTTACCTTCTAATTGTTGAGAGTCAGTAATATTTTTGAAGCCTGACTATACATACTCTTAACCAGTTTTTGTTTTATTGAGTCAAAGTGCAAAGCAGTAAACATATCTTCACACCTGATGATTTTGCTTAGAAGGGGAACTCACCAGGTTTGTCCCTGCACAATGTATAGTTAAATTGGTGAGATAAAATGTTCCTCAACTCACCATTCTAGTGAATAGCCCTGTGGTTTATTGAATGAATGTTGTAAAGCTTGTAATCTTTAAAGGTTATTATACCGTCATACATTCTACATGATTTGGTCTAAAATTTGTTGTTTTTGTTATTGCAATGAATGAAGTTGGGCGAAAAATTTTTTTTAATGTTTAGTGGCTTCTTCTGCCTCTGTTTTTAGGCCATAAATCTGTAACCTCTGTCCTTGAATGAATTCAAACATACTAGACTTCCTTACAGCTATACCTATTGGAGAAGACAATTGGGGCCATAATTCTGTCTTGCACAGATATTTAAATTATGGTCTGGACCTTCCACCATTTGCTGGGAATTGAGAAGGCAATTGCAAAGCTAAGGCCAAAGTAGCTGCATTGGAACAATTCTCCCATTCAACTATACTTCAAACTCTGCTTCTTTTGGCTTTAATTTTGCAGTTGCCCCTTTCATGACCAAAGCCCCTAGTGTCCTTGTATCCAGCACCGTGATTAGTATATTTCATTGGCACATTGGCACTTTAATAAGCCTATATATAACAACAAAATACAATTTTATAACAAAATAGGTAAATGCAAATATGGGGCTGTTTGTTAAACATGAAGTGACAAGTCAAGTGTTTCAACTTAACTATTATTGCCTGATTTTTGCAGTTCACTTGTCAGTTCATTTTAGTGACTAGCTCCCATTGTTTAACACAAAACCACTTCCAAGGCTTGTACATGCATTGCAATACTGAAATATATTGTATGTTTCTACACCCAGCTAATACCAAACCTGCCCGTAGAGTTTGTTCTCTTTTTAGTTTTCACTATTGTTATTGCATATTCTTGAAAACTGAGTTATACTGTGGCATGCAGCCCTTTCAAAATATTTACAGAAAAATGAACAGATTTATTGCCAATCATTTTTCACATATGATAGCAGTTCCGTAGACGTTTAACGGTTTCTGAAAATAAGGGATTTGCAGCAATTAGTGTAAATTAGAACAAACAAATTATTTTTATACATCGAGGTAAAAGAACATTTATGATTTGCATAAAAAATTTAAGGAGTCATTTAATTATATTAATTTTTTCACATTTTATGTGGCTTTTTTAATATTTAAATGCATATATACTCCAACGTCTACAAAATACCAAATATCAACAAGGTTCATTTCATTTTCTTTTAGTGTAATGTTTCTTAAATGCACCATGACATGTGGACATTAATTCAAATACGACAATCTGAACCATAGATGTATTTATGACAGACATTTACTTTGATCCAAAATAACTATATCAATCCATAGTATGTAAAAAAAAAAAAGCTGTCAAGTGCTCTGTTTAGGAAATGGAATACTTGAAGCTTTCAGATGCACGTAATATGGAAGCAGACTGTGATACAGAGGCAGTAACGTATCCATGATGTGTAGTAAATTGCTAGAAATCTAGCAAGAAGATGCAAGCTGCCAAAGAAACTACCGGTATATCACAGTCCTGCCATGGCAGTGAACATCTCACTAGTATACTCATTTGTACTCACCCTGCTCTTCCCAACTGTCCTTGTGTCTTGTTGTGAGTGTCTCTGCTTTTTGTCTCGTCCAGGTTCGAGCTGTTCCATTTTCCTTTTCATCCTGCACATCATAGTTAAGAATTGTTAGAGGCAAAGTCTCATTTCTTCCTCTGCTTTGTCTCACACTTGTCATCGCTCGACTCTCTCAGCAACTCACTGGCTTGTTTTGTCAATAACCATTTATTTGTTGCTGGAAAAGTAGGAGTCATTACATCTGACCTCCCTGTTTCATCAATTATGGATAGATTATTGGATGTGAACATCTGCAGAAGCTTGCTGCTGAACTCACCTCCTGGCTGGGATTAGATAAAGTATTAAACTGTTGTTTATTGTCGGGCCAAAACTCTACTGGGAAGTCAGGGAATTCCAGTTCTTACAAACCCCTATCAGCAGGCACCTAACATTGTTTTAGTATTGCTACCGTTTCCCACAAGGTCTCGGCCATCTATTATTTACTCTTATTACTAGTTGTTATGACATAGTTGATAAAAGCTCTTGGCAGGCATCACATTTCCAGTCTTTGTCACATCTGTCACAAAGAAAGAACAAATCCATAGATTTTCTTTACTGTGTATTGCTGTTTAGGGGTAGCAGTAGGAAAAGTTATAGTTTTGCGCACATATATTAATCTCCGGTAAATACACCTATAAGTTGCTCTAAACACTAGTTAAATGTAAGAATCCTGTTCTGTACCTTGCATTGGCTGCAGCAAAGATTTTCTTGATAAAGTACTTTAGACAGATTTATTTTTTAGGAATGCTACGGTCAGAAGCCAAATAAATAATTTATTAGTCCTTTTAGAATTTCGTTTTTTTGATCATTTTCCATGTTCATTCAGTGTCATTTTGTAGAAAATACACATAACAACATAGCTTTCTACTTTGTGCAAGTTAGTAGGATCTAGTCACTAAAAAGTGAACGGTGGTGAATTGACACGGATATTGTAAAAAAAATTAGGCTGTGCTAGAAAAATTCTCCACGTTGCCAATATTTCAATTTAGCTTTTAAAGTCTGTTTCACTTGTCTGTGTATCAATGTTTCTTTAATAGATTCCCCCTATATTTGTTGTAGTGAAAAACAGTAGATGATAGCTTTGTCGGAGATTAATTTAAAAAAAAATTGTAATGCCGGTTGATGTTTGAGTAACCTCAGTCAACAATTATTTGAATTAGATGTTCGGAAAATGTTATAGGGGACGATTCGCTTAAGTTCAGTTTTACTAAGCGGTAGTTAAACTTGACTTAATCTCAGAGTTAAATATGCTTCAATTTATGTTACTAGATAAAAGACAAGTAACCATATGTGTTTTTAGAGCCCTGTTATAATAATACATAATCAGCATATTTTACAGATATGTTGGGACTTAGTAAGCACTTTTGTACAACTCTGGCAGACTCACAATGATGGTGTAATCGTGCAGTAAATATTGTAGTGGTTCTCAAGCTCTTAATCTCGCCCTTTGCATAATGCTGTAAGAACCAGCACTTTTGCTAGAACTTGTAAGGATACATAGATAGTGACTACATGAACATTTTTATTGTTTAAGTTTGTGGGGTCATCTTTAACATGGTAAAAAAGGGAATATGACACAGAGCACACCCTGTGTACAGGACTCTGCTCACTATGTTTAGTGTATGAATAAATATCAATATGCAGCTTTTATTGACTTGGCTAGAGCCTGGGAGGTAAAAAAAAAAAAAAAAGGCAAAGTATCCAAAACCATAACTATACTTGTAATATGTCAATAAATATATTGCACAGGAGTCCGTACAAAACACACATAAGCATTTTTTTCCGCCAGTCGTAAATCTAGAACTCCAGGTCAGAGAGTTTTTTTGCTGGACACATATTATTTTTACATGCTCTCCTATAGAATGTACAATTCAAATGTGTCCACAGGGAACCAGTTAATTAAGCAAGGAGTGGATCCCATAGGACCACCTTCATTATTAACTAATTGATTTCTCTTTGAACACGCATGAATTATACATTCTGCATACAGCACGTAAACTTTATATGTGTCTTCTAAAAAATATGTCAAACATACATAAGTATGCAGAAGTAGGAGGAGTTCATATCTGTTTTGTGTAAGAGCAACAAATTGATAACAGTTGTAAAAGTGTGATTGTAAGAAAATACTGCTAAGGTACATGTAATAAAACCATGGTGGGGGATGGGGCATTTAAACAAGGGGAAAAATAAACAGAAGGAGACTGATTTCTTCCAGTGTCTTTCATTCATAAAGTATCAGATGCCCTGTTCCTCTCCTACTTAATCAGCTATATCTTCTAGATGAAACATTGTGAGATAAAATTTTAAAAAGTGCTTATATTAGAAAAATATCATTATAGTTTCTATTTTAGCATTACTCCCTAAGACACTATCAAATAATTACATATGAATAAGTAACCTAAAGATTTCAAGTAGTTAATTTAGTCATTTTTTAAAGAAAAATCACAAAGTTCTGGTTACAAACCTGGGTTCTGTTACTTTAAGATTTTATGGAAGTATGGTAATATCAATTGAATGCTACAAATCATATGACCTATAACATGAGATTTGTATGAAAAATCTAGCATCGCCATTTTTTTGGTTACTATACATTATTATTATTAATTTATTAAGCATTTGTGAAAATATATTACAACACATCCAAAGGTAATGTCATATTATGACACAGAACTTGTATTGTTGTTTGGGTAATAATTGATTCAATTCAATTGATTCCATTGGATATCCCGTATTTGCTCGAATATAAGACGACCCTGATTATAAGATGACCCCCCCAAACTATGGATATTTATTTAGGAAAAAAACTAAAAGCCTGAATATAAGACTACCCTATAGGAAAAAAGTTTAACTTGTATATATTCACATGTAAATGGCTTTTTCATATTTAATAAAAACTAAAAAAATGCATTTCTTGTTTTTATTTACCTTATATGTGCCAATGCTGCCCCTACCCCCCAGACTTACCCAATGCTCCCCCAAATGGTGTCTGTCTCTCTCCCCCACCCTCCCCCCAATGTTGTCTGTCTCTCCACCCCTCCCTCCCCCCAGCGTTGTCTGTCTCTCTCCCCCACCCTCCCCCCAAGTTGTCTGTCTCTCTCCCCCACCCTCCCCCCAATGTTGTCTGTCTCTCCACCCCTCCCTACCACCAGTGTTGTCTGTCTCTCTCCCCCACCCTCCCCCCAAGTTGTCTGTCTCTCTCCCTCACCCTCCCCCCAAGTTGTCTGTCTCTCTCCCCCACCCTCCCCCCAATGTTGTCTGTCTCTCCACCCCTCCCTACCCCCAGTGTTGTCTGTCTCTCTCCCTCACCCTCCCCCCAGGATGTCTGTCTCTCTCCCCCACCCTCCCCCAAGTTGTCTGTCTCTTTCCCCCACCATCCCCCCAATGTTGTCTGTCTCTCTCCCCCACCCTCCCCCAATGTTTGCTGTCTCCCCTCTCCCTTCCCCCAACGTTGCCTCCCTGGTGGCTAGTGGGGGCAGCCGGGGGATGTCTGCATGATACGTGCAGACATCCTCCATGCTGCCCGACACTGTTGTCCATTATGACGGATAGCTGGTCCATCATAATAGACGGAAGTGTTGGGCAGCATAGAGGATGCCCAAATCTCCTGATGGCTAGTGGAGGCAGCCGGAGGACATCTGCACAATACGCGCAGACATCCTCCGCTGCTGCCCAGCACTTCCGCCGGGACTTTTATGATGAAGCCGGACGGACCACCAGACATCCACCGGCTGTTAGCAAGGGGAATCCAGGTCCCCTGCAGTTCTGTATTTGAGGTCAGACTATAAGACGACCTCGAATATAAGACAAGGGGTCTTTTTCAGAGCATTTGCTCTGAAAAAATCCTCATCTTATATTCGAGCATATACAGTATTGGGCAAGAAATCTGTTATACTTTTCTTGCTTGGCAATGGTCATCATGATAAAAATTCAAAGTTTCATATCATATCAATATAGGACAATAATCCAGATTTAATTGGGTCTATTTACTAAACACGAACTGACGATAACTGCAAAAATAAGGAATTACTAGCCTCACTGGACAGTTAGATAAGTTACAGAAATTTCCCAAATCCGCAGTTCATTAGCAGTTCCCTTGAAAAACCAACTATTTTAAATTTGAGACATTTTAATCGAAACATTTGTAGATTCAATATGAGGGCTAGAGCCATAAACCAATTATATACTATAGGAATCAGGCTCTCAGAGTCAGCACAACCAAAAGTGAATAGACTAAAAATACTAATTTTGATTATTACATTTTTCTGAATATATATTCTCACTGTGTTTTTGTGTAGTGCTAGTTCTAAAAATAATATTTTTTCTTAAAATATTACAAAATATAACATCAGTGCTATTTTCAGTTTTCTTGTGTTTAGATTAACTAGTATAAACATTAAATGATTGGTATTGTAAGCACATCAGAGAAGAACAGAAACATTTCAATCAGTGTTTCTCCCAGAGACATATATATATATATATATATATATATATATATATATATATATATTATTTATTTTTAACGTGACCCGAATTTGACAAGGATTTGTCACTTTAGGAGTTTTGTCCAACAGTTGCAATATTTTTAGTTTTATGAGGTGTGTGAATATATTTGAATGAATAAATTAAATAAAAAGCTGCTGTAACTCGGACTTCATGGTTAGCACAGAGAACAGTAATATTAATGATGATCAGAACTGTTTTGCGTAGGATAGGTCATGCCATCATACCCTCATTAGCTTCTTTGAGGAAATAAGCTGAAATTTTGATCAAGGTAAAGTAGAAGATGTGACCTACTTAGACATTGCACAGGCTTTTGATGCAATAGAATACTGCAGATAGACTTTCAGTTTAACTGTAGGCAGAAATGTACAGTCATTAATAATGCGATTATCATATTCAGATTGGGATAGTAGTCTAAGTGCATTAGCATAAGGTTCAGCATGGATTATAAAATCAGCAATACCCAGTAGCAGAACATTTATTGTTAGTGTGATGAACTGGGATCTTATAGTATATTACCTCACTGGCTATTCTCCTGGGAAACCTTCCTTTCCAAAGATAATTACATTTTATTGTTGGCAGGTTGTGGGATTAAAATGGCCACTGGCAAATAAATCTTTGCCATTGAGACATTCAGGTAGTGGTCATGTTAAGATTGGAGTCCAGGTTCAGAGATGAGTCTAGTGCAACACAAATGCATTGTGGTGTCAAATTTATGGAGTCCTTGCAACAGTATTAGTTTATTCTAAACTTAAAATTCTAAAAGACAAAATTAGCAAACCATCATAAGCATCTTCCAAGAACTTCTATAGGTTGTAAAACACTTTTAACATGCCACACTTGCAGGGTTTAGTTTAAGAGACATAAAACCAGGAAGGGTACAATCAGATATTCTCTAGTTTTCCCCAACATCCAGGGTATCTTACTATTATCTAGACTTGGGTATTCATTTTAACTAATGTGTTTTCGGACAAAATTTCGGCTATTTCTTCTGGACGAATGAACAACTGCTCAATGAATGAACAGCATTCGTTCATTCGGGTCGCAGCTCTGATTTTTTTTACAAGGAAATCGGAGCTTTGGGTTTCGAACCCAATCGGATAACGTCGGTGATCCGAGGAGTAACCATCAAATTTGAGAGATCACCGCAGTGATCGCTCTAATTGGCAGGAAAATTGTCCATTGTTATGTGGCCGATTTTCATTCTGACATTTCGGCAGCCAATGGTCCTTGTCACGGGAGGTGTATGATCTTTGTGATTGGTTATCACACCAAACACATACCCTGAAAGAGCTACAAGCAGGCTCCCAGAAGACTTTCTTGAAGAACCACGGCTTGTTTTTCAGGTGTATACATACATCTGATTGCGGGAAGAGATTAAACTTTGAAGTTGACATAAGATGCACTTGCCTGACTATTTTCCAATCCTTCTATTTCAGCTACCAATTAATATGAAATATTTAAATCTAGTTACACATCTGTATAAATTTAGGTCTGTTTTCTTGTTCAGAATTATTGGCACAGACATTGTTCAGGAGAAAGTAATACAATAAAAAAAAGTCAGTGTTATACAAACAGTACATGAACTGTGTATTAAATAAACTTATTTAATTAGTCTTATGGCAAACATTCTTGGGGGACAAGAATAAAAAAGATTATAATTGGTATTTGATATGCCACGAGATAATTGAAGCTATATTTTCACCTTCTAATATTCTGTCAAGCTAAATAAGTTTATGGTTACACATGCAATATTTAATTTTAAATGTGTTATATCTAATATATTATTAGAGTTTGAAATGATTTAATAATGACATATCATAAAACATAATCCAAAACTGGATTGCTGGTATATGTTGGATTTTAGACTGTAATACAGATTTTCCTCAATTTAGACCTTAGCATAATGCTGTTACAAACCTGATGAGTTTCTTCTACAAGAGCTAAATTGACCTTACATAATGCAGAGTTAAATCTTTAAATATTGAAGAAATGTTCATCTCACCTGCACCTCACTTTTGGTGAACTGCTCCGTTTGTATGTATGATTGTCATTATGGGTCGAACAAACCACATTAATATTTGCCAGTGTCTGGTTTCTTCAAGTGTAATAACAATGTACATTTACAATCTCAGTATTTGAATAGAATAGCAGTGTAAAACAACATGGAAAATGTACTGAAGTCTGAAGAGATAATGTTTATTTGAATACATTATTTATTTGCAATGTGTTTATGGTGGAAGGGATTAATGCCTAGTTCTAGTTTATATATGTATTTTTCAAGTATGCTCTGGAAAGTAGTGTAATACAAAAATATACACCGGTATATAACCATAAACAAGAAAATAGTAAAAAAAATAAACTTTAGCATTCTGGGCCCTTTCCTTTTCTCATACTTTGCTGCTTTATTTCAGCTAGGGTTGCCACCTTTTCCACAAAAAAATGCGAGCCATGCAGCTGCCTCAATAAGTTAACGTTAGTGTTAAGTAGAGTTGAGCGGACACCTGGATGTTCGGGTTCGGCCGAACTTTTTTAAAAACCCGAACCCGTACCCCATAATAATAATGGGGGGACCTAATGTCCCCCCCAGGTCCCCACCCATTACCGGCGGGTGGGGACCCTATAATAATAATAAGGGGGGGACCTAATCCCCCCCCGGTCCCCACCCATTGCCGGCGGGTAGGGACCCTATAATAATAATGAGGGGGGGACCTAATGTCCCCCCCAGGTCCCCACCCATTACCGGCGGGTGGGGACCCTATAATAATAATGAGGGGGGACCTAATGTCCCCCCCAGGTCCCCACCCATTACCGGCGGGTGGGGACCCTATAATAATAATGAGGGGGGGACCTAATGTCCCCCCCCCAGTCCCCACCCTTTGCCGGCGGGTGGGGACCTTAAAATAATAATGAGGGGGGTACCTAATGTCCCCCCCAGGTCCCCACCCATTGCCCGCGGGTGGGGACCCTATAATAATAATGAGGGGGGGGACCTAATGTCCCCCCCCCCGGTCCCCACCCATTGATGGCGGTTAGGGACCCTATAATAATAATGAGGAGGGGACCTAATGTCCCCCCCAGGTCCCCACCCATTGCCCACGGGTGGGGACCCTATAATAGTAGGGGCATTCAGGAGGATTTAGCCTGCAGCCATTCAAAACGCGATATGTTTGTATCCAATTTGTAACCACTCCACTTCACTTTTCCTTTCTATCTATCTCTTTATTTATAGCGTGAGTCAATGAGTATAGGATCTACTCAATCAAGAGAGAATTGCAGGAGTTGAAATGGGAATTTCAAACTTTAGGCCAATGTAGCCGAGTTGGAAAAATTCTCCAATGCAGCTGAATGGGAGAATTTCTCTAACTCAGCTAATTTGGCCTTTTGAAATTTCAGTCTCAATTCCCTGCAATTCTCATGGTATAGTAAAAAAGTTAAACTTTAGTTGTACTAGTATAGTACTAGTATAGTATAGTACTAGTACTATATTATAGTATTAGTATAGGATAGTACTTGTATAGTGCTACTAAAACTGCATACTATCCCAGAAAAGGAATCAACACTAACAAAAATGTTGTCTAACATGACTGATATTTTTTATAAGCTTAGGTTAGTGTACATATTATATTTATTTCATAACCAAAAATAGGTTTGGAAAATTGAGCCATGTAATATTCTGTAGTAAAAGGAATAGAATACTAGACGTAGGTGACCATGATTCAATGTTTTTTCTCTCTCATGAGCAACCATTTCTTCTTAGCGATTCAAGAAGGCAGAGGGACCTATTCATCATTTTTGATTCTCATGAGTATATATTTCTTCTGAGAAGAGCAATACCCATTCAGATTTTCCCTACTCTCATGAAAAGTCCTTTTCATTGTATTGTCTTCATCTGAGCAAAGATTTCATAGACAGCAAAGGAAGGGATTCTTTACGGTTAGGACAATAAAGTTATGGAACTCACTGCCAAGAGAGGTAGTGCTAGCAACCACAATAGATGCATTTAAAAATGGTTTGGATGTTTTTTTAGGAAAGCAGAACATACAGGGCTATTAATAATAGAATAAGCATTAATAAAAGAGCTTATTGATCCAAGGAGAAATCTGATTGCCTCTTGGAGTCAAGAAGGAATTTTTTCCCCCAGGAGGCAAAATTCGAAATAGCTTCCTTAGGGGTTTTTTGCCTTCTTTTGGATCAAAAGCTGTAATGATAGGTAGAAGGGTTGAACTTGATGGACTTGTGTCTTTTTTCAACCTAAATTACTATGTTACTATGTTACTATGATCAATTTATAATTTTTTTCTGACCTCAGAGTTTCTCATTTTTCCTATTTCATCATACTTGCTCTCTCTCCCCCCACTCTTTCTCTTCCTTTTTTCACTTTAAAACACTGATGGCTAACCTTTGGCACATCCAGTAACTCATTTATAATGATGCTAGACTAGCTTTTAGATTTTGTAATTATTGTTATCATTTGGTTTTACAATTTGGTTTGTTTTCACTATAAAATTAATTATCTCTATAAAGGCCATTATATAAGTAAATATTGCACGTTAATGCCTGCCAACCTCTCAGTATCCTTCCTGCTGTCTACCCCAGTTTCTCACTTTATGTTAACTTTATGATAACTTCTGGACTCTGCTACTTTTTGTACTAATTGTGCCTCAACTTTGCCAGCCCTGATCACTTTGATCAATTTGAACATCATTTTAGTATCATGTTTAATAGGGCCTTTGAGCTATCAGCATTACCTGATTTGTAAGATACTTCTGGAGTCAGTGATACTCCTACATGGACAAAGGATGCAAATCTCCTAATCCACTACCTGTTTCACTAAGCGTTAATCGGACAAACTGTTAATTATGGAATGTAGACATAATACTACTACTGGCATCATGGGACACACAACAATACTTACCTGCTTGCGTTAGATGGGCTCTGCTCTCTTCACTGATGAATTTTAATTCATTTTCTGAGTGTGTTCAACTCAACTTCCTTATTCTGAGCTATAACCCAAAAGGTGTAATTGAAAAAGACAACAATATTCTGCAGGTTGGAAAAAATTAAATGCATGTATAAGAAAGCTAAACATGGTTTTGTTTGTGATTCTTACAATGAGAGAACAATACCTGTAAATGTTAGATCCTTACATACATAAACCTATTAATATTAAGCCCTTCCCACTTGTAGGACGATCCATGCCATCCTAATTTTCAGTGCCCGAAACCTAGGATGGCAGAGAATGCCCTGACTTCTGCAGTCTCAAGGTGGTCGGGATGGGATGTTGAATTTGACCTCCAAATCGACCCACTTGCCAAAGTACAACACGACCTCAATAGAATACAAAAAATGGAGAATTGGCCTAAAGTTTGAAATTCCCATCCTAATTCCCTGCATTTACCTAGAAGTCTCTCCTTTTTGTGCAGACCCTTTTGTCTTAAACTCGCATTTCGCCTCCCATTATTATCAATGGGAGAAGAAATTACAGTAGTGGGTTTTTTTGAGACTTAGTCCAACTTGACACCCAAACTCGTTGCCCTCGCCACACCTTGTGCAACCACCAGTCTGATCTCGTCCTTGAAAATATGCTTTGCGAATAGCATTTTTCGAGGTCGAGATGAACTCTCATTTCAAACTCGGATTTTAATGAACAGCCCCCATTGTTCATATTCTTCAGTCATAGTTTCTTTCATCTTGGGCCAGATTATAGAGCTGATCGTGGAGGAAATTCAATGGTGGATTGTGTAAGAAACGCAATGGTGGATCGTGTAAGAAACGCAATGCTGTTAAAAAACCATCTTTTTGTCAGCAGGTTAATTTAAAATGTGCTACCAAAATCTTTTGTGAATACATTTTGCTTAAAAACTACATTGGCCCTAGTAAAATAGGCTCCACTTAAGGCCTGATGCCTCCTATATTTCTGATGAAATAGATGGCAACTGCAGCATGTAAAACAGTAACAATTCATGTTTGAAGATGCAGAAAACCAAAGCCTCGCCACATCTCTGAAAAAGAGAAACATTTTACAAAGAAATATTAAAAGCAATATGATCAAAGCCATATGCGCAACAATTCTCAATTGAAAACTGTGATGTCGCTTGAAAGATATGTTTCTGATTATCTGAGAATAAGACAATTCCTGAGTAATGTTTTATTGTGTAATGTCTTGAATAGAGTATCTTAAAACAAGTCCAAGAGATGCTTAAAATAACATGACCGTTGCTTGCTGTCATAATAATTTCAAATTAAATGACACAATTATTTTATTACTGTAAATTACCTTTCATTATTCCTATGGAGTAATTGAATCTTTACAAATTGTCTTCTTTTTTTCCACAGTCCCTAAATACGTATATGGAAATTTCTAAAGCACTGGGAGATAATGTTGGTCTAGGAAAAGCATATGAAGCAATGGCAAAAGCACTAGAAAGGTAAATTTGCACTCTCATGTCACAAGAAATTCATCCATCTGTGAAAGACTTACATTGCTTGAGATCTGTCACTTTCCATTTACTTTCTGTTTATGTTTTAAGCACTGCCCTTCCTGGATGACCCTTTCAGTCTAAATTATTTGAAACAAATACAGTTTAAAAGGGTAGTAGGAAGCAGTATCAATGCTTTTCGGATCCTATTCTTTAAATGCACACTGATAGACGTTGGAGTACTGACATATTGCAAATTAGATGATTTCTTACCAAAATAAAACCCTATGTATGTAGGTACAGAAAACACAATGTTTAGTGTCTTTATTATTAATGATCTCCCTGCTCCCTTTTCTAGCTAGCTCTTGAGCATTGGTAGAATATAGACAAATATAGAAAACAGCCATGGCTGATGTGAAGTGATAAAAATATAAAAAACTAATTCTTATAAATCCTGATACTTTGCGCAAGGTATGAAAGAACCTCTGCAAAAACAGACTTGACGGAGGTTGTATGACACTTTTTAAGCGCATTCCAGTGCAATCCAGAACTTCGTTTCTGCACACATAACACCATCCCTTGAATTTTGTTAAAAGTTGGCGTTCTACATTGGCTCCCAGCAGGGGTGTATCTTGGTTTTGTGCTGCCCTAGGCAGACAAAATGTAGGCACCCCCCACCCATGTTGCACACCTAGGACATGCCCCATCACCCACGTTGCACACCCACAACATGCCCCATCACCCCATTACATGACCCATCACCCAAATTGCACGTACATTAAATTCCCAATCACCCCATTACATGCCCCCATCATCCACATTGCATACACACTAAATGCTCCATCATCCCCATTACATGCCACCATCACCCTCATTTCATACTCCCACCATGTCCCTTAGATTCCCCCATCACCCCGATTAATTGGAAGGAGCTAAAGCTTGCTGAATGGTGGGGGAGGGAGCGAAGTGTGCTTTAACACCCTCTGGCAAAATGCCGCCCTAGGCGATTGCCATTTTTGTGGAAGATACACTGCTGGCTCCCACTATGATGGCTCCATTTACCTACATAACCCCCGGTGTAAAGATTAATCGCTGGAGAAAGCTACTTCCAACTCAGTATCTATTTGTTATTTCTTGACATACTTTACTTGTAGAGAAGTAAATTAACAAAATAAAGATCTGTTTTATGTTCATGAAATAATTTCATTTCCTGGTCTTGGATTTACCTTGATTTCACATAAAGATCCCCAAACCATAAACTTTATTAATCTTAACTCCATTCGTGGCTTCTCCACCAGCTCTGCAACCACCGTCCACCTTGATGTCTATTGGATCCTGAACAATTGCTAGTCACACATATAGCTGAAAGAAGTAATTCCCTACAGTATATATTGCAAATAGCGTCACCTTTAAGAAGAGAGTACAGCTTGTGCTTTTTCAAGGTTGTATGGCTGCAAAAAAGTGCACGGACACACCAACACAAGTTAATGAAGAGCTCCATTTCCAGTAAATTAAGATTATTTTTTTTTATGATCTACTAGTTAATGTAAAAAGGGGTTCAAGTGGATTTTTAGCTCATATAATCAGTATATCAAGGCATAGCAGATAAAAAAAAAAACCTCCAGGACCTATTGACCTGTGTATCTGTTATCATGTGTTAGAAATAAACGGTGTTTGTGCTACTTAATCTTAAAGGTGTTAAATATTTAAAAAATCCAAAAGCCTCAATTGCATTTCCAACCAACATCAAAAATACCCCCACAAAATACCATATTATCAATATTACATTGTTAACGTTAAAAGTTACTATTGGATTGGAAGCGGATGGTTTAAATTAGAAAAAATGCCCCATCGAAATGAATGGAAACAGTAGATGTATTTGCCATTCCATTGTATGTTACCATTGTTATCACATCAAACATCTGCACAATACAACAGTTGTTCTACAGCACCAAAGTGGGAGAAGAGGGTGGAGATTACCTGATTACTATGAGGTCATATGGAAATGGCTTCATATATACCCACATATTATTTTTGATACAAATATCCATCATTACAGTATTTGTCCAAAATATGATATTTGGACATTTATGGAACAATGTCCCTGTTAGAAAACCGATCAAAAAGAATGTTAGCAATAAAACACAAAAGCAGCACGGACGCCTATTAGTACTCACATTGAAAGGGAAGGAGTACTCATGTAGAATGATTCCACACTGTTGAAATAAAAGGGTACCATAAACTCTCTAATTTTGTGAGGTGTGGAATTAACAGAATAACAAGCCAATAACAAGACAAAAAGTGATAAGTTTGACTCATCTTTTTTTTTTATCATCATCAAAATGAGGAGGAGGCTTTATCAGGCAACCACTCAGTCATGTCAGTATCATCGTCCCCCTCATTAGACTGACTTCCAATCACCTGTGCTGTGAGGGATGGAAAGCACGGCAGTTACCTCTTGAGCAGCGTTAAGCTCAAATCTAGCATGCTTCAGCGCCAATTTAGCATGCTTGTAACTCAAAATGCAACTGCGATGTTCAGCTCTAGCCTCACACGCCTGCTGGTACATCTATTTAATCTCTGCACCCCCCCCCCCCCCCCCCAAATGACTAACAGCCTCTCCATCATCTGGGCATAGAACTGTTCTTCGCTGCCCACCAACAAGGTCAGTTGCTGGTTCTAGCTATCAGACCATGGACTTCAGCATTGAATGCCGTGATTGGAGGGGGGGGCAGGAGGTTGTGGAGAGACTCTTGATGTGCTTGGCTGATCTTGATTTCTGTGATCCACCGTCATGGTGAGGATGCCAGCCACCCTCACAGATGTATCTGTAGGAAAAGAAGATGATTACAACATCACAATACAGAATGAAGTCATCACATTCTCTTACAGTTCACATTTATGGTTATCTGAATCCCGAACTATTGTACATTGACATTCCCAATACTAATTAACACTTCTTAAAATATTCTAATTTTATCTCTTCAGTTTTCCTAGCTATGTACATAACCAGTTAGCAGTTACCTAACACAAGCCCATGTTTAACTCTTTGCATGCGAAACCTGTGACTGAACCTATGAGGGGTTACAAATGCAAATGCCTATCACTGTAGCGCGCAAATACATACATGTCATACAACTGTACATCCGTGTCCACATGTCTGAGTATATGAATGTACATTAGTATATACATACAGTAGAATGTGTTCCAGAGGCAGTGGAATGATGCGGTGTACATGGGTATTTAACTTGGGCGGTGAATCCCTGGGCCTGCACATCAGGAGCCCTGCTGTTCATGGGAGGTGGTGTCAGTAGGTCTGTTGGAGATTAATAAGAATTCATTGTTAATGTTGAGTGCATACACTTGGGTGCAGAACATTTCACATTTTCATTGGGGTTCATTCATGAAAGAGCGAATTGCATAAAATAGACAATGGAATTCCCAAGTTAAGCCCAAAGTAGCCAAGTTACAATCATTCTGAAGATCAATAGATGAATGTTTCAACTCAGCTAATTTGGCCATAACCTGGGGTCTCCATTCACAGTTCCATGCAATTCACTCCATCATGAATGTAGCCCTATCTGTTGAACATGTTTCTATGTTTGGAGAAATTCACATAATTGCATGTGAAGAGAAAGCTGTTACCAAGGCCAGCAGAGCCATCTGACTTGGTGAAGTCCGAGAAGTAGCTGACAGATCTTGTGTGGGGCCTCATCATTAGATGTTAAAGCCCAGCTTTCTTTGCCGGAACATTTTGTCTTCCTGATATTTGTTTGCTCTATGTTTGTGATTTGCTGACTTCTGGTTTCAAATTGGGTTGTATCCTGACCTTGGCTTGTGACTACGTTACTGGATTTGCATGTGTGTGCCTGTTTACTAGATGACCAAAAGGAGGACTAAAACTCCTGATTGTGGCCACTCAAAGCCTTAGGCTCCACCCTTGTGGGGTAGTGGTCACCCTGCACAGGGTATTACACCTGCTCCTGCCCTTGCACCTGGACTCCAGCCATAACTGGTATCCATACAAGTGACATTCATATGTACTGCAGCTTTACACTGCAACTTTAATGCCCTTAGTTACTTGCAGTATTCATTTGTATATGTTATTCCTGCAATGCGCTACTTGCCCAAACACTCGTCACCTAACATGCTCTGAACAGCTACAATTCTCTTACAGCTTTTACATGTGTGGCAACCAAAATAACACGACTAATAATCAAAAAGAAAAAGCTGGTTCAATCTCCCCCATAAATGTCCTGTTGGTTCAGTGTATGCTTGAACATCTGGTGTTCAGCCACAAGGATCGACCCAGTATTCATATCAGTAGAGAGAGGAAAAGGAGGCATTGGCACTCCGGTGTGGTTCAGTTTAAAAATCTATTTTTATTTAAGTTGATATAACTGACACTAATGAATGATTAAAAATTCAGTTGAAGACACACAATGTATGTACTATTTTATGTGGACTACAGACCTACATAAAAATTGATTGCTTTCAAACTGAACAACACTGGATTGCCGACTCTTACTTTTTCTCAATATAACATGAGTATGGTGTACAAGTATTTTAAATGTACTTACCTTTTCTTCACCACCTCCTCAGACCTTTTATTCCCACCAACTCATTCTTCCACCTCTGGCTTGTCCTCCTTGCTGCTGTGCTTAACAGCCATTTTTAGTTGTGGCACAGCTTGCATACCAATACCTCTTAACCCTTGACTTCCCCCTTCTCCTGCTACCATTGGCTAGCAGATTCTGAAGGAATAGAAAAAGGTGGTCTACCAGTTTTGTGATTGGATGGTCATTCAAAAAATACTGGACACCACAAGTGTGAGCCTAATCTCTCTACCAAAATCTCTCTATTAACTACTGAATTACAAAATGTTAAAGCATAGGCAGTATTTAAAGAATCATTTCCTGACAAAGAAATTACAAAAAAAATCCACAGGGAGAGTTATGTATCCTTTCAAACAAGAATACAATAAAAGTATTTTACTTTTCCAATTCCCCTTTACCCGTGTTCTTCCATTCTCTGTATCATAATTTTTGTATTATTCTGCCTCTTTGTAATCTGTTCCTCTACAGACTTTTCAGATTGTGACAGTAACTGTTCATTACATTTAATGTATGCATTATATTGACAGGACACAGGTACTTATTTACCATAATAAACAAGTGTATTATAGAGGTACTAAATACACAGAACAGATATGTGTTTTCTCTCATTTTTCAGCCATACGTTTTGTTCTAGTAGCAAAATGAGTTGTGTAATATAAAGGTTAAATACTGACCACCCGTGGTTAAATGAATCTTGTTCTCTGAAACACATTGTGCAGTCCAATGATTAATGTTTCTTTGTGTGACGTTGCTTTACCACTTACTTTTTAGAAATTGAACACAGTAACATTTATATTAGTGCTTTAAATTAAGAAAAAGCTATTTCTTTTTGATACATTTCCCTTTTCACTGATTCCATTTACCTTAATACTTTCATCTCCAGCCTCCAAACTTATAGCACCATCAAGAATCCCCTTTGTGGTAGTTTCATCCCTGCTCTATTTGATTTCTCCATTCTGAGTAAATGATTAAGTTTTCATGCATTGGTTCAACCAAAACCTATGTTCACTCAACCACATCCTTTATTGATTACTTCTACTGCAAACAGTAGGCCAAGTGTGATATACATAATTGGACAGTTGTCAGGGGATATGGGTGTTAAAAGTCCCGTTTGCCCATCTGGAAACTGGAATCACCTTGGTAGACAAATATCCTGCAAATCTTCATTCTCTGCCTTTGGAACGTTGAGTCCTGTTTTTCGGAATATATATATATATATATATATTTTAACTCTCTGAGGTGTGGTTGAATGAATTTGGTGATTATAACCCATAATGTGCTCTCCAAGCTGCACCTGTGCACTGCATATAGAGAACAGGGAAAAGAGGAATTAATATTTGTCTAACCTTGTTCTTGTAGTAAGTCAATCCTTTGCTGCTGTAAGATTGTGTTTGGTTTTGTTATCGCTGATGACAAGCAGAGGCGTGATCTTATGTTTGCACAGAGCTATCAGTATACGTATAAAAATATATATAAAACCAAATTTAGCTCTGTCTAGTAGTTGGTTTCCTTGGATTTTTTAAAAATCTATTTCAAGGGATTCTGTCATCTAAACATTGTTTATACTGTTAATTTAGAGAATAAAATATGATCAAAAATGATCTATACATTGCATTAGCAGAATTGCAAGCAAATGCCTAAATTAAGAGAAATATGTGTTTGAAATATTTGTCTGGTGCCTCCTGTTTATGACGTCAGCTTTTGGCTTGATATGCAAAATAGTAGTTCATTTGCATATGAAGCCAGATGTGATGTCACAAACAGAGGACACGACAGACATATTAAAAATACATTTTCTGTTAATTTATTGCAATTCTACCAACAAAAAGTATAGATTATTTTTAGAACATTCACAGTATAAACAGCGTCCCATTAACAAGCAGGTCTCGTCTTTCATTTTATTTTATGTATCTGACGTAAATATAGAATTATGTGACTGTTGACATCAATTTATTGTATAAATTACTTGAATATTTTCTTCTTTTTAAAGTGAACTAATATTTTATTCTTTTTAGTCAAGGAAAGATTACCGAAAGCATTGAATACTTGGAAAATTTTGTGGAAGTTGCCAAAAATAATAATTTGGACAAAAGCCTCACAGAAACATGTATTTGCCTTGGAGACATTTATAATACAAGGGTAAGTTTATTGTAATTACTCAAAGCGAAATGTATACACATTTTGGGAATAGACAAATGCTTTTTATATTTGTATTTATTTTCTGAAATGCTCTATTTAGTATACAAGCTACTTGTACAAGTACACTGTCAATGTATTCATGTATTACATGTTGCACATCGGAAATCCAACATTTAGAACCACTTGTATCCTAGTGGAGAAAAAGTGCACAGCTAGAAGTTGCTTATAACTTACACTTATATTTTATGTTTCATACTATAGGTTTCATATGAATGTAGCATTGGGTGGGATAGTGTGTTTCCTTAAGTATTAGAATAGTCTGACCTTTTTCAAAACAAATACAATCCATAAATCTATACTTTCTGTTCTATCTATAGGTTCTATTCAATAAAAAGAGCATTGTAGGGAATTGAGGTGGGAATTTACAATTTTAGGCCAGTTACTGTCAGTTACCAAGTTGGAAAAATTCTCCAATGCACTGAATTGGAGAATTGTTCTGACTCCATTACTTTAAATAGGTAATTACTGTCTCAATTTCATGCAATTCTTTCTTTATCGAGTAAATATAAATATATTTAACCCCTTCCCTACATTGGATGTACCAGGTATGTCATCAAACACATTCACTTTGTGACAATGGACATACCAGTCATGTCCTGCCTGTAAACCTGATGCTTTGCTGATGCTGTTATGATGCCTCGATGTCAAGGCATCATGCAGCACCAAAATTCACCACCACCACGATAAACCCAGGCAGTGATCGCGGGTGCCAGATCAGAGAGGAGGTTCTGTCTCTCGGTTACTGTTGCATGACTGCAGTAAGCAACATTACATGGAGAGAAAAAAGGGGACGCTAACCATAGATTTACTAACCCTAGATCTAGGGTTAGAGCTCCTCTTAGTGCGTTAGGGCTAATGGGTTAGTGTTAGGATTACGATTGGGGTCAAAAGGTCACTGTTGGAGAAAATGATTAGGAAACAAAAATACTACTTTTGGTTAATGCCCTATATCTTGCAAAAAGCATATTTCTGAACTTGTGACAAAATTTAGAAACTATTTAACTGGGGTCTTTTTATCATTTGTAATTGTGTAAAAGATTTTCAGGTTACGTTAGAAAAAGTGATTTGTTTTTCACAAATAAATCCCTTTTTATGGTGATAAAAACAATATATAATATATGTGGCTACATTTAATGAGTAATAGGAAAATTTCAGCTAAACACAAACACTGCAGACATGTTAAAACAGCCATTGTCATGAAGACAAAAAATTCACAACAGTCCTGTCACTAAGAGGTTAATAACATCATAATCAGTGTCTGAATTAAAATATAACCAATAACCAGAAATCTGTGTGGAAAGGCATAATTATTAATACAGTCACCTTAGAAATAATTTGCCCCTTTGATAAATGTGAGCATAATGGTTCAGTTTACAGAAGTATATTGTATTTTCAACTCTTGTACTTTAATGATTCAAACGAATCATTAAAAATTATGTATATCTCAGATTACAAATAATATTCATAATGAATTAAAGGGACTCTGTCAGCGTAAACATTGTGAATGTAGAGAATTTTAAATTATTGTAAATGATCTGTACATGTTCATGCAATTACATAAAATACAAAAAGGTTATAAAAACACAAAAAAGGAAAATAAATGAGTACACTGACACCACTTGAATTGCAAAAGTGACTTTTAGTTAGAATTATTAGTCGTATGTTAAATTCCACATCAACCAATTTATAAAGATTAACAAACAAACAGTGTACACAGGAATTTACATAAATAAATAAGTAATAAGTGTGCAATACAATGCAAAATATTTACGTGATAGTATAAACTGACAGAGTAATCGACAAAAGATCAGATACTTACAGGTGTTGGAAGCCCCGATGTTTTGCATGAAAGGTTTTCTCAAGCACCCTTCTGCATGAAATTCTGCAAACACAATTTATAGATCATTTAATATTGTCAACATTCACAGTATACAGGGCCGGCAATCGCACAGGGAGCAACATCCCAGGGGCCGCCAAAAAGGAGAAACATCCCCAGCCTCCAAAAAAAAAGTTTTTAAAAAAAGTCAAAAGATCCCCCCCTCACCAGCCCTCTGCTCGGCAAGAACTGTAAATCCGGGGAGGGGGAGGAGCTCACTGGGTGAGAGGTGAAAACCAATACCCTGCATTATCAATGTGTATGGGGAGCGCGAGCAGCACATTCTCATGCTGCCCGCGGTTCCCTGTGAAGCAGGGTGGGGGCTGAGCTACACCACTCACCCGGTGAGCTCCGCCCCCTCACAGACAGAACAAAGGAAGGGGAGGGGGTGGAGAGACGGGACAGAACAGAACAAAGTGAGGGGGGAGAGACAGAACAAGGGCAGGGGGAGAGACAGAACAGAGGAAGAGGAGGGGGAGAGACCGAACAGAGGAAGAGGATGGGGGAGAGACAGAACAGAGAAAGGGGAGGGGGGAGAGACAGAACAGAGGAAGGTGAGGGGTGAGAGAGAAAAGAGGAAGGGGGGAGAGAACAGAGGAAGGGGGAGAACAGAGGAGGGAGGGAGAGAACAGAGGAGGGAGGGAGAGAACAGAGGAAGGGGGAGAAAGCAGAGGAGGGGGGAACAGAACAGAGGAAGAGAAGAGAACACTTAAGGCCGGCCCTGACAGTATAAGCAATGTCCTTTTAAGTATCAAAGCTATTCAATAGCTTCTTTGCTCTCTCCACTTGCAAGCAGGGCCGCTTAAACCAATGTGAACCTGCCCAAGGTCCACTGGTTAAAGGGGGCCCAAAGAAGCTACCCCGTGGACCCACGGTGGTAGCGCTGCCTGCGTGATTGTCTCACATGGAGACAGTTATGCTAGGGCAGCAGCTGGCAGTCCGTATCCATCGGATGCCACTTCTGACAGATATGACAGTAATTATATTTATGTTGGAGGAGACGGCCAGGGACAGAAAGAGCAGCCCACTTCCAGAGGCAGAGATCAGGCAGCAAGAACGTCTGGAGGATGCGCCTAAGAAGATAGGCGCAGGCCTTCCAGGACAGAGGAGGCAAATCTGTGTGGCTGGCAGATGGACAAAATGAATATCCTGTAAGGGTTGCACTATATATAGGAATGGAGGGGGCGGAGCCAGAACCTTAAACACACCTAGAGGCATAAAAGTCAACTCTGCCTGCTAATCATTGCTCAGTTCTCATGTTGCCCTGGTGGTGTGTGGTTATTGTACTCTCTACAGTGTTTTGCTCTCCTGGTATTGATCCTTAAGCTGTTTGTGGATTTCCCAGTGTGTCTGTGTCCCTTTGACCCTGGATCACCTATTTAACCATTCTATTCAGTGTCCAAGTTCAGAGGTGTTCGTAAGGGTTATCTTCCTACAACTAAACTCCTTAACCAAAATCCTTATAAAGGGGGTAATAGTTGTTATTAATATTAACAGTGGCATATTAATGGGCAAAATATCACTGGAATATTAATGGGCAAATTGGTTGTGCCATATTAATGGGATAAATAACACTGGCATATAAATGATCAGGCTAATAGTGGCATATTAATGGACAAATTGGCTGTGGCATATTAATGGGCAGGCTAATAGTGGCATAGTAATGGGCAAAATAACACTGGAATATTAATGGGTAAATAGGCTGTGGTATATCAATGGGCAGACTAATAGTCCAATGTTAATGGGCAAACTAACAGTGGCATATTAATGGACAAACTGACTGTGGAATATTAATGGGCATACTAACAGTGGTATATTAATGGGCAGGCTAATAGTGGCATATTAATGGGTGAATTGGCTGTGGCATATTAATGGGCATACTAACAGTGGCATATTAATGGGCAAAATAACACTGGCATATTAATGGACAAACTGACTGTGGCATATTAATGGGCATACTAACAGTGGCATATTAATGGGCAAAATAACACTGGCATATAAATGGACAAATTGGCTGTGGCATATTAATGGGCATACTAACAGTGGCATATTAATGGGCAAAATAACACTGGCATATTAATGGACAAACTGACTGTGGCATATTAATGGGCATACTAACAGTGACATATTAATGGGTAAATTGGCTGTGCCATATTAATGGGCAGATTAATAGTAACATATTAATGGACAAACTAACTGTGGCATATCATATTAATGGGCAAATTGGCTATGGCATACTAATGGGCATACTAACAGTGAAATATTAATGGGCAAATTGCCTATGGCATATTAATGGGTATACTAACTGTAGTATATTAATGGGCAAATTGGCTGTGGCATACTAATGGGCAAACTAACAGTAGCATATTAATGGACAACCTGGCTGTGGCATATGTCCATTGCAAAGTGACTGTGGCATGTTAATTGGTACCTGACTGTGGCTCATTTTAATTGGCAAAGTGTTGCTGTGACATGTTCTGCAGGGCCAATTCTGTGGGGCAAAGTGACAGTGTGGTAAGTTATGTGGGGCAAATTGACACTGTGGCATGCCAAGTCATGTGGGTGCCCTATGAGTGCAAGCCAAGTGCTGTGGGTGCAATATAGGTGCATGGCAAGTGCTGTGGGTACTGTATGGTGCTGTGTTAATTCCTTTAGGTGCAATGTGGGCGCAGAAGAAGAAAAAAAACAACACATGGAATTTTTCACTTTTATTACATATAAAAATAGTTGAATATATTATGAAAATAGTTGCATTTAATAATAAAAAGTTTACATTTATATACAGACTTTCCCCCAGGCCCACTAGGGCCTTAAAGCAACCCTGCTTGCAAGGATAATGACACTGCATGCAGTCCCATAATTAAATTTAGAAAACACATCGTAAGAGATCCTTGACCATCTGTTTATAAAATAAGCTTTCAAGATCACCAAATTATTACAGAATGTGCTTATAGACTGCCCTCCTCTATTCTAACTATAGTTGTCAGTCGCTTTCTAGTTCAGACATAGCATTTGCAATAAGCTGAATCTGTTGCCAGTTAACAATTGTTTTGTGGATTTCAATGCAGATTTAGGAGTATTATCCTGCTGAAAAGGCCACTAACAGCCAACTTCAGATAACTCCCAGGAGCAAGCAGGTTTGGGGCTCAAATATCCAATTACAAGCTACAGCTTAAAATGTGAGTGACTTTAACAAACCCTCAGGACCAGTTGAAAGATCACAGCCCCCTAATATCAAAGATCAGGAACCATATTTTATAGCTGGTATGAAGACAATTAAGCAAGAGTTATCAAAACTTTAGCTATTTATATACTTGCGGAACATAGAATAACCCAAAATATGTAAGTACAATTTTGTAGCAGGATGCTCTGTCAATCGCAAATTAATCATATAGAATACTGCAAGTTCTGTTTAGTAAGTGTGACAATGTTAGAGGTACACAACATAAATTAACAATGAATCAAAACTCCTTTAGATTAAGATTTTCTAAAGTACCTTTCAGCTGTACATTTCTGGAGGCATCAAGTTTGTTTTGTGTACAGTGACTGACATCTGAACTGACAGTGTACAGTGACAGAGGCAATTCTGTGGAGAGCTTAGTGAAATGTATGTCTGCAAGAGAATTCTGCCACCACTTAAATGGATTCTGTCAATGATAACAAGACAAAGTCGCATTGCAATATATTCCTTATGGCTACAAAAATAAAAGTTTAGGAGTCATATTAATATAAAATTGACCTAGCTCGTTTCAGTTCCAGTCCTGCTGTGGAACTGGCCGCAAGGAGGTGGATGGTGTTCCAGCGCACTAACCCAGAATGTAGTGCAATTGGTTCCTGCCACAACTTATGTGTGTCTGTATATATATATACACTGACGTTCAAAGGTTTGGGGTCACTTAGAAATGTCCTTATTTCCAAGACGTTGTCAAGGTTAGAAATATTAATTTCTAAAGAAGGACAGTTTTCTTGGTTCTTTAATCATCAAAACAGTTTTCATCTGCATACCATATATACATATACATGCACACACACACTACTGTTCAAATTGATAAGAAATATAGTGTTGACACAGTTAATGCCGTACTATCGTAGCTGGAAATGGCAGATTATTTATTATATATATATGTATACATATATATAGTACTGCTGAATTAAGCTGTGCTTATTAAATAGCCAATAAAACTGGCTTTCTTTACAATCCAAACCTTCACTGCATTTTCTATTCATTTTGCAACTCATTTCATGTAGATTTTCATGGAAAACATGGACATTTCTAAATGACCTTTAGAGTAGGGTATATGTTGTTTGTGTGTGTGTGTGTGTGTGTGTGTTTGTGTGTGTGCACTCTTTTAAATACCTCTACTTGTGTTAATTATATCTGTATGTTTTACTGTAATTTAAGACAGCATTATTTGATAAACCAGCCCATTTCCCCCCTTCTACACATGCTGAGCCCAAGTGCTCTATCTGCAGCAGTCTGGCTGTAGATGTGGTAATATTGGTTACTTCTTTGTGTGATTTTATTCCCAGTAGGAAAGAGCATCTTTAGGAAATAGTGCGCACACTGCTCTCCTGTTGGTTCAAGTAGAAGAGTCACTCTTTGCGGTCTGCTGCTTGACAGCTGGTTAGAGTGTGCTAATTGCCAGTTGTGATTATTATAAGATTAAGCTGTGCTGATGGCATCCTGTTTGCTGCTGGTCCCAACTAGTGAAGATTGAGGTTCATGATCCAAGGCTGACTTCTGACACAGTATGGGGGAGAACTTGTGATGTTTTCAACCCGGGTGGCAGTAAAGACTGCAAAAGTTTGTGACATATGGTGTGTAATGTGGTCCTTTTAGAGAAGTTAAGTTATGCTATAAATGCTAGCCCATTAAGAAGACCTTTGGGATCAAGTCTCTTTTGATGTAAGAAGATTATCAAAAAAAAGAAAATCTCATGCACTGATTCTATTTTGGATCCTTAAATTTGTGCTGTACAGTTGCAGTGTTCTCAAACTGCATCCCATAGGCATCTAGAGACTCTTAGACTGACTGAAATATTCCAGGAAATAAGCAAACCTCAGTCACCTGGAATAGCTATATTGTGAAGCCTTGCATTTTTTTAGGTATATTTCCAGTTTCAGTTCACCCCAGTGTGTAAATTAATAAATTAATAAACCAATAAACCATATTTGAGGTTCACTTTAAAATCACATGCTCCCTGTAGGCAACTGGATGATGTTTGCACTCAGAGAACTTGCCCATGCACCTAGAGGACTTGCCTTGCTCCCTGTTGTATAGTGAAAGCAGCGTGATTATGTCTGTGTGCTGTGCTTGGTGCATAAAGACAATTCTGAGTCCGATCACTATGATCACATCACTTCCCGAGACCCACCGGAAGTGTTGGACAGCATCAGAGGATGTATGTTCGGAACAAGCACAGCACACACACACATAATTCAGCTGCCCCTCTTCACAGCAGGAAGCAAGACAAGTCATCCAGGTGCATGGGCATGTTCTCTGGGTGCAACAAGTCCTTCAGGTGCAGAGGTAAATCACTGGGTGCAATGGCAAGGCAGGTCCAGTGGGTGCTGGGACCTATCCAGTGGGTGCTGCAATGTGGTGCAAGGGCAAGTTCATTGGGTGCTGTGATGTGGTGCACTGGCAAGTTCTGTGGATGATGCAGTGTGATGCAAAGACAATTCCAGTGGCGGCTTCAATGTGTTGCTGGGACAAGTCCTGTGGGTGCTGCAATGGGGTGCAGGGGCTAGTCCGGTTGGTGCTGTAATGTGAGTGCAATAGTTTGCTACAGGGACTGTAATGACAGGTGAGCCGAAGAGCTGGAATGAAGGGGGACAGAGGAAGGAAATAAAAAAAGAAGAAGTTGATAAAAATGTTTTAAAAACAAACTGTTTGTCGGGAGTTATACATTGGCACACATGGTTATAGGGCCACTATCATTGGTTCAGTTTCCCCTATATCATACAAAAACACAACAGTGCTAGCAGTTGGCAGTTTGGTAGGCATAGTAAATAAATCCCTACCTCCTGCCCCCTAACCCTAAATATGGAATGGGATAGGTGTCTTCCTTAAATTTTAACTGTAAAATAACTTGATGAGGTGGCAATTATCTACTTTATTTAAAATGTAATCACAATGCAACCTCCCATAGACTTAATCTCCCTTCACTGAAAAGCATTAGAAATTCCTATTTACTAAAAACGGAAAGGATTTTACTCTGAGAGGGGAGTTACACTTTGGCGTCCATCTGCCCCCCCCCCCCCCCCCCCCTATAGGGGAAAGTGACCCTGGCTACAGTAAGTAAGGCTGGGAGTCTGCCAAATGGCTCCCAACCGCCCTGCTAACCCCCCTGCTATTAATGGGGCCCGGTACAATGAATGGGCCAGGGGCAATGAATGGGCCAGAGACATATAATCCCCCCCCCCCCCCTATACACACACACACACACAGGCCTCTCAGAATAAGAATAAATAATTACCCCCAATAATTAATACCCTGGAGCATTCCCAAGGCGACATAATAAATAATATACTCTTTCTCCCTCCCTCCCCCTTCCAAGGCTGGCCCAAGGCCCAGGATGACCTTAATTGATGATAAATAAAAATGTAAAAAAATGAATTCACCTATTACTAAATGATCAACCCTGGCAAAAACATATTTAAAAAAACACTTGCTCCTATCTCTAAAGGTTTGCTCTCAGCAGAATGAAAGCTCAGCCTGGAAGGGCTGGGTTTTTAAAAGGGCATAGGAGGCATCTGATTGGCTAACTCTGTTAGCCAGTCAGAAGCCTCCCTGTCCCAGACTACTATTGACTGGTTTGAAAATACAGCTAATAGTAGGGATGAGACAATACTGCTAATAGTAGGGCTTCTAATGGGCTGATTTTATGTAAAATAAAGCTACATGGTTTTACACTATTCTGGGCTTCTCTCCCTCTCAAAGCCCTCTCATATGGCGATCATTGCTTGAGACAACAACTATAGGAAAAAGTTTGTTTGCTGTGGCCATTCCTGGAGTGGGACCAAATTGGGAAATTTATTTCTGGGAAGATCTTATATAAATCATAAGCTGTCGAAATTGAGCAGTATACAGTCTGCTCAGAAATATGTCAGCGTACTACCAAACAAAGGATGTGAAGGATTGTGTACACTATGCATATTTGTACTTTCTTTTTCGGGGAATAATTGCAAGCAACAACAAGACTCTTTAAGGGTCCCTGAAAGAAAAACTCCACCCTGTCCTATGTATTTAAGTAACGTTTTTATTTGTTCTTGCACTTGGTTTAAACAGCCATTGTCACCATAATAAGACACTTAAGGTTCACTTAATGTTCAAATCTTTACTCACCACTGTTTGGAAAATTTTAAATGAAAAATTGAAACAAAATGAAAAATAAAAGATTTAAAAAAAAAAAAACAGTCCGTTCACAAAGGGGTTTATCAAAACCTGTGTGTTATGAGCATGTGTAACACAGCACTTTTTTTTAAAATAAATTTACTACGTCACCTTAGACATATTTATTATATTGGAATTTCTAATGTTAAATAGATAGCAAGTTGCTGCCATGTCTAAAGTGGAGGGGAAAAAACTGTTTCTTGCTCTGTGAGAAAATATTTTTTTCATGTACGCAATCTTGTCTTCTGTTCTAACATTAGAAAGGCCCGAGCAGTGTGCTTAAACACAGAGAAATCTATTTCTGTCAAACGAGAGCACCACTTGTCTGAATGTTTATGGTATTGGAAATGACAGGGAGAATACTTTTTTTTTTCCACCATTGCTTTTGTGACAGCATATCTTTGTATCTTTACCATTATTTAATAGCTTCTATTAGAGTTCTAAAACTCGCAATATCATTAGCATAATTGTTCGCATTTTTACAGCATGGAATTAATTCTGTTTAAATATTTGCGCTCTGTAAAATGATGTTGTAAAACACAAGCTTTCTACAAATACAGCAATTCCCTGAGAACACGTCTGGTTTTGTCTGTGTAAAAGTAATCATTGTGAGGGGAATGTAACTAATACAAAAAACATTCAAACACAGTGGAAACATTCCATGACCTTTATTGAAATATATAATTAGCTAAATTAGCTGTTAATGTGTTTTGTGTGTTCGCTTCTAGGGAAATTACCAGAAAGCATGCGAGTATTTTTCTCAAGCTTACGAGACAGCAATGCTACTTGGTGAAACAACACTAATAGAAGAGGCGCAGGTTCACTATGGCATTGCGAAGGCACATACAATGATGCTGACTGTAAAAAGACTTACAGAGACGGCAGATTATGTCAGCATGGAGTACCTGCACGCATGGAAAAAGAACAGAAGTGACATGTGCAGTGACCCTGTAAAAGCTGGTAAGACTTTGGTTATGAAACACATTGCTGCTCTAGTGTATGACTTGGTTAGGATTTTCTTTTCTTTATGTAGATTTATTAGAACCAGCTATATACACTGCACAGATTATTTTTATTTTTTTCAATAGTTCCATGTAAAATCAGTTTTTACCCAATGGGTTTATTTATAAATCAGTGTTGGGAATTAAAAAACATATAATTGATTACCAGCTTGTACTGTAAACTATGTCTTAACCACATCTTCCAAGTGGGCACATATTATTGCAAACTTTATTATGTTTTTAAGCTAATATTATGATTGATAATTACTAGTACATATCTGAGAGCTGACCGTCAGTGCTTCAGTATGTGAGTTTTCACAGCAACAAGTACTGTGAAAGCACATTAATATGCATTAATATTTGGAAGATGGATTTTGGGAACCAGACACTCCCTTTAAACATGGATTTCAGGGAATGGAACCTAAAGAGTGGTCAGGCATCTAGACCTACTTCTAGATAGTGTTAACAGCCTCTAGGATTCCAGTTATGGGAACTATGGAGCTCTTCAGAGAATATTGCAGATCATCCCTAGCTCCTCCTCTGTCTATGACATCAGCACACTAACCTGTCTAAGAGTTTCATATTATGATACCAATATGCAGTGTAAGACAGCCAAGGACACATAAAAAAACATATTACACTTAATTTATGGATTTGCGCACAGTTCTGATAACAGAATGCATAGATCATTTTCATTCTCTGCATTCACCGTATTTGCAATTTTTAATTGACGGCATTCATTAAAGGACTTTTCTCGCACCTTCATAATTGTTTTTTTGCAATATTGTTTATCAGAAAATAGTATTGCTTGCTAAAAAATGTAAATGTTTTTGAACATTAAAATGTTTAGCAAAAATAGTAAACTTTTTTATGTAAATACAGAATAGAAACATAGAAACATAGAATGTGTCGGCAAATAAGAACCATTCGGTCCATCTAGTCTGCCCAATTTTTTTTTTAGTACTTTTATTAGTCCCCCGTTCCCGGTCTTATAGCTAGGATAGCCTTGTGTCTATCCCACGCATGCTTAAAATCCTTGACTGTGTTTACCTCAACCACTTCTGCGTGAAGGCTATTCCATACATCCACTACCCTCTCAGTAAAGTAATACTTCCTGATATTACTTTTAAATCGTTGCCCCTCTAATTTAAGATTATTTATGTCCTCTAGTTGTGGTAGTTTTTCTTCTTTTAAAAATACTCTCTTCCTTTACTGTGTTGATTCCCTTTATGTATTTAAATGTTTCTATCATATCCAAATACATAAAGGGAATCAACACAGTAAAGGAAGAGAGTATTTTTAAAAGAAGAAAAACTACCACAACTAGAGGACATAGTCTTAAATTAGAGGGGCAACAATTTAAAAGGAATATCAGAAAGTATTACTTTACTGAGAGGGTAGTGGATGTATAGTAGAATAATTATGATTATGTACATATTTGTAACATATAGGGTTTGCGAACAAACCATTGATTGCAATGGGAAACTCAAACATTTGCATTTTCTAATACATTTCTATATATATACTATATATTGCCAAGCTGCCAATTTATGGGCAACATTTGTCTTCTGCGCTCAGTAAAATAAGAAAAGGTAGGCCCGAGCCTGTCTGATTTTGACAAGAGATCCATTACAAAGCAACCCTATATCTGTCTAGATATGGCCATTCCTAAAATACTGCAGATATAAATTTTGAGTCTTCACCAAATTAATAAATAATGCCTCTATGACATATTAATAGCATGCATGGCCCGTTCAATATGCTTTCTATTAGACAGCTCTGTTTTCTAAATTGAAAAGTAGTTTTTCATATTCCCTTAGTTTTCTGAAAAATCGAACTCTTAATTACTGATTCATAACCTTTTACAAAGCTGTTACAGGAGGTTATAACTCTTCTTTACCTAACAGAACAAATAAATAAGAGCCTTGTCAAATATTATAAAACTTAGTGTTAACACCCTTGTTATCATTATGATAAAACCTCTGATAATCTGTAGCCAAACATGAGTAAAACAAATTTTGTGGCATTACTCACCATTCAACCTCATATTAAAGCGTATTAGAACCCCTTTTTAATGTTACTTTCAATATTAGAAATACTTTTCATGAATATGGGCTGAATATTAAAGCAGAATATGTCAATAATTGTTTTGATAACATTGCCTGGGTTAATATTAATGATTAATACTATTTGTTTTAACCTAGTTGTATTTCCATTGGCTAGCAGGTTCTAGTAATGAAAACTTGGACTTTTCTACTGTTATATATGTTACTCTGTGAGCATTCTCTACATTGTTTATGTAAATAACTAATCATGAAACAAAGGGGTATATTCATCTCACGATTTTAACTATACATTGTGCTGGGACATATGCGGTGAGTTCACTTAGCAGAGGAAACTCACCATCTTTGTCCCTTAACAATGTATAAGACATTGCAGTCTAAACTGTTTAAATAAAGTTTATTCAAACAAAACAACTAATTTATTTGGCCCATGGGCAGCATGTTGAATGTCCATATTCTTGTTTAGTAGCTTGCAAGCAAGCCAACTTTTAAATTGATCTATCCATTTTGTCCTTAATGGCAATGTCATTATAAATAGCACCAGGCTTGTGACTTTTTTTAACTGTTTAGGGTCTTCTCAATAATGACCCAACTGCGTCATTTGACATTCTACTTAAATGAAAGCGATAGAGGGTGCGCAAGTGATATATAAAATAGTAATAAACGTATCTTGCAGATCACTGGTGATATCAGTCTTGTAGCTGAATATGTGTAAAACAAGATACAGGGGGACAAATATAGTGTAATATATTTTGTACAATTGTGTGTATATAGGGTTGCCACCCAGCCGGTAATGTTAAGTCTATGGAGATGGCATAGCTGGTATTTTTTTAAAGAAAAGGTGGCAAAGAAACACACTCAAACTTTGCTGAGCCTCCAAATACTAGGAGTGTTTTTTCGCAAAGGACAAATAAAAGTGCCAGGTACTGTTGATCTTGACTTTCAAACCAGGTATGGAGTATGAGAACGATTTTAAAGAATTTTCAAGAAATTGTAATTGAGATTTTTACACTTGAGTGGTTTTGCAGCAGCGTCACATAATTGTGAGTGCCAGTTATTCACTTCCTTTTTATTTTTCCTTAAAAAACATGTTTCTGACAACAACAACTGACCCCTCCTCCTGATTTAACTAACAGGTGAAATTGTGCATATTCTTGGCACTATTGCTTGTATTGTTTGTCTCTTTATCTTACTGATGTTTATTCTTAGCATCTGTTGATGTGACACATAATGGCTATAAAACTTGGATGCCTGCTAAAAAAAAAAAAAATCTAAATTATTGTTTATTTGTTTGTAATATATAGGTTTTGTTTTTGTTTATAATTTTGTGTCTGGATTGCTCCCACACAGTAATTGACAATCCTGTAGCATTACACCAAATAGATATGGCTGTTACATATGCTTGTTGTCAAGCGAATAAGTACTTACAGTCGGTGCATGAATATCTGGCTGAGCTTGTGGAGCACACACAGTTAAAAAGCTGTATGTGAGACAGTTTTCAGTTGACTTGTTATGTAGGGAGAGATTGGCTAATGACTTGTAGGTACTCACTGCTCAGGTCTCTCAGGTGGCTTCATTCGACCAGTTTCTGCAGAATGATGAAAAGATTGAGATAAAATAAACTGACAGTTGCTACTCGTGGAAGGCAGCAAGCAGTACCCAGCAGCTGAGACCCTAGGAGCCCTATTTATTAAACAAAGGATTTTTGCACTGCAGTAAGCAATGAACTCAGGGAAAAAAAAGAGAGAGAACAGATTGGCAGCTGGTGGCCGAGGGAGGAGGGAAAGTTTGGAAACTGGGATACACAGCAATTGTTGGCTAATTAGAAACCATTCCCACCTACTTAATACCAAACCATTAAGCAGAATCCACTTTTCATCTTTCTCTCACTGTTGTGCATGACATTATCCGCTAATCAATACCCTCCCACTGGCTCCTTCAGTCCCTGCAAATGAATACATTGCAGTTCAAGAATGTGGTAATTGAGTTAAGACAGGGAAAAGACCAGCTTACACAGTCTCACTCCTTTTCTGAAGATACCAGTGTAGCACTTGAAAAGCCCATGTGAAAAATCAGTATCCTGTACTGACAACCGTCAGGAAGAGTGGAGGGAAAGAGATTGTAGCACTGTGATTCAACCCAGAGGAAGCCATATAAGTATTTTGGATTAGAACTGACAAAAGATTTAAAGTTCATCCTCATGAACATTGACAATTCCCTTCAGACTATTTATTGGTGTGCTCCTTCACAGACTCATTTTTGAAGGGGAAAAAAATATTATTATTTCTACAAGTTTTGTGGAATAGATGACAACATGGATAATCCCTATTTCACATTTATATTCTGAATGGAAGAGTTTTGTGTGCAAAGTTTCTAGTTTTCTTTCTCAATTGGAAGAATATCTAGAGTAGGGAAACTTATTCTCAGGAGGCCATCTTTTTTTTCTCAAACTGTTTTCTCCGGTATTAGAAGCAGAAAGAAGACTGAAACAAACCATTCAATTCAAAAAGTGAATTTAGAAACTATAAATAGCTTTCTCTGGTGTAATTCATATTCTTGCATATAGATTTTTGAAGCATTGTTATATATTTCCCCTGTTTGAAGACCCTCTAAAGGCATTGTGCTCATAAACCAATAGGTTTTAATTTGCGGAGGTTAGTAGATTAGCATATGTAGTGCATAATCAGTTATTACTTTTTCATTAACATATCCCTTTAAAACTCTTTCTAACTATACCCAAGTTTAAACATTACCTACTAGGAATCTTAAAGGACAACTAAACTATTTTTACATTTTTTTAAGGCAGCAGGGGTTTAAAAAATCGTGTCCCTTCTCCCAAATGAAGAACTTTCAGCGTGCGTATAGCAAATCAAAGCGGGAGCTCATCCCACTGATGTGATCATAGTCTGTATGGAGCTGGGGTCTCTCACTGCACTAGTAGGGAGTCAGTTGTCGACCAGACAGCCTGCCTTCCAGGGAAGTATTGCAGCTACACGGCAGAGGATAAACTGACATATACTATCTGAAGGGTATCCTCATACTAGAGGCACTGACATTTTCCCTTGTGCTTCTACCTTAGAAAAAACGTTTCTTTATCCTCAAGGGTTAAACCATTAGGGTTCAAGTTGCTCTAAAAGAAAAATGAATCTGTCTGAAACAAATTAGTAGGTGGTTAATTAATAACAGTACTGAAAGTGGACATGTATTACAGAAGAACGAGCACATTTTCACTATAGAGTTATAGAAGTCGAGTAGTAAATATATTTAAAAAAAAATGTTACATTACAAATGAATAAATATTTTGTTGAGCTATCGCCCTTCCTGTGGAAATCAGCACCTTTCTTCTCTAGACACAATTACCATCAGAAATGTTGAGCCTCTGGCCTCTGCATCCTGAATATCTGGTAAATGAATGCCTATTTAAATCATTTTTACTTCTTCCATGTGCTTGAAAGAGAACAAAATGTAAAAAAAAAAAATAACAATCAGAGAGGTCAGATATATACTAATTAATACTAAAAGGTGAATGTGGTGAGTGTGTGTTGAATGGATGGTAAATGCTGTATCAGTGACATGCTGGATTGCCATCAGGGGAGGTACAGCCAGTACTCCAGTAAGGGACCTGGGTGCTGTGGAGGGCCTGCGACAGGCGTGGTGAATGTACATTTACTAGCACGGTCACCTTATATTCAGGCCTTATATTTTTTCATAGACCGAGAGTTTAGGGGATCACCTTATAATCAGGGTCACCTTTATTTAAATACGGTATGATTATTATTTTTTTCATTATGTGTTGCCAGTCAAATAACCAGAACCACTATACCACCAGAAGGCCCAGCGGCTGGCTGGATCTGGGGCAGGCCATAGCAATGTCTCTTTGTCGGTGGAGTGTGGGGTTAACAGTAAAGACCACTCTCCGGTGTGCATCTAGCACGCTGTGACAAGAGAGGAAAGACAAGTGGATATTTTCATATATGCCTCCCTTTTAAGGGCAGACATCGGAAATTGTAGTCCCAATCCTGTTGTCCAACCAAGTTCTGTGTTCCTGATTTCATTCTCCAGTGTGTGGGACAGTACCACTGCCAGTTTGAGTGAGAGCACTACCACACCAATGCAGTAGCACTGATACTCAACCTCCCAAGCTCTCAACCTCCCATGTCCCCAGGGTAGAAGTTGTGAGGTATGCTCATCCTTCCACACAGCTCAACAACAGGAAGAGAGCACTTCATAAGTGCAAGCCCCCTACTAGATCACCAGATGGTGGTATATTTATGTGAGAGGCCCAGACCTTTAACCCTTCGCGACAATGGAAGTGTCAGGCACATCCTGCCGGGAACTCTGTTCCCGACAATGGACGTGTCAGGCACGTCCTGCCGGGAACTCTGTTCCCGACAATGGACGTGTCAGGCACGTCCTGCCGGGAACTCTGTTCCCGACAATGGATGTGCCTGGCACGTCCTGCCGGGAACTCTGTTCCCGACAATGGACGTGCCTGGCACGTCCTGCGGTGAATCAAGTGGTTTTCGCGATCAACAATCGCAAAAACCGCTTTCACGGTGCTGGTCTATTGCCTCGATGTCGAGGCAATAGCCAGCACCAAAATTTATTTTCTGGGGCACCCCCGATCGCTCCACGGAGCTATCATGGGAGCCATACTGACGGAGCAGCATGCTCCATTATATAGTTAGATTAGCCTATAGGGTTAAAATTAAATAATTTTTAGCATTAGGGATAGGGTTAAAATTAAATTAAAATTAAAATATATTAAGGGATAGCATAAGTGTTAGAGTTGGGGTTAAATTTAGTGTTAGGGTTAAATTTTGGGTTCGGGTTGGTGTCAAAAGGTCAAAACACTATTTTTGTTTTTTTCCCCATAACTCGCAAAACAATACCGAAAAATGTGGAAACGTGCATATTTCTGAACTCAGGACAACATTTAGAAACTATTTAGACAGAGTATTTTTTAATGATTGTATTTGTGTAAATTATATTTTAGGTCAAAGTTAGAAAAAGTGGGGGGTTTTAAATTTTTCAGCATATTTTATGATTTTTTTTGTAGTAAATTATAAGATATGATGAATATAATGGTATCTAATGAAAGCCCTTCTTATGATGATAAAAACAACATACCCCAGAAATGTCAAAACAACCATTGTCACCAAGGGAAAGTCAAGGTGAAAATGACTTGTCACAAAGGGGTTAAGGGGTCCATTATTTCTTATGTCTGGTTACATGACTAATAAACACTTCAAGGGCTTGAACAGTTTTTTTCCTGTATTTAAAGTGATTTTGGTATCAGAGAGGGAGATCGTGATCTGCTTCACATCCCAGTCTGCTTCTCTGCCCAGCACCATACATAAAACAGCATGGACAGATTTTCTGCTTCTTCCTGTGTCACGGGCTAAGAGATTGAGTTCCATGAAGGAGATGGAGAACTGTGCATGCAATGTTGTCTATGCATGAACTAGAAATGCATTAAAAAAAACACAATTGTTTGGTTATTTAGCAATAATTTCAAAACAGTCCAAAAAAAAAACCAGTTTAAATCAACTTTAATAAAACTACACATTTATACAGCTAATGCGAATTTGGTAGTTAAGTCAGCCAGGCCGCTCCTTGCTGTCAAATGGCCCACTTTTGGCTGCCCGTTGGATGTCTTTGGTCTATGGTGACAGAGCTCAGCACTGAACCCTTGTGGCATCTGTCCATGTCAATGCCTTGAAAGCCTTCTAGGGAGGCTTGGGTGTGTATGTATCAAATTGTCTTTGATTCATGCAGTTGTGAAAGTAATAGGATTGACTGTGCCTTTTGTAGAGCGGTGTAAATTTGTTTTTAAGTGATAGATCTACTCAAATGAACAGTATTCTCTTGCTCTTGCATTCAAATATTTTGAAAAGACAAGCACCATTGTATCCTTATTAAGTTATATACACACAAATATACATATATATATACATATACATATCTATATATACTATGTTTTTTCCTGTTCAGAGAAGAATATCATTTTTAATTTTCAATGCTTCAGGTTAAAATACATCAGGGCTTTTATATTTCATGTTTATTGAATTCGGACTTCGTTTGGCAGGTATTGTATGTATATATGTAAATAGAGTTCAATTATTCTTACAATATTTTCCTATTTCCAAGAGGATTCATTTTTGCTGTAGTCTGTGCGTCAAAGAATATTACAAATCAGTTTTCTGTTGTGGAATGAAAAACCCTAATTCAGCATAGTGATGTAGTTTAATCATGCTAGAAAATAAACTGGAGATGTTGGATTTTTCATTATTTTTACTCGGGTTTTGTTTCACACGCATAATGCATTGTATTGTTTTAAAGTAAGTTTATATATTTTTATATGGTTTTAAAGTGATTGACATTTCTTTGTTAGCTCTTTGGAAGAAATTGGCTGAAGCTGTGTGATATGGTGTTCGACATTAAATACTGTGAATATAGCACCAGTTGGGAGTAGATGCTCATCTCCTCCCCAGCTATTGGTTGTTTCACTGCCATTGATATGTCCACACACCAATGTTAGAGTGAGACAGTTGCTCGGCCCTCTCGCTCGGCTGCTATGGAGAGCTTACTCCTTCAAGTGGCAACTCCTTTTGCAAAGACAAAAGAGGAATAATTTGGGATGGTGTGATCTGAATAAAACTCAACATATTATAGTTCTTCCTATAATATAAAATTGTATTTCAGCTAATGGGTCCACAACATCAATCACAGACTGCTTGAGAGTGAAAATATATATAGTTATATATAGTATTGCCATACTGTCCATGGCTTTCATAATCTCTTCTGGTGTGCACGTGCATCCATTTCATTTAAATATTGATTATTTTTGTGTTACAGCTTGAATCATGCAAGATTATGATACATTTTGTTCAGCATCTATTCTATTATATGTATTGTTGCAAAAATGTGTCTTTAATGTACTCAGTAAGGTTATTTATGCATACTGCCAAGATAACTTCGGATTCTCACATATCTACTCATAAATAAATATTTGATACATATGTACATGGTTTGTTAAAATTACATTTATACACATACAATTTATTGATTAATGGAAAATGACAATACTTTTGATTTTGGATTAAACTAATGTACATGTAATATTTTTAATGAGAAAAAAATATAAAACTGCTTTTAAAACTTCATCGAGATCTTGTGTCCCACAGGAGAATTCCTCTTATAGAGCAGCTGTCTTTAAAATGAAGTAAATCGTTCTCATTGATAGACTGTGAAATGCTTCTGAATAAATGTTTCGCTTAAGTAAAACTGAACTTGTTTCTGAATATTAGTAGTGGCTAGCTCTAGGCAAACACAGTTACTTTGCTGCCCTAAGGGCATTTGATCATTGGTGTACTTAACTCAAGCCACTCTCAAAATCTGGCCTCAAGTCAGAAGAGTTCCAGTAAGATTTCGGTAATGCAATATAATCATTGCTAAAGTACACTGTGCTTCCCTGTCTGGAAATTCTTAATACCTGATTAAAATTACATCTTTTTTTTTCAGTTCTTCTCAGTCAGAAGCCCTTCTAGTGCTAACGGCTTTAATCAACTAAAGATTTATAAGTGATTAGGATAACCTTGAAGTATAGTTTAATGTATTGTTCTTGTACATTTTTATGTACCGTGGACTTGATTCTACTCTTCTTGAATTACGAATCACTGAGGAATAAATGAAACATATCAGTAACAGGCCTCTCTAGTAGGATATTTTCTTCCCGTTGTGACATTTAAAATGAGTTACCCATTAATGCACAGCATATTTTAACTAAAATAACAATTTTCATTAATGGTAGTTTATTTCTGGTGGGAATCCCTAAACAGACGTCTTATAATTATTCTTCCTTCTCTCACAGTATCGTAGAAACATGGCTGCACATGTTCTGCCCAAATTTTCTCTTTGACCACTAGTCAAAAAGTCACATATAAGGCAGTCATGACCTCCTTGATGAATTACATTTCCAAACCAAGAATAGAATTGAAATTATTACCTTTGCTCCAGCACAGTAGCAGTAATAATAAAGCTTTACGATCTAATAGGGCAGAGCTAAACAATGGAAATCAAATGGTAGTGTTGGACTATTCACGTATAAATGACTTGTTTTTTTTTTTAATGCGTGTTATAGATCAGTAATTATAAAAATGTATGCATTTATTAAAATGTCTATATATTTTTTTTTAATAGGTTTCATTTGCTAGCACATATTAAGTTTTGCAGTTTGTACTGATCTTACAAATCGGTTCTACCACGGTCATGTACACCAGGTGTACAGCTGTACAAGTTCTGAAGTTAAATTAAGCTCTGTTTAGGAAAACGGTAGCAATTTTGAAAGTTGTGATACTGTTCAGGGTACAAGTAACAAAACAGAGTGGGGTCTGGGACTTCTTCAACTGCTTCTTAGCTCTACAGATCCCTATACTCTCCATGATGAGATAAACAGTTCCGTTTTTGAAGGTGATGTACAATTTTTACTGGTCAGAATTGATATTCTATTTAAATCTAATCTTGACCAATAAAAATAATAATTATGCTAACTGACTATGTACAATTGTAAGACATAGCTTCATGATACTAATTCCAGCAACCTTTCAGTAGAGTTCTGGTGCAATCCACTGGACCATCTCACCTTGCTTCATAGTAATTGTCACACTCCGTGCCCAATAGCGATTGTGTTATTTGAATCTATTAACCATTGTGTTGTTGAAATTCACATTTATATAACTTTTTTTTATTAATAAGGGAAAGGCATTGTACCAAAGAAGTGAATTACAGTAGATGTGCAATGCACCAAATGTCACATTCATAACTGGATATGACATGACCTTATAACATTACTATAAGTTACCTTTAGACTCATGAGAAATCCTGTAAGTGCCAAGTCTATTTTTCCCCAACCATTTGTATTTCATCTATTATCTTTACATCATATAAAAATATTTTTCCTATATTCCAATGTTTTATTATAATTTTATTGGCATTGAAGTTGTTGGTGAACAATATGATGTATAACACTGAAACACAGATTACTGGGAAAAATTCAGCTGATAATAAATATTCAGCCACAGGTAATTATCAGATTTAATAACATTTTTCAGCACAAGCCTTTACTTGACATGCAGAAAATACGGTTACATTACTCCACATAGATACATTGTTATGACATGCAATAACTACTTGAATATAAAGGAGATTAATAATTTAAAAGGTGTTAACAAATTAGGGCCATCATTAAAACTAGACTTTGAAGCACTCTGTGGAAAAATCAGTCCAAGGTAATGCTAAGCTCTTATGATAAAGAATTACTGCATTAATTCTGCAAAGTGAACTTATTGCTCCTATTCGTCTCCAGATCCCTGGAGCATTAAAAGACAGAAAGAATGATATGATCACTGTATTTCTCGGCACAACAGCTTGCATATTTTCATCACCAATTCACAGCTGTGTTCAACAGTGCTTGGAGAAGGGAAGCATAGAGCCATGTCATGTGCCTCTGACGTTTGACTATTGTGTGACAAACAAAGGGGGGGCCGGGTTGGAAGCCGTATATAACATACAGCTAGTAGCCTCTCGGCCAACTTGAACACTTCAGTGTGTTTTTTTTTTGTGTGTTTATTAAGTCTTTACTGTTAACATGTAATTCTAATGCAAAGTAAACCAACTGAAATTTAGAAATACTTTCACGTGAGTGCATACTTTCTAGAGACTCCTCTTACGTCGCTGCCTTACAGGAAAATCCATGGTACATAAACATGGATCTGCGTGGTCCCAAATTTTACAATCAAAAATATTAAAAACGTTACGGATTGTCTCAGTATCTGTCTGGCAGATCACATTGGGGTTACTCACTAAAACTGAACTAACATACAAAATTAGCTGGTTTGGAAAGAGAGGCAAGTAAGAACATGTTTTTCCAGATTAGTTAATAATGCCTGATTTTTGCAATTCACTTGTCAGTTCAGTTTTAGGGAATAGTCTCCCTTGTGTCAGATTAAAATGTAATTGATATACTTTGTCTAATGCGACAGCCATGTTTTTTAGTCTTAATCCGAGGCATGACATACAAATGACTGAAGTACTGCCAAAACATTTAATTGCCAGAAAAAATGGAGTTCCAACACATACATTCACAGATGAACAGTATGAAAAATATAAATAAACTTAACATCCCTTCATGAGTTCTCTACAAAGTTCCTTTATGGTTCTGTGACTTTGCTTACTTCCTCTATGCCATTATGAGTTCTGTACTCACAACACAAAAGAACAAGATCACCAGAAGAAAGGCTGAAAAACCAGACCAAACTTCTTCAGGTAAGTTTAAAAAAAAGAAAGAAATGCAGATTTTTTTGTGTCAGTTCTAATATGCCTTCATTTGTAACATTTTTTTGTAGGTTTTGGTTGAAGCTCTTTTTCAGAGACAATTATAGCATTACTTATAAATACATGGAATCAGAATTCTTACAACGTATACAAAGTTCCAAAGGCAATTAGTTCCACTCAAATTAGTAACTCCGATAAATCACCATTAATTAGCTAATATATGCTAGCAGGTGGTTGTGAGCCTAAAGACATTCCCCAGTTATTTAAATTATGTATATTTCAGCATACCAAAGATGGGAATGTTGAACAGTCTACTTCAAATTCAACTCCTACACAAAGGAATACAAGGGATTTGTACAAGAAAAGTTATAACCTGTTGTTCACACCTTTTATACATCTTGGTTTTGTATACTTCATGTTTAATAAAATGCTGCTGAGACTGCCTAGATTATTATAACAATATTTATGTTAAGAAATAAAGCACCAGCAAATTCCACTGTGCTCTACAGTAGGAGAGCAATACATGGTCCAATGGTAAACAATTACATAGCATGACGTGGCTGTGCGTTTACGACCTTAAGGTCACATGGTAAACAGAAATGTATCTGACTGAGTGAAAAAATTATGGACAATTGAAATGACTGCATACTGTAATTGTGGACACATGTTTGGAGTCCAAAGCTAATGAGAGCGATAGTGGTAGGTAACTTGGGAGCCATGGATTGTTTTATAAGCACAACCACATTATGAATAATCAGGTTCTACCCTGACCTCATGACTCATGCATTTAAATGTCCTAATTTTTGTGCTTATATACCTCCTTCCTACTCTAGAGGCCTCCCTTTGTTTGCTTGTATTACTATCCCTCTGTTTGTGTCAGGTGGGCTCATTAATTTTTGCAACACACCCATGTTAAATACCTGCAGTTTATTGCAAACGGTGCTTTGGCATTTCTACTCTGTCCAGGAACTGTGAAACTGAACCTGAAAGGCTCAACCAACCAGGGGGAGTTTTTCAGCAATTCCTGAGACCCTTTGACTACAGCAATATTACTTCAGCTAAGTTACTCCCTTAAAGCTCCCACTCCGCTTTAGTCACCCTCTCTAGGGTTTTCCTGCTTCAGTAACCCTCTCTAGGGTTTTCCTGCTTCAGTCACCCTCTCTTAGGTGTTCCTGCTTCAGTCACCCTCTCTAGGGTACAACAAGCACCACACAGTGTAAGCCGGCTCCACTTACTGATTTTGTCAAGAGGGAGGGTGCTTCACAACTCCGATCCAACGTGTAGATACATGAAAAGAAGAAAAGAAGTGTGCACTTCACTCTTCGATAAATTCCAATCAAAAGTGCTTTATTTAAGTGCATGAACAGACCAGGTACACAGACTGTGGGAGGAAGGCCACCTTACGCGTTTCGCGTGTTTCCTGCTTTAGTCACCCTCTCTAGGTTGTTCCTGCTTTAGTCTCTTTCTCTAAGGTGTTCCTGCTTCAGTCACCCTCTCTAGAGTGTTCCTGCTTAGTTACCCTTACCTAAGGACTCACCCAATGGTGTATCTTGATTTTGTGCTGCCCTAGGCAGACAAAATCCGGGCACCCCCCTACCCAAGCTGGACACCCACGTTACACACCTAAGACATGCCCCATCATTCAGACTCACATCAAGCTCACACTCCCATCACACTCAGTCACACACTCCTACTCCCATCACACTCAGTCACACACTCCTACTCCCATCACGCACACTCTGACTCCCATCACACTCAGTCACACACACTGTCTCCCATCACACACACTCTGACTCCCATCACACACACTCTGACTCCCATCACACTCAGTCACACACACACTGTCTCCTATCACACACACTCTTACTCCCATCACACTCAGTCACACACACGGTCTCCCATCACACACACTCTGACTCCCATCACACTCAGTCACACACACTGTCTCCTATCACACACACTCTGACTTCCATCACACTCAGTCACACACAGTCTCCCATCACACACACTCTGACTCCCATCACACTCAGTCACACACAGTCTCCCATCACACACTCTGACTCCCATCACACTCAGTCACACACAGTCTCCCATCACACACACTCTGACTCCCATCACACTCAGTCACACACTGTCTCCCATTACACACACTCTGATTCCCATCACACTCAGTCACACACACACACACACACACACACACACATATACACACACACTGTCTCCCATCACACACACTCTGACTCCCATCACACTCAGTCACACACACTGTCTCCCATCACACACACTCTGACTCCCATCACACTCAGTCAGTCACTCACACACACACACACACAGTCTCCCATCAGCACTTACCTTTCCCTGGCAGGCAGGCAGCATGGTCCCTCCATGCTGCCTGTTCGGCTTCCCGGCGATTGTGCCGACAGGTCACGTGACCGGGCGCGCGTATGACGTCAGCGCGCCCGTCACGTGACTGTCGGCACTTCCGTGTCACACTGCACGGGGAGCCGGACAGGCAGCACGGAGGTTTCTCTGTGCTGCCTGTTCGGCTCCCCGTGCAGCCTGGCAGGCTGAGCGATGGTGAGGGGGGATCTTCCGATCCCCTCTCACCTCCGTCTCTGCCTGCAAGCGCGGTGGGTTTTTTTTTTTTTTTTTTAAAGGGCCGGATTTTTTTTTTTTTTTTCCAGTGCTGGGGGGCTCACGGTAAATACAGCACTGGCCTCACCCATTTTTTAACTCTCTCGACCCCTGTCTCTGGTTTGTCTACAGTCCCTGCTAAAGGTCTTGTTCATAGTTTTCATCAGCTGCATGTTTTCAGTGCCAGAAACTAAACTTTAACTAAATAAAAACTAAGTTAATAGGATTAAACTATGACGTAAAATCGATTGTAATTTTCTTCAAAGAACTTGCCGAAAATGTTAGTAAGGGACTATTGCATTTACTTATTTGGACTTATGGTTTTGGTTCCTCGGGTCTCAGCCAAAGTTCTGTCCCCTGACTATCGGCAGTTGGATTGTCCTCCATTGGAATGCTCATCCAGCCTTCTCAGACCTGTTCCCATCCTCACTTCTGGAGATTTAGTCGACTAAAATATACCAGAGATTTAGTTGACTAAAACTAGACTAAAACTAAAACAATTTAAAACTAAATCAAAATTTGCCATCAAAAATTAACACTGGTTGTTAGAATAGGTTAAAGGGTTAATTCGTTATTTGAAGGATAAACTTTTAAATGTTGTTTTTATATATTTATTTAGATGTTTTTTTATTTAAGATTTCTAAGTGTTTCATTTAAGCATTAGACCAGTGCTCCTCAACCTTTTCTTACCCAGGGCACGCCAAAGCTCTTCCCAGAATTCCGTGGGACAACACAAGAAAAAATATATAAAAAATATTATTAAGTTATAAAGTCAAGAGAGGTGCATACACAGAACATAAGAACTAGATGCCTTTATTTACCTTTTAAACCAAACAAGTGTGCAAAAAAAATAATGAATGCACAAACCAAGACAAGTGCATTACAAATCATAAATAGACAAACCAAACCAGTGCATTACCAGTGATAAACAGACAAACCAAACCAGTGCATTACAAATCATAAATAGAAAAACAAAACCAGTGCATTACAAAATCATAAATAGACAAACAGAACCAGCCACAGCCAATTTGCCCATTAGTATGCCTGTATTACTTTTGCCATTAATATGCCAGTATTACTTTTGCCATTAATATGCCAGTATTACTTTTGCCATTAATATGCCAGTATTACTTTTGCCATTAATATGCCAGTGTTATTTTGCTATTATTAAACCCATAGCCAATTTGCCCGATAATATACCAGTATTATTCTGCCATTAATATGCCCCAGCCAATTTGTCTTAAATGCCAGTATTATTTTGCCATTCAATATGCCCCAGCCAATTTGCCCAATATGCCTGTATTATTCTGCCATTTAATATGCCCCAGACAATTTGCCCAATATGCCATTATTATTTTGCCATTTAATATGTCCCAGCCAATTTGCCCAATAGAATGCCAGTGTTATTTTGCCATTAATAAGCCACAGCCAATTTGCCCAATAATATGCCACCTTCCTCCCCCCCCCCCCCCTTCCCCAGTACTCACCTCCTTGTTGATCCGTGTCTCCTTTATGCAGTCTTCCCCCCTGCACGGAGGAGGGAAACACAGCCATGTACTGTCATATCCGGTGGCAATGTTTTTTTTTGTCTAAGTCAACATCGGGCTCTCCTCTAGGAGCCTGACGGCCGGCATCTGCTTGATGCAGCACAGCTCCCAATATCCAGCAGCGCACCAGTGTGGAGCACTGCATTAAACAATGATTTGGTACAAAGCAATACTGCACATTACTAAACTATAACTTATTGTTTTTGGTTTCTATTGTTTATAACCTATTTGTTTTTCAAGCAGGCTTTTGTTTTTGAGGGAAAACAAAATTATTTATGTATATTTCACAATGTATATTTAATAACATTTATTTAACTATAAATATATTATTTTTTTTAAGAGTTTTTCTGGGAAAATACAGCTTGCGATATCTATTATTTTAAAATTAAAATCAATCTCTATGATCTCTAAAAAAGAGAGAAAGACCTTAAAATTAAGAATGTCTCTTGTGCCATTTCTTATTGTGGAGGGATTACCCAGTCTAGTTTTAAGCCTAAACAGAAAAGTCCAGCAGGATTAGGGTAACATTTGCAGTTTATCGCCTTGGGCTAAAAGAGAACTGGAAGTTCAACAACCCTCAAGCTAAAGTAGCTTCCATTGCCAGGAATCCTTAAGCATGGCAGGTAATGAATGCACAATATAAACGATCTCCTGTCACTTTATGTGACTTTCTTTCCAGAAATCATTTCATAGGCTCTATGACTTGGTCAGCACTGATTTCTTTCTGATCTGTTCTTTAGACTCATTATCATATTTAGGCTAACTGCAAATACTCGATGAAGACTCTTGTAAACAGAAGCAAAACAATAAGGGCTTCATAGGGTATATCTATGACTAGGATTATTCTGAAACCCATACAACACCATTTATGTTAATCATATCGCATCCTCTGCTATGCTGCAAACTGTTGGGATGTTTAACTTGTTGTTTTGTTTCATTCTCAATAAACTATTAATTATTATTATCATTATTATTATTACTTATAAGTGAGCTGAGTAATGGAGATTTCACTGCACCCTCTCACTAGACAACCACAAAATATAATGCTCCTCTTTATCTACCTTTACACCCCAGAATAGATTAGACCACATGGGTTTAAAATCATTAAACCTTTGAAAACAACATGGTATATCAACTTTAAATTAAATCTGAACAGCCAAATACTTTAAATGAAAATGTATACTGTCTCTGTTGTGCTTACTATAATAAATAAAAATGTATTTTGTGTGTATATTTATGGATATACATTGAGCTATATCTGTCCATAGTGATTGTCTTTGTGTGGCTGCTTATGTATAGTAGATATTGCGGTAGATTCTATGCCGACTCTTAGGGACAGCGGAAGTTAAAATTCCTCAAGGAGTAACGTGCATTTACGCTGCAACACTGACTCCAGAAATACAGGTTTTGGGACCATTTTTTATTGACCCCCCCCTCCCCCCCCAAACCTAGGCAGGGAAGATTGCGGCTATCTGTTCATTGTATGTGGACTACGGACAAATCAACAGCCCATGGCATATGGGCTAGCATAATTAAAATTATATTGAGGGCCGCAGGCATTTCTCGACTGTGGCCCCAGGGGGCCTTAATTTATATGTACAGGGCCACAGGCATAGCGCCAGGGGCCACCAATTATTTATTTTTAGTGACCGTCAAGCATTTTTTATTTTGGGAGGGTATATGGAGAGGCTATTGTGGGTGCCCCCATGTCTGCCCCAACATTTTCTTTTACAGGTTAACTCAGTGCTGTAGGAAGCACTGTTAAAATATGCATATATCCACTGCATTACACAGCAAATACACATTTAAGTCATACATTTTTTTTTAGTCAAATTAATGCGCAAACATTTAAGTTTTTATTCCCGTTAATTTTTACCAGCTGTCATTAAATCACTATTTGTGCGGAAAAATTACTCAGCATTTGCACTGAATCATCGATGCCCGTTAATTTACCACTAATGACACTTTTATTACTAACAGGGGCCATATAATCTACCCCATTATTTCTATAATCCCCTAATCTGGCAGACTGATTTGAAACTTGATTTGAAACTGACTTCCAGTGTCATAGAGTCACTTCCTTTAATATCTGAAAATGTATAGGTATTATATAATATATAATATATCATATTTGTATAGGTATTATAATTGATTCCTATAAGTCTAATTGTACCTTGTGGAAACTGTTGTGTAGTTGCACAGACATGGTATGTTTGAATGTTATGCTTATAGATGATTACATCTCGCCATTTATACAGATGATCATGCTGTGTTACCGGATCATACTTCACTCTTGAAGAAATAGTTTTCAGCTTCTAAAATTCATTGGGGGCTAGTCACTCAAAGTGAACCTCAAACAGTGGGCATTAATAGCTGTCACAATTACCAAACATGCTTATCTATCTATTAAGCGTGATTCCACGCGAAACGCATAAGGCGATTCCTGTCTTTTCCCACATATGTATTGCTGCTGATTTATACTTTTTGTCGGATCTACAACTAATAAATCATTCACTTTTTTACTGGAAGATGGAGTGCATACATCTTCGTTTTTTTGGTTCTGTTATTACTGCTTCAACAGCTTGATGAAGCACCCTTAATCCAGCATACTGCGTTCACGAGAAGACTTTCTACTGCCACAAGTGGAGCCGGCTTATCCTTTGAGGAGACCCCTTTCTTCAAATTCTGCTATTACAAGTTTACTTGTCAGTTCAGTTCAGTTTTAGGTAATATGCCCCATTGTGTTGAGTGATATAGTAGGTAAGACAGTACTATCCTTCCCTGGATCATCATTAAGCTGTTTTAAGTGTTTTGTGGGGGTTTTGTAATACACAAGCTATAAATCTACTGTTATTTTATATTAGCCAAGTTATATCAAACGCCTATTTCTGATTATACCCTATTGCACATCAAATCATTGATGGAAAGGGTCAGTGACACATATGCAGAGAGCAAATATTGAATTTGCTTAGCTGCCAAAAACCAGTAAGAACAATAGACAGCACAATGCAGGATTGTTTCTTTATCTATGCCTCAACCATACATAACATTATAGGGTCAATTCCATAAACAGAGGATTGCCGTGATTTGAGACGGGAATTTCAAGCTTAAGGCCAAAGTAATCAAGTTGGAACAATTCTCCCATTCTGCTGCATTTGAGAATTTTTCTAACTTGGCTACATGGGCCTAAAGTGTGAAATTCCCATCTCACTTCCCAGGAATTATCTCTTTATTGAGTAGGCCCTTTAATGTTTTTTTTTTTAAATATGTTTATTATTTACTATTTTGCTCATTTAATTGCCACTTAAACAACATTGATTTTCAGTGTTATTATGAAGGCATTCAGTAGTAGAAATACATAGCCATTTTATACCTAGCAGTACACTTAGCAAGAGAAAGACAAGTTAAATGAGATTAATAAAAGCAATATGTGGATAAAGGGAAGGAGACAAATTAAAGGCCACTAAAGTCGTGTTGTTATTGCAGAGACCAGTGAAGCATATTGCAATTTCTCATAGAAATACTGCAAATAAATTACCTGCCTGCTTCCTGAGATGTCACATACCCAATGACAGAAGGGAAAGCAAGGTAGAAGGTCAATGCATATGTGGCAGTGTTCCCAACGCATTTTATTTGGGTTGTATACGCTTGTGGCATCCTATATCTACTAATAGCACCTGTTAGACAAGTTGGGGTGTTTATGAAGGAACAGATTTGTTATTGGAAACTCAAGATTTGGATGAATGAGCATTAATATTTTTTTAAAGAAAAAACACATCATAAGATACATAGATAAATAGACATCATAAGATATAAATCTGTAACACAGGACCAAAAGTCCTAAAGACGTGAAGAAAGGGAAATTAGGCTGCATATAGAAAAAACTAGGGAGGGTTAAATATTTACTATATGGAGAAGCAAAACAAATGTGGAGAAAATGAGAGAGATGTATTGGACAGATCTAAACGGACACCACTGCCTTGGCTGTATATAAACGGAATGTATTCTGTTATAGAGATCCACCACTCTGCTGAAAAACGCCCACTGTAATTTAAAGCAGCTTCATTTTGTAGTGGTAAAAAATGTGTCCTTATTTAAACGTGACTGTTTCAATATACTCTAATAGATAAGATTCAGAACAAGTAGATATATATTATACGTCCACCAATGCAACTTGGAAGATTTGTATTTGATTACTTGAAAGGGAATTCATGCATGTTTTTCTGGGAGACTGAGGGGTCTATTCACTAAAAGGTGAGTTTTGGTGAGATGAATATTTAGTCTCAGCAATTTAGCTATGCATTGTGCAGGGACAAGCCTGGTGAGTTTACTTAGTGGGGGACACCTTCCAGGTTTGCATCTGCACTATGTATATTTATTATGGTGATGGAATGTTCATCTCACCTCAACTCACCCTTTAGTAAATAAACCCCTGAGAATCTGACTTTAGCCCAGTGGATGAATATTGATAATTAAAGAACTACTGACTCTGCTTGTGAAAACGTGACTTTTGTGTTGACTATGAAATCTATTTGTGCAGCAGGATAAAGATTTTTACCCATTATATTACAAATACCCTCACTTTTTTTATACATTTATTTCAATGATTTGCTGTTTTCATTTTTGTTGTGATTAGCCTTACGGTACATTATTGTTTTCTATTATTTCTGTTTGGGAGAACTGTTTCTAAATTACATTGTTATATTTTAGTGTTCTGTATTCTATAAAGAAAATTGTCTTGCCATTGTTCAATTATTCTAATTGTACATTTGTACATTTACATCCTGTTGCAACCAATCGCAAATCAATAAAACTCGGAAGCTATTTTCTGGTTTCTCCTGCAATTGGGCTGTGATTTTAAAAGCATTTTCTAATAAAGGTTACTTTCATTGCATTTAGCATTCACTATCTAGGGGAATGCATTTACCTTGTTTTGCACATTTTTAAAATTAAATTGTTTTATTGTGGCAAAGTATTACACATAATATTGCACCCACATATTTACTGCATATGGCACATATTTTTATGAAACAGTTTTTTTTCATAATAATAAACTATCTTCAGCACTAGCATAAGATAAGATAATCAAAGGTGGCCAACAAGATGTACAGTATGGATACTGACTGTCAGGACCTTTACCAGGTCAGGTTGAGTTTCAGTGCAGGGATAGTGGAGGTGTCTGGTTGCATGATATTTATTTTGAAGGATGAGAACAGATATAGAAATAAAAAGATAGGGATTGGAAAAAGGACTGAAGCAGAGACAAAAGGGAACTTTAGCAAAGCACTGCAGAAAAGGAAAAGGGTTTGAGTAGGAACTGCAGTATGAACAAAGAGCTATAGAACGGACTGTAGATAAAGCAAAGGTAGGGGTAGAGAGAGATATACAAGGGGCGAGGGCTTAGGTAAAGGTAACTAAGCAGAAACACCCTGGAGAGGGTGACTAGGGAGGAACACCCTGGAGAGGATGAGGACTGAGAAGGGTAACTAACCAGGAGCACCCTAGAGAGGATGAGGGCTGAGGTAAGGGTAACTGAGCAGGAACGCCCTAGAGAGGGGGAGGGCTGAGAAGGGTAACTAAGCAGGAGGAACACCCTTGAGAGGGTGAGGAATGAGCAGGAGTGATTTTAAGGGAGCAACTTAGCTGAAGAGATCTTGCCAGAGGGTCTCAGGAGATGCTGAAAATCATCCACTGAGCTGGTTGAGCCACCCAGGTTCAGATTCCCAGTTCCTGGACAGGGTCCCAATTAAAATGAGCTTTAAGCAGAGGATCAGGAACAGAAGCAGGCATCCAACTTCAATGCAAAAGCACTGTTTGCCAGAAACTGCAGCTATTTAACCTGGGTGTGAGCAAAAGGTAACGAGCCCACCTGACACCAAACAGAGGGAAAGAAATACAAGCAAAGTAAGGTAGGGAGACCTCTAGAGGAGGCAGGAGGAATATACAAGAACATAAATGATGACTTTGAAATGCATGAGTCAGAAGGTCAGTGTAGAACCCTGACACTTATTATACAGAATATCCAACATTTCCTCTTTGCTTAAACAATGTCAATGTGTTATTATGAAAGTGATCAGTACTATTGTTACTTTTACTATGTTGTGTATATATCCTGTAATACCATTCAAAATGTATTATTAATATAGCAGATTAAATATTGTTCTGATACTTACTAGAAGTAAGGTGAGTAGCAAACTCAAATAACCCCTACTTACATAATTCATTCCCTTGTCAAATACTAACTCATATTGCATCATTACCCTTTCCAGAAACCTAGTGATACAAGTGTAGGTGTTACCTACATTACGAGTAGCTAATTTATAAAGTGTCATCATATTCCACAGACCTTTAAAAGAAAACCAAATATGTACACCATAAATAGGTGGAATACAGTTCCACATCTCAAAATTTGGGTACAGTACTGCAAGTCTAAATGGGCACCTCAAGAATGAGGACATACAACACTGGGCCAAATATCTGCCAAGGATCACCTTCTACATTTTCCCTGGCAGTTAATTATGATGGTCTTATGGATACCACACCGTATAATTACTGCAATCTGGCTGACATTTCAAATACATATTATATACCAATATATCGTCCACAAACTGTATCACACTAATATGTTACCATTCTACTAACCTGTTCCGTAGATGGCAAGTGGATTCTGGCGTATTCTTATGAGCTCATTCAAGTTTACCAGGCAAGAAGCAGTAATAAGTGGCCAGTTGAAACATGCAATTTATCATATCCCAATTGCACTTTCAAGTAGCAAAATGTCTGAATACCGTACCAACATTTATAATAAAATAACATGCAGGTAGTTTGGGTTGTGATTGATTTCTAATAGGTTTATTTCCATTTTGAACTCCCATGAATCAATGGATGTCATCTTGTATTTGTTCCTCAGAACTTTACCCCATCTTGTTGTTTATCCCTCATTTATTGTACACACATTTCTTCTTCTTATGTCTACATCTTGCAGCTATTTATCATTAAAGTAAACAGAAAAAAGACTTGAGCGTTTTCTGTGTCCAAGCAGCACCAGCCTATGTGTTTCTCTGCAAACACACGTGAACAGTACACAATAATAAATATAAACAAAAGTGGTAGGTGCGCCAGGAGGAAGCCTTTGTAAAGGCGAAACGCGTAGCGTGATTTACTGTACTTACTGCGGACCTGAACTTTTCTCTTTTTTATACATTGTTTTTATTGCATCTCTGTAATATTGTCTACTTGGAGTTTAATACCATCGTGGGACAGGACATCTTCTAAGATTTTCCACTGTGCTGTTTACTTCACATCTATTATGTAAGCCTCTACTTTTTACATTAAATATTTTGTATTGTACTACATACTCACCGTCTCTCCTTCTGTTCCTCGATTATTCTGCTGTATATTTGCTGAATGAGGAGTAAGAAGACCGCATGAGGATTACCAGATAAGCTATCCTTTTTTTATCTGTTTGTGAGTGCATTGGCTTATAATCTTTATAACACTCCACATATCTGGATTGTCCTACACTATGGTCTATGTTTCTCTGTCTTTTTTTGAGACAAATAGAAACATCGACCTGTAGGAGTGCATCACCTTACAAGGCAATTATCAGTTTTTCCTTTTTACCACTTTGGTGAAAGTCACTTAGCGCACCTACCACATTTATCAGTAAAGGACAACTAAACTTATTTTTTCACTTTTGCTTACAATATAGAAGCACAAGTGAAAAGCTTAGTGCCCTTAGTATAACGATAAACTGGCAATGTACAATTTGGAACTCTTCAGCTATGGAATCAGCAGAGCATTGGCGGGTTTTCCTCACCATGCTCCTCAGCAGTCAGTGACCCCGCTCTGTGACTTTACGTAGTTTTCTGCTTTGTTGCTAAACGAATTCACTCTCCAATAATACCACTTAGAGTTGACAGTGGCTGACTGACTTATTGCAAGGGTGACATCCTATAACAGTACCGCACTTGAATTCACTAAGTTCTTCAGAACGACCCATTTATTCACATGTTTGACTGCATGGTTCCATGACTTGATTTTATACACCTGTGGCAATGGGTCTGATTGAAACACTTGAAAAATATGTCCTTTTTAATACTTTTGTCCATATAGTTAATATGTGTTTGTGTGTGTGTGTGAGTGTGTGTGTGTTTGTAGAATATTTCAGTATTAAAAGGGGAAGTCACCTACTTTACAACCATATATTTTAATTTTTTATGCAAAATTGCTGGTGAGTGTATATCCAATGATAACCTTCCTCAAATCCAAGATTTATTAAGTTACATGGAGTGCTCAACGAATTCAGTGTCTGCTATTCATCTTTAATGTAACCCGTAGTCAGTCCCATTGACTGGAAACACAACTATGGGAAAATGTGCTGCACCGAAGCTAGTAAAGAAAGTGAGTGTTACTCATTGATGGTGCCATTGACTTTTTAATAGACTTGACTGGTTCCCAGTTACACACCAACCCTCTTAAATTAAACACAGACTTTGGCTTAGGAATTGTTTATTGAATATTCAAAATGATCATTTGGGGATTTTAACCAACAATTAGCACAACTCAGGTCCACTTAGCACCAATACTGAACTCCCTATACTAAAATCCTATAGTGAACTATGGTGGCCCAACATCTAGGTTTGTGTGGTGTCTTAATAGACATAGTGGTAAGTCAAACAGCGGCCAACCACTATGATATTTTCTAATAAAAATATATAGTGTTATGGTTCATTGCTCGGCAGGAGAGAGTTTTCACAGGTTGTTTCCGCTATATATTTAATTTAAGATTATTATAAGTTCCTAGTTAATTTGTGATTATTTTTATTTATTTACAACATTTGTCAGTAATGCTTAAGAGTTTTTACATGTCTTCACTGCAGTGGACCAAATACAAATTTGTCTGTATCTTTTAATTCAAATTACCATCTATTTTATGGCGTATTAATTATTTGGCTTAATTGTCTTATGTTAATTTTCTTGATTTTTACTTGCATTGAACAGCAGCATGCCTTCATATTGAGATACCATCTTGATGCAGGTCATTGAATTGGCATGTAAATCATCCGTACATGGGAGCTGATGTCTATGGTATTTCATTGGTTTTATTGATAGAGCATTTATATATGTTCTGCACACTTGTTGTTGTCTCTTTTTGCTGCTTGATGTGAAATAACTGCACTATCTGTTTTAGCTACGAACTTTCAATACCGTATTTGCTCGATTATAAGACGACCCTGATTATAAGACGACCCCCCAAACTTTGGATATTCCATTAGGAAAAAAACTAAAAGCCTGAATATAAGACTACCCTATAGGAAAAAAGTTCAACTTGTATATATTCATATGTAAATTGCTTTTTTAATAAAAAATTATAATATCAAAAAATGTATTTCTAGTTTTTATTTCTTTTTATGTGCCAATGCTGCCTTTCTCTTTCCCTTGCCCCCATTTTTCTCTCTCTCTCCCCCCTCCCCTTTTCTGTCTCTTAACCCCCTCACTCCCCTTGTCTCTGTCTCTTAACCCCTTCCCTCCCCTTGTCTCTGTCTCTTAACCCCCTCACTCCCCTTGTCTCTGTCTCTTAACCCCTTCCCTCCCCTTGTCTCTGTCTCTTAACCCCCTCACTCCCCTTGTCTCTGTCTCTTAACCCCTTCCCTCCCCTTGTCTCTGTCTCTTAACCCCCTCACTCCCCTTGTCTCTGTCTCTTAACCCCTTCCCTCCCCTTGTCTCTGTCTCTTAACCCCCTCCCTCCCCTTGACTCTGTCTCTGCCCCCTCCCTCCCCCCTGTCTCTCTGTCCCCCCTGTCTCTCTGTCCCCCTCCCTCCCTCCCTCCCCTGTCTCTCTGCCCCCCTCCCTCCCTCCCCCTGTCTCTCTGCCCCGATACTTGCAGACATCCTCCATGCTGCCCGACACGGCAGTCTATTATGACGGACAGCTGTCCGTCATAATAGTCTGCCGTGTCGGGCAGCATGGAGGATATCTGCACGTATAGTGCAGACATCCCTCAGCTGCCCGATTGTCCCTGGTGCCTAGTGGGGCAGCAGAGGAAGTCTGCGCGATGAGCGCAGACCTCCCCTGCTGCCGCCCGGCACGCTCGCCGGGACTTCTGTGACGAAAGCGGAAGTTCCCGGCTTCTTCACAGAAGCCCTGGCGGTCGTGCCGGGCTGAAGCAGGGGAGTCTGCGCTCGTTGCGCAGACATCCCCTGCTGCTAGAGAGGGGGATCCAGGTCCCCTGCAGCTCTGCTGGGGACCTGGATCCATGTCTTATAATCTGACCTCAATTTGAGGTCAGATTATAAGAAGACCTCGATTATAAGACGAGGGGTAGTTTTCAGATTTTTTTTTCTGAAAAAAACCTTGTCTTATAATCGAGCAAATACGGTATATTATTTTACATAAAAGACATTTTCCATTTTTTGTGTCAGCGTAGCACAACACCATTTTCTTACAAAGATGATGATATATGAGGCTGTGAGTATTTTATTTAATGGACACATATTTTTTTAACCTCCCTCTATAGCAAAAAGGATAAGGTAGCCTTTTGTTTTTCCTAGTCTTTTGTTCTTTGTTATTCATAGCAAACATATCTCAATGCTAGTTTTATTAACAATAACAGAAGAAAATATTAACCCCTTAACGACAGGTGACGTGCCAGGCACGTCACGGCAAATCGAGGACTTGCCGACAGCTGACGTGCCTGGCACGTCATGCACTAAATGGAGTAAAGAAAGCGACCAGCGGTCGCTTTCTTTACTCTAACGGTGTTGCTAAAATGCCTCTAGGTAGAGGCATTGTGCAACACCCCCCAAATGTGCAGGGGCGCGCTACGATCACTCCACGGAGTAGCAGCCATTTAAAAATCGTTCGCTTTCTAAGCATCTCCGCTAGCGAGGCACTTAACAACACCGTGCTGCTCCCCAGAGCCGATGGTGGTCGCTCTCCTGAGCGACCCCATCAGCTCAGTAGAAGGGAACGCTGCCTGTACAGGCAGCGTTTCCCTTCTAATGGCAAGAGCATCGGAAGTGAAAGTATTTCACTTCCGATGCTCTAGGGGGAGCCAATCGATGCCGGCACAACAGATCTATGTGATCTGTGTGCAGGCATGTATGGTAAGTGCTCTGATGAGCACTTATCATACTGTCAAAGGCAATATTAGTAAATATTGCCTTTGACAAGTATTGATCTGCCTCCCTCACCTTACTACTTTTAGTAAGGGAGAGAGACAGATCAGATAAAGTAAAAAAATAAAATAAAATAATAAAAAAAAAATTAATAAAATTTTAAACACCAAGGGCTTTTATAAAAGCCATTTAACCCCTTCCCTGCCATTGATCGCTGTGTACGCAGTGATCATACACAGCAGCACATTTTTTGCTGTCTGTGCATTTTTTAGGGGTTATTTTTTTTTACTGTAATTCATTACAGTATAAAAAAAGGCTCTTTTAAGAGAGATTAACCCCTTTCTTGCCGTAGATCACTGCCTAATCAGCGATCTGACGCAAATGCAGCAATCTTGCTGCAGAAGCATTTTTAATTTTTTTAAAACTTTTTTATTACACCCGTCACGTGTTAATTATACCCGCTAGGGGACTACGTTTAACGTAAAAAAATTTTTTTAGCTGTCTGAGCGCATGTATAGCGATCAGTAACAGCTGATAAGTGACAATGGCGGGTTGGCGTTTGCTCAGATGAGCATCACCATTCGTCTGGTTAGATCAATATGTGTAAATATTTGATCTGACCCGTGTAGATCTGCCTCCCTCTCACTTGAGTTTTAGTGAGGGAGACAGAGCTGTATAATGTAAGTTTTTAATTATAATATATTTAATAGAATTGAGACCCAAAGGCTTTTATAAAAGCCGTTTCCAGTATTTAACCCCTTCCCTGCAATTGATCGCTGTGTACGCAGTGATCTTACACAGCAGCACATTTTTTGCTGTCTGTGCATTTTTTTAGGGGTTATTTTTTTTTACTTTGATTTATTACAGTATATCAAAGGCTCTTTTAAGAGCTATTAACCCCTTCCTTGCCGTATATCACTTCCTAAGCAGCACATATGGTCACTGCCTAAGCAGTGCATATGGTCACTGCCTAAGCAGGGCGTATGGAGCAATCTAGTCGCCGAAGGATTTTTTTTTGCTATCAGCATTTTTTTTGTCAGACTCACTAGGGGTTAATTATACCCACTAGGGGATTACGTGTATTCCTTTTGAAGCTGTCTGAACGCGTGTATAGCGATCAGTAACAGCCGATCAGTGGCAAAGGTGGTTTGGTGATTTCTCAGATGAGCATCACCATTCGTCTGGTTCGTAAATATTGTTCTGACCCATATGGATCTGCCTCCCTCTCCTCACTTGAGTTTTAGTGAGGGAAAGAGACAGATCTGTATAACATAATTTTTAAATTGTAATAAATTAAATAAAATGTTAATAAATTGTGAGTCCCAAGGGCTTTTATAAAAGCCATACCTTTTGTATAGTGTAGTGTCACTGATCACTGCACAGCAGAAATTTTTTTCTTGTCTGTGCATTTTTAGGGGTTAATTTTTTTGTACAGTACTACAAAGGCTCTTATAAGAGCTATTAACCCCTTCCTTGCTCTACATGTTCAAATTCCAAGTTTGAAAATCAAAAAGCGCACCTCTCAAATGTAGCCTTTCAACCCCTAACAAAGCTGACAAAGCTATGCATGGGTGGTATCCCTGTGCTCGGGAGATGTTGCTGAACATATATTGTGGTATTGTTTGTCAGTGACACATACCGAAATATGTGAATTTGTGTCTAAAGTGCAATGTATGTGGGAAAAAATACACAATAAAATGACTACCACAAACTTTGACAAAGGCTGGTGGCAGAATTGGTGCATGGAAAGTGTTAAAATAACACCATTTAAAATAGCCTAGGGTGTCTACTTTTACAAAATATATACTTTTTGGGTTAAAATACACTGTCCTACTTAAAAAAAAGTCCCAAATGAAAGATGGGCTCAGGCTGACTACACGTCAATATTCCAAGTTGAAAATGCGCACCTTCACAATGTGGCCCCCAAACAACCCAACAAACCTATGCATGGGTGGTATCCCTGTACTCAGGATATGTTGTTGAACACATATTGGGTTATTGTTTGGCAGTGACACATACCAAAATCTGTGAATTTATGTCTAAAATACAATATTTGTGAAAAAAAAACACACAAAAATTACTACCACAAACTTTGACAAAGGCTGGTGGTAGAATTAGTGCATGGAAAGTGTTAAAATACCACCATTTGAAATAGCGTAGGGTGTCTACTTTTAAAAAATATATGGGTTGATGGGGTAAAATACACTGGCTGGTTTCAAATATGTCCCAAATGGGACATGGGTGCAGGCGGTCTGCATGTCAAAATTTTAATTTGGAAAACCAAAAACTGCACCTACCAAATTTGGCCTTTTACTCCCCAAACAACCCAACAAACCTATGCATGGGTGGTATCCCTGTACTCAAGAGATGTTGCTGAACACTTATTGGGGTGTTATTTGGCAGTGACACATACCAAAATCTGTGAATTCATGTCTGAAGTACAAGGTTTGTGAAAAAAAACCACAAACAAATTACTACCACAAAGTTTGACAAAGGCTAGTGGTAGAATTAGTGCATGGAAAGTGTAAAAATACCACCATTTGAGATAGCCTAAGGTGTCTTCTTTTAAAAAATATATGGGTTGATGGGGTAAAATACACTGGCTGGTTTCAAATATGTCCCAAATGGGACATGAGTGCAGGCGGTCTGCATGTCAAAATTTTAATTTGGAAAACCAAAAACTGCACCTACCAAATTTGGCCTTTTACCCCCCAAACAACCCAACAAACCTATGCATGGGTGGTATCCCTGTACTCAAGAGATGTTGCTGAACACTTATTAGGGTGTTATTTGGCAGTGACACATACCAAAATCTGTGAATTCATGTCTGAAGTACAAGGTTTGTGGAAAAAAAACACAAAAAAATTACTACCACAAAGTTTGACAAAGGCTGGTGGTAGAATTAGTGCATGGAAAGTGTAAAAATACCACCATTTGAGATAGCCTAAGGTGTCTTCTTTTAAAAAATATATGGGTTGATGGGGTAAAATACACTAGCTGGCTTCAAATATGTCCCAAATGGGACATGGGTGCAGGCTGTCTGCATGTAAAAATTTCAAGTTGGAAAACAAAAAACTGCACCTCACAAATTTGGCATTTTAGCCCCCAAACAACCCAACAAACCTATGCATGGGTGGTATCCCTGTACTCAGGAGAAATAGTAGAATCTATTTAGCATGTTTTTTCGTTCGCTATTGTCGATGAGGAGAAGTTGTTTCAAATAAAAACAAAGAAATTTGTGTATTTTTTTTTTTTTTACCATATTTTATTATTTTTTTTAATAATATGATAAGATATGATCAAAAAGATGGCATCCATAGAAAGCCCTTCTTGTCCCGATAAAAACAATATATAATATGTGTGGGTACAGCAAATGACAAAGAAGAAAATTACTGCTAAACACAAACAGCACAGAAATGTTAAAATAGGCATTGTCCAGAAAGGACAAAAATGTTTCAAAGGCTCTGTCCTTAAGGGGTTAAAATTATAACAATAAAACATTAGCATAAACATTTGACATCTTACCCCTTTACAGAGGATAAAAAGATGCCTATATGTTCTGCTAGCCAATTTGTTAGCGCATGTATATAAAAAAGGTTTTATCAAGGCCCAACATATTGGCCCTGGCCCAACATATTGATAATGATAGATGCTGGGAGAATCGGCTTCTCCCAGCACCTTTTTAATTATGAAAGGGGGTAATGCTACTTGCTCTGGCCCCTTATATATGTTATGTGTCCTACCCACTGGACCTGGTTTTAACGTGGGGTAATTATTTTTTATTCATTTTTTTTCACCTCTAAGTTGCATCTTGTGGTCATAGGCTATAATGGGAGGTGAATTGCAATTAGCAGTTTTTGACCTCCTCTTGCCTCAACCTTGCAAAAACTGTTAGTGACTACTGTTCCGCGCGGTGAATTGAATGAAGGATCATTTTCATTAAAACACTGCATAGAATTTGGGAGAAACTGGTCTTGATCTTGATTTGCTTTACATTTCCATTAAAGAAATGGGTTCACTATTCCTTCAAGAATAGTAGAAAGAATGCAGAGCTGCTTTAAAACAAGCCAGGATTGACAAATCAAGACCAATACGTCCAAAAGCTGTTTTGTGATGGGTTGTCTCAATTCAACTTCATTTTTTGCTGTCAGATCTGATTTGTGCTGTTTCAGTAAAACCCCTTATCTCCCTGATCAATGCAGCGTTTAGGAGCACTTTCTGTATAGAATTGTTAATATGAGCATCTTATTTTATTTCAACAAACATCTCTGTTGTTTTCTTTGAGATTTATACTGAGCCTCCTTAACACATGCTATATAAATAAGGGCTTAGTTAGTATATTGGATTTAAAAGTCTTTCCAAAGCCCTCATTTTAGTAGAGCAAAGCTAGACACATTTATATTGATTTTGTCTCTACCATTTTCTTGCCAATTATTTTTATGTGTAGGATTTACATCAAAATGACAAATAATAGGATGTTTAACCCCTTCGTGACCAATGACGGTCATGGACCGTCATGCCGATTTAAACGACAGATGCGATTTAAACGACATGGCTAAGTGTCTTGATACCGAAACACTTCAGCCATGATGGCTGAGGCCCCCTCCTGAAACATTCGAGCACCGTGACAGCCAATCACAGCGCCCTGATGTTAATAGCTGTCAAAACAGATGCCTGACTAAATATAGTGCTGGAAGCAAGCACATCCAGACCCCCCAGGTTTTTTTAATTTAAAACAAATAAAAAAAATTTAAATGTATTTATATTTTTATTGTGCTAACCTTAATGCTTGGGTTAGGGTTAGAGATCATCAAAACCCTAATCCTAGAGTTAGAATTAGGGTTTGTCCTAACCATAACACTAGGTTTAAAGTTAGAGTTAAATATAAATAAAAATAAATTTAAAAAGTTAATAAAATTAAATAAAAAAATAACAAAAAAATACTATTAAATTAAATAAGAAGTTAATCTGTAGAGGACCAGTGACATGTCAGGTCTGTTGGTGGTCCTCTAGGGATATTTTTTTTTTTTGTAAACATTGCTAGTGGGGTCAGTGCTTTGCATTTGCCCCCAACAGTAGATAGGGGCCCGCAGCAGCTGGATATATCATCCTTGCAGCAACAATCTTTGCTTCCTACTATAAGCTACATTTCCTATGATGCTTAGGTCGCTTTTGGCTGGCTGAGCATGATAGAAAATGTAGTCACAAGCATTACATAATAAATACACGTTTTAAAGCTACAATGACCATATCCTAAATTTGGTCCATTACCTGCCAGATAACCCTAGCAAACCTATACATGTGGGGTACCGCTTTACTCAGGTGAAGTTGCTGAACATATATTGGGGTGTTGTTTGGCAAAAAAAAAAACAACCCAACCTAAATACAAAGTGTGTTGTGAAAAAAACACACAAAAAATGACTATGCCAAAACGTGTCAAAGATTGGTGGGAAAATTACTGCATGAAACGTGTCAAAATACCCCAAATTGAAGATCCCGGGATGTCTACTTTATAAAAATGTGTACGCCTCTGTGCAGCTGTGCATGCTATGTATAACGAATCAGATGCTGTTAAACACTGTAACGAAGACTGTATTCTCACATATAAAAGTGTGGAGTGTATAAAACAGGTAAAATCGTCATTAAACGTAACAAACATTGGTTGCTCTTTTTTTTTTTTTTTTAAAGTCCGGACACTTTTGTGTTCAGGAATCTTTTTAATGCTTACGCCACTGTGTACTGAATGTTTTCGCATTTTATTCTAAGACCTTCGTTGAAGAGAAATTGCAATACTTAAACCAAACAGAACCCATCTTGTGTTTACTGTAACTTCTTTGCAAATCTGTATTGTACACATGACTTTTTAAGGCACTTTACCTAGGTTAATAAGAAGTCCATCTTTTCAGAGTCTATGTTCAGCATCTGACAAAGGCTTGCATAGCTAATGCAATAATAGCCTGCAGGGTCCAGTTAAATGATATACGGGCATAATCAACCGTTGTGATGACTATTCAAAAGTAATACACTTAGCTTTATACAACAACAAATATTTCAGAAAGGCAAAGCCACATGAAGGAATCCTCTGCAGACTCAGCTAATGCTGTGCAATCTTTATTCCCCCTCTGTGTACTTTCCAGTCAAAGTAAGCGCCAAGTGTAATCTAATAATATTCAAGCATGATCATATATGCTCAGCGAACGTGTTAAATAAAATAGCTTTACTTCGCAAAGCTCAGCACAATTTTTACATAAAGAATAGCATATGCTAATCAAGATTTTCTTAAACTGGATGAAAAAATGAAATGGTTTTTAAAGTGATACAACTTTCAAAAAGATGTGTTTGTGGAAATACATGTTATTAAAATGCTCATTTTAGTCAAAAACTAATTCATGCATATTTAAGCTGACATTTTTAAAGTCATTATTTTTATTTAATAACTTTTTACAATTTTGTTATTGTTGTGCTTACTTTTAAAATGTATGTTTTCAGAGTTTCTCAAAGGGATCAACTTCCCCATCTCCACTTGTTTTGATAGGGGAGTTCAAAGACATCTTGTTGCCAATCCTAGGGTTCCTATAGCGATGCATGATGGTAGATTTGTATACTAAGCAAGAGTCCCCATGAATCTCTAAGAGAGGACATGGGATGTACTGCTCAGTGTTATTGTTGTGCTAAAGTTGTTGTTGTACCATTACACTCAATGGGGGAGGGGAGCAGCACTGGGCTTATGAAATGCAGAATTATGCTCTCAAGCTTCAATCTTGGTCAATGAGATGGTGCATGCTTATTGTATTGCACACTCATTATGCAAAAACTAAACATAACTGAGCGAAAATCGAAAAGTAAAGAATAGAGAAAATGTTTGGATGGGCTAGAGGAATTAACAGCACCATATCAAAAGTAACACCACCTTTGCTGTGGACATATTTCATGTTTTTTACCTTATGGTCTCAGTTGTTTCTGGGTACATTGTACCTGGGCATTCAAAACCCAATGAGAGCCACGAGTAGGTGTTTGGTTACAGAAAAATCTCCAACATCTTCAGAGCTTTTATTATTCTCATCTCTATTATGTATTATATTACTAACATCATATATTTATCAAGCACCTGCTAATTCCTCAGCAGGTGTGCAAGTTTACTATTCATGTATATTCATACTGCTACAAATGAAAATGATTGGTTTCCATGTAAGTTTGGAATATTGCAAAATGTAAGAATGGTACACTAAGACCATTACACAACATGCCTACTGAGATTCTGAGGGTCTCAAAGTTCTGCTCGCGATCTTATAATGAAGGATGGAGAGTGGGATGAAATTATAGTAAAACTGTGTGTATTGCATATCATCAAGAGGCTAATAAGATTATTAGTTAGTAGTAATAATAATTACGAATTGTAGGAGATGCAATACACAATTAGGAGACGTAGTATTGCAGGAGATACCGGAACGCACAAACAAGCTTTGAATAGTTGCTAATAGCAGACCTGAAAAGAAAAATTATTTTAAAATTGTCCATTTATTTACATTGTAAATTATCTATTTTAGAATGTTGAGGAGTATTTTCTGCATCTTATAGCTACAGCAACACATGTTTACATCTCCATGACACTAACATCTAATAATAATCCTCTGTATGTTTGGAAAGAGGAAATTGCTGGCAGGAAGCAAGGTTTAAAAAGATATACACGTCTGAGGCAGAGCTGGAGGGGAGGCTGGTAAGGGTTGACACTGCCAATCAGAATAGTGATCAGCGTGTGATCAGCGCCTGAATGGAGTGGGGGAGGGACCCTTGTTTTCAATGGGGATCAACAGAGGGTGTCTAGTTAATGTTCCAGGGAAGCATGGCAGCTGCTGGTCAGAGGATAAACTGCAATGTCCCATCTAAAGTGCTTGCCAGTTTATCCTCATACTAGGGACACTGAATTTTTCATTGGTACTTTTATAGTCGAAGCACAAGTGAAAAAAAGGTTTGTTGTCCTTTAACCCCTTGCCGACAAAGGACGTGTCAGGCACGTCCTGGGAGAAACTCCCTTAACGACAAAGGACGTGCCTGGCACGTCCTGCGGTGAACAGAGCGGTTTTTGCGATCAACAATCGCGAAAACCGCTTTAACCGAAATTTCTATTCTGGGGCCCCCATGATCGCCCCACGGAGCGATCGTGGGAGCCATATTGACGGAGCAGCATGCTCCGTCAATATGGCTATGCCCTCTGGCGGTCTGAGCTTCGGTAGTGAAAGTAACTTCACTTCCGTCGCTCTGAATATGCTACTTGACTGCCCCTAGTGGTAGTTAAGTAGCATAGCAATGGAAAAAATTTAAAATAAATATTTAATTAATTAAAAACTGGTTATATAGTTAGATTAGCCTATAGGGTTAAAATTAAATAATTTTTAGAATAAGGGATAGGGTTAAAATTAAATTAAAGTTAAAATATATTAAGGGATAGCATAAGGGTTAGAGTTGGGGTTAAATTTAGTGTTAAGGTTATATTTAGGGTTCGGGTTGGGGTCAAAAGGTCAATATAGGAAAAAAACAAAAAACACTATTTTTGGTTTTTGCCCCATAACTCGCAAAAAAATACTGAAAAATATGGAAACATGCATATTTTATGATTTTTTTTGTAGGAAATTATAAGAAATGATGAACATAATGGTATATAATGAAAGCCCTTCTTATGACGATAAAAACAACATATAATTTGTGTGGGTACAGTATCTGAGAAAAAAGAAAATTGCAGCTAAACACAAACACCCCAGAAATGTCAAAACAGCCATTGTCACCAAGGGAAAGTCAAGGTGAAAATGTCTTGTCACTAAGGGGTTAAGTACCTTCTCATGTTCCCAGGATAAAGTCTATTGTACATCTTTTAGCAATATCCTGCTAAAAGGCCGATGTTAAGGTCTAGTAGAATGGATAAAGAAAAGCTTCTCATATTATGTTTTTTTTCCCTGAAAATAAAATTGGCCATTTTCACAAATTTATCAGCAAATTATTTTTCTTTTCAGATGACCAGCAGCCCATGGACGCTGAATCTTCAATACTGTCTAATGAAGAAGATGAAGGTGCATCAAGTGTAGGTGAAGATGAAGGTGAATCTGAAACTAACGCATTAGCAGAGCTGGTGGAAACTGCCTAATGAACAATACCTACTAACTATTGTAACTAGCTGTAAGTATGTATTTAATGCAGCATCACCATGGAATAATTATGCCTCTAAGTAGTTGCTAATAGGGCAAACAAAACAGTTCTATGTTACCCTTTGCTATGTAATTGCTACCACTTGGCCTTTTTCCCTCCTGCATGAAGCTTTCTCATTGTGCTATATTTTTGTGAATTCTCATGTACCCTATTTGGCCCAAGTTCACGAAGAAAGCCAACATTTTGAACTTGAATCTGCTCATTGTGCTTCAGGTTATATTTTTGTAATAATATATCACCTAAATTTGCCTTCCTTGGGATTGCAACCTATAAAGTTATTGTCCCACAGGCCTTCTTTTTTATTTTTAAATTGTATTGTCTAATAAGTGTAATGTATTGGTGAATTAAAGGTCCGTTATAAACATTGCACACCTCCAGTTACAGTGCTCTTCTATGTTCCTCTTTTCTAAGGTGAGAGGACATTTAGGACATCTTTCATAGTCTACATTAAATACATTTATATCACAAGAAGAGTTTTATCACAATTTATTGAATCACTTTAGTTTTTTAATGAAATATTCAATTTCATTTTTTTATAGATTGCAAACATTGAATTATTACATAAAACCCCCTTCTTGGAATGAATCATCAACTATTAATCTGGAGATGAGGAGATGTCTGTGCCAAACCGTGTGGAATATTACTGCATTAGTTTAACGGGGACAAGTTAGCAAACTGATACCTGAAATGTCGTATCTAGGTCTCGTACAATTGACGGGCCGCCAAATACATTCTTGGGTTATGTAGCATTTTTATATCTGTTAAAACCATTTCAAAACCTTGTGTAATTGTTGATACTAATTGATTTCAGTGCTCTGTGTCATTAAATTAAATAGTATACTGTCCATGTTATTGGTAACACTTGTGATTTTGTACTAAAATTCGTTTTTTGTTTTCCATTCTTGACATGCAAATAGTAATTCGTCTCTACCATTACAAAACCAGGAGAACATTGGTTCAATTCAAGTCTAAAGACTGTGTAGCTGAAATAGTACATGAAATGTGTTCACTGCTCACATCTGTTGAAATGACTGCAGAAATAAATCGTTCAGGTTGGCCTAACACTTGCACTATTCTGGCTGGTATTTTTCTACTTATTTGTGCTTTCTTTTGATGTATACACTCCAATATAAATATTGCAATCTGGTAAAGCTGAAAAAAAAAACATTTGATGAATTGCTTTAGTGTGTAATGCAAATCATTTCTGAAAACATTGCCCCCTAAGTAAACTTGGCAATTACTACATGATACCGACTATACAGCATTTTTCTGCTGTTTTGCAAGTTATAGGGCAATAGTTGCAAGTAGTGGATTGCTTTTTCCTAACCAATTTTTAACATAATTACCTATAGTGACATTGTGACATAACTCTAACTGACATAACTAAAGAAAAAAAAGATTTTTTTTTTTAAACAATATGTTACTCACTGCCTTTAGGGGCAGTCTAGACACACTCCCTGAATGACAGAAGTGTTTGCTGAATACTTCCGAAGCGCTTCACCACGGCAGGGCAGCACCATATTGGAAAGGCGTATGTGATCGTTCTGAAGAGCAATCAGTTTGCGCCCTGGGGTCGGGTTTGATAATACTATATTTCCTTTTGTTAAATGTTTTTGCTAGTACACTTCACAGCTGAAACATTTTTCTCTCTCTTTTCTTGACCTTATGATTTTCAGCAGTATGCTTTGTAGCTAGAGTTTTAAAGCATGATTCACGGCATAATACTTTATTACGGTATTATGTTTTTAAAGCAGGATTCATGGCATAATACTTTATTACATGTTATCTTGAGTTTGATATAACTGATATTCATTTATGTATATGACAGTTGAGTGATATCCATAAATGAATATCAGTTACATCAACCTCAAGATAACATGATTCTTGTGTGGAATCCTCCACCCATAATTTTATGTAAATTAGTACGCACCGCATAGTTATAACATGCATTTGATAAAAGGTAGATTTAACTTTTGTTTTTAAATTTTATTCACAAATATAATGGTACAAAATGAAGATAAATATATTCGTATAATACTGTACATACTTACATTATTACAAAATAATATACAAAACCATAAATCATTAAAGAAAAAAAGAACAAAGATCGCCCAGATGGAAAGTGTGTGCCCCCCAGGCCGTCCTAATGTATGCTAAAAACGGACCACGCTTTAACGCTGTGCAGTGGCGTCCCGGGGGGGGGCGGACCGTACCGGGTGACACCTCCAGCGGGGGTGACACCCATGCTGCCGGCACCACAGACCCCCCCCCCCCCCCCGCCGCATCGCGCTGCTTAACTTTTTTTCTAGCAGCCGCATCCGCTGGACTCGGCCGCCGGAAAAAAGTAAAAAAAAAAAAAAATCACAGCAACCGGATGTGACTGTGTTTCCCTCCTCCGTGCAAGAGGGAAGACTGCACGGAGGAGGCGTCGGTCCGGGAGCAGAGAGCAGCCTTTAGGTAAGTGATGGGGAAGGGGTGGTTTAAAACGAGCAGGGCTCTGACTGGCACTATTTTACTGGGCTCTGGCTGGCACAATATTACAGGCATCTGGCTGGCACTATATTACTGGGCTCTAGCTGGCACTATATTACTGGGCTCTGACTGGCACTATATTACTGGGCATCTGGCTGGCACTATATTACTGGGCTCTGGCTGGCACTATATTACTGGGGTCTAGCTGGCACTATATTACTGGGCTCTGACTGGCACTATATTACTGGGCATCTGGCTGGCACTATATTACTGGGCTCTGGCTGGCACTATATTACTGGGCATCTGGCTGGCACTATTTTACTGGGCTCTGGCTGGCACAATATTACAGGCATCTGGCTGGCACTATATTACTGGGCTCTGGCTGGCACTATATTACTGGGCTCTGACTGGCACTATATTACTGGGCATCTGGCTGGCACTATATTACTGGGCTCTGGCTGGCACAATATTACTGGGCATCTGGCTGGCACTATATTACTGGGCTCTGAGTGGCACAATATTACTGGGCTCTGACTGGCACAATATTACTGGTATCTGACTGGCACAATATTACAGGCATCTGACTGGCACACTATTACTGGGCTCTGACTGACACAATATTCCTGGTATCTGACTGGCACAATATTACAGGCATCTGACTGGCACACTATTACTGGGCTCTGACTGACACAATATTCCTGGTATCTGACTGGCACAATATTACTGGGCTCTGTGTGGCACAATATTACTGGTATCTGACTGGCACAATGTTACTGGTATCTGACTGGCACACTATTAATGGGCTCTGAATGGCACACTATTCCTGGTAACTATAATTGTACAATTTTCAAACATTGAAAAAATTGTGTGTGTTTTCTTACGTTTTTATTATGGGGGGGGGGGGTGCCACATTCAGGGTCCGCCCCGGGTGCCAAATGCTCTAGGTACGCCCCTGATGCTGGGGCAGCGTTAAAGCGTTAAAATCCCCCCCACTTTCCCAGTACTTACCTCTTTGCTGCTGTCCCCCGGTGCTGCAGGTCCGTGGCTGTGAGGGAGGCGTTCTGCGCTCCCCTCCAGCCAATGCGCATTCATAAAATTTGTTGAAAAAAAAAGTTTAAACAAACTTTATTGAAGACGCTTGGCTGGAGGGGAGCACACAACGTTTCCCTCACAGCCACAGACGGGCAGACGAGAGCACCGGGAGACGGAGACAGAGCAGCAGCAAGGAGGTCAAGTGGTCCATTGCCTCCCCATCAACGGCCATCTTTTCCTTGTTTTTTTTCCCCACAATATGCCAGGATTTGCCACTTAATATGCCAGAATTTTCCCTTACAATATGCCAGGATTATGCCCCTCAAAATGCCAGGATTTTACCCTCAATATGCCATATGGTATATTGGGGGGCAAAATCCTGGTGTATCGTGGGGCAAAATCCTGACATATTGTGGGGCATAATCCTGGCATATTGAAGGGAAAATCCTGGCATACTGAGGGGCATAATCTTGGCATATTAAGGGGCAAAATCCTGGTATATTGGGGAGCAAATTCTTGGTGTATTGTGGGGCAAAATCCTGACATATTGGGTGGCTAAATCCTGGCATATTGCGGGGCATAATCCTGGCATATTGAGGGGGAAATCCTGGCATACTGAGGGGCATAATCTTGGCATATTGAGGGGCAAAATCCTGGTATATTGGGGGGCAAACTCCTGGTGTATTGTGGGGCAAAATCCTGACATATTGGGTGGCTAAATCCTGGCATATTGTGGGGCATAATCCTGGCATATTGAGGGTAAAATCCAGGCATTTTGAGGGGCATAATCCTGGCATATTGTAAGGGAAAATTCTGGCATATTAAGTGGCAAATCCTGGCATATTGTGGGGAAATCCTGGCAATATTCGTTATAAAACAAGGAAAAGATGGCCGTGGATGGGGAGGCAATGGGCCACTTGACTGGATTTGCCCCCCAGGCCTAAGGCTGCCAGCCCTCCCCTGTGTGTGCTGCATATCCCCCATGTACACACCGAACAATGCCAGGGCTCTTATTTAGCCAGATAGGTATGTGTCGTCCCCCCCCCCCCCCCCCCCCCCCGTTGCTCACCCGAATGGGAAGCGAACTTCAGTTTAATCAAATATTTTCCCCAAATCTCTTCTTTTCCTCAAGTTTTAGCTGTAACTGTATATGGAGATGAGCAGCGTTTAAAGTCATTCTCTACCCCCATGTTCTTGCTACAGTGAGTTGTAAGATATATCTGAACACTATTCATAGATAGCCATCGAAAATGTAGAAAAACCACTTCAGGGGACCTTGGCAAGTTTACATTATCAGCTCTATTCAATTGATCATATGTAGAGTCCCAAAATGTCTTGGTCCTTTTACAATTTCATTAAAGGTGAAGATATGTGTCTACATCACATTCACAGAGGAGACATTAGTGACAATCTGTTGGGTACCATGTACCATCTATTTGTTACTTTGTAAAATGTCTCTTCCAAGGAAAGATCATGAATAATTTAATTTACCCTTAGGAATGCCCCATTCCAACTAGAGATTTGAAGATCCTTTTCCGACTTTGGGATTGTACAATTAACTTTCTCAATTTGTTATAATTTCTACACATTGAGCCATTGCCTTATTTCGTACATGAAAACAATTAAAAAAAAAAATTGCACCAAATTGCATCCACAGTATTTGTCCCAGCACCCAGAGTTCATCCACAGAACTTGCTCTGCACCCAGATTGTTGTCACAAGAGAGGAGCCTTGTTGCAGGGAACAATATGTGGTCTGTCTGTACCCCACAATCAGGGCCGTCTTTAATAGTGATTGGACCCTGGGCAAGCATTTGCTTGGGCCCCCTGGACCCTGCCCCCTCCCCTGCATGCAATCCCGCCATCCATCGCAATGTTACCCCCCCACACACACACACACATATGCCATAATTGTTGTGCCATTCAGATGCCAGTAATATTGTGCCTTTGAGATGCCAGTAATATTGTGCCAGTCAGAGCCCAGTAATATTGTGCCATTCAGAGCCCAGTAATATTGTACCATTCAGAGCCCAGTAATATTGTGCCAGTCAGAGCCCAGTAATATTGTGCCAGTCAGAGCCCAGGAATATTGTGCCAGTCAGATACCAGGAATATTGTGCCAGTCAGATACCAGGAATATTGTGAAATTCAGACCCCAGTAATATTGTGCCAGTCAGATGCCTGTAATATTGTGCCAGTCAGATGCCTGCAATATTGTGCCATTCAGAGGCCAGTAATAAAGTGCCAGTCAGATGCCTGCAATATTTTGCCAGTCAGATGCCTGCAATATTGGGCCAGTCAGAGCCCAGTAATAATGTGCCAGTCAGATGCCTGCAATATTGTGCCAGTCAGATGCCTGCAATATTGGGCCAGTCAGAGCCCAGTCTCATTGTGCTAGTCAGATGCCTGCAATATTGTGCCATTCAGAGCCCAGTAATAATGTGCCAGTCAGATGCCTGCAATATTGTTCCAGTCAGATGCCTGCAATATTGGGCCAGTCAGAGCCCAGTAATATTGGGCCAGTCAGAGCCCAGTAATATTGGGCCAGTCAGAGCCCAGTAATATTGGGCCAGTCAGAGTCCAGTAATATTGGGGCAGTCAGAGTCCAGTAATATTGTGCCAGTCACAGCCCAGTAATATTGTGCCAGTCAGAGCCCAGTAATATTGGGCCAGTCAGAGCCCAGTAATATTGGGCCAGTCAGAGTCCAGTAATATTGTGCCAGTCAGAGCCCAGTAATATTGTGCCAGTCAGAGCCCAGGAATATTGTGCCAGTCAGATCCCAGTAATGCTGTGCCAGTCAGAGCCTGGTAATAGTGTGCCAGTCGGAGCCCAGTAATAGTGTGCCAGTCAGATGCCCAGTAATATTGTGCCAGTCAGAGCCCACTAATATTGTGCCAGATACCAGTAATATTGTGCCAGTCAGAGCCCAGTAATATTGTGCCAATCAGATACCAGTAATTTTGTGCCAGTCATATGCCCACTAATATTGTGCCAGATACCAGTAATATTGTGCCAGTCAGAGCCCAGTAATATTGTGCCAATCAGATACCAGTAATTTTGTGCCAGTCAGAGCCCAGTAATATTGTGCCAGTCAGATCCCAGTAATCTTGTGCCAGTCAGAGCCTAGTAATAGTGTGCCAGTCAGAGCCCAGTAATAGTGTGCCAGTCAGATGCCCAGTAATATTGTGCCAGTCAGAGCCCAGTAATATTGTGCCAGTCAGAGCCCAGTAATATTGTGCCAGTCAGAGCCCAGGAATATTGTGCCAGTCAGAGCCTAGTAATAGTGTGCCAGTCAGAGCCCAGTAATATTGGGCCAGTCAGAGCCCAGTAATATTGGGCCAGTCAGATACCAGTAATATTGTGCCAGTCAGAGCCCAGTAATATTGTGCCAGTCAGAGCCCAGGAATATTGTGCCAGTCAGATCCCAGTAATGCTGTGCCAGTCAGAGCCTGGTAATAGTGTGCCAGTCGGAGCCCAGTAATAGTGTGCCAGTCAGATGCCCAGTAATATTGTGCCAGTCAGAGCCCACTAATATTGTGCCAGATACCAGTAATATTGTGCCAGTCAGAGCCCAGTAATATTGTGCCAATCAGATACCAGTAATTTTGTGCCAGTCATATGCCCACTAATATTGTGCCAGATACCAGTAATATTGTGCCAGTCAGAGCCCAGTAATATTGTGCCAATCAGATACCAGTAATTTTGTGCCAGTCAGAGCCCAGTAATATTGTGCCAGTCAGATCCCAGTAATCTTGTGCCAGTCAGAGCCTAGTAATAGTGTGCCAGTCAGAGCCCAGTAATAGTGTGCCAGTCAGATGCCCAGTAATATTGTGCCAGTCAGAGCCCAGTAATATTGTGCCAGTCAGAGCCCAGGAATATTGTGCCAGTCAGAGCCTAGTAATAGTGTGCCAGTCAGAGCCCAGTAATATTGGGCCAGTCAGAGCCCAGTAATATTGGGCCAGTCAGATACCAGTAATATTGTGCCAGTCAGAGCCCAGTAATATTGTGCCAGTCAGAGCCCATGAATATTGTGCCAGTCAGATCCCAGTAATGCTGTGCCAGTCAGAGCCTGGTAATAGTGTGCCAGTCGGAGCCCAGTAATAGTGTGCCAGTCAGATGCCCAGTAATATTGTGCCAGTCAGAGCCCACTAATATTGTGCCAGATACCAGTAATATTGTGCCAGTCAGAGCCCAGTAATATTGTGCCAATCAGATACCAGTAATTTTGTGCCAGTCATATGCCCACTAATATTGTGCCAGATACCAGTAATATGGTGCCAGTCAGAGCCCAGTAATATTGTGCCAATCAGATACCAGTAATTTTGTGCCAGTCAGAGCCCAGTAATATTGTGCCAGTCAGATCCCAGTAATCTAGTGCCAGTCAGAGCCTAGTAATAGTGTGCCAGTCAGAGCCCAGTAATAGTGTGCCAGTCAGATGCCCAGTAATATTGTGCCAGTCAGAGCCCAGTAATATTGTGCCACTCAGAGCCCAGTAATATTGTGCCAGTCAGAGCCCAGGAATATTGTGCCAGTCAGATACCAGGAATATTATGCCAGTCAGCTGCCTGTAATATTATGCCAGTCAGATGCCTGTAATAGTGTGCCAGTCAGATACCAGGAATATTGTGCCAGTCAGCTGCCTGTAATATTATGACAGTCAGATACCAGGAATAGTTTTCCAGTCAGATACCAGGAATATTGTGTCCGTCAGATACCAGGAATATTGTGCCAGTCAGCGCCCAGTAATATTGTGCCAATCAGATACCAGTAATATTGTGCCAGTCAGTTACCAGGAATAGTGTGCCAGTCAGCGCCCAGTAATATTGTGCCAGTCAGATACCAGTAATATTGTGCCAGTCAGATACCAGTAATATTGTGCCAGTCAGAGCCCAGTAATATTGTGCCAGTCAGATACCAGGAATATTGTGCCAGTCAGAGCCCAGTAATATTATGCCAGTCAGAGCCCTGTAATATTGTGCCAGTCAGATACCAGGAATATTGTGCCAGTCAGAGCCCTGTAATATTGTGCCAGTCAGATGCCCAGTAATATTGTGCCAGTCAGATACCATTAATATTGTGCCAGTCAGAGCCCTGTAATATTGTGCCAGTCAGATGCCCAGTAATATTGTGCCAGTCAGAGCCCAGTAATATTGTGCCAGTCAGAGCCCGGTAATATTGTGTCAGTCAGATACCAGGAATATTGTGCCAGTCAGAGCCCTGTAATATTGTGCCAGTCAGATGCCCAGTAATATTGTGCCAGTCAGATACCAGTAATATTGTGCCAGTCAGAGCCCTGTAATATTGTGCCAGTCAGATGCCCAGTAATATTGTGCCAGTCAGAGCCCAGGAATATTGTGCCAGTCAGATACCAGTAATATTGTGCCAGTCAGATACCAGGAATATTGTGCCAGTCAGATGCCTGTAATATTGTGCCATTCAGATACCAGGAATATTGTGCCAGTCAGATACCAGTAATATTGTGCCATTCAGATGCCCAGTAATATTGTGCCATTCAGATGCAGCAATATTGTGCCAGTCAGATGCCTGTAATATTGTGCCAGTCAGATGCCCAGTAATATTTTGCCAGTCAGATGCCCAGTAATATTGTGTCAGTTAGATGCCTGTAAAGCCCCAGCCCCCCCCTCCCTTACCTAGTACTTACATGAACCTGCTCCGTGTCCCCCGCCGGATGTCTCCTCCATGCAGTCTTCCCTCTTGCACGGAGGAGGGAAACAGTCACCACTTTTTATAGTGCTAGTCAGAGCCCAGAATATTGTGCCAGTCAGAGCCCAGAAATATTGTGCCAGTCAGATCCCAGTAATATTGTGCCAGTCAGATGCCCACTAATATTGTGCCAGATACCAGTAATATTGTGGCAGTCAGAGCCCAGTAATATTGTGCCAGTCAGATACCAGGAATATTGTGCCAGTGAGAGCCCAGGAATATTGTGCCAGTCAGATCCCAGTAATGCTGTGCCAGTCAGAGCCTAGTAAGAGTGTGCCAGTCAGAGCCCAGTAATAGTGTGCCAGTCAGATGCCCAGTAGTATTGTGCCAGTCAGAGCCCAGTAATATTGTGCCAGTCAGATGCCCAGTAATATTGTGCCAGTCAGAGCCCAGGAATATTGTGCCAGTCAGATCCCAGTAATATTGTGCCAGTCAGATGCCCACTAATATTGTGCCAGATACCAGTAATATTGTGCCAGTCAGAGCCCAGTAATATTGTGCCAATCAGATACCAGTAATATTGTGCCAGTCAGAGCCCAGTAATATTGTGCCAGTCAGATCCCAGTAATCTTGTGCCAGTCAGAGCCTAGTAATAGTGTGCCAGTCAGAGCCCAGTAATAGTGTGCCAGTCAGATGCCCAGTAATATTGTGCCAGTCAGAGCCCAGTAATATTGTGCCACTCAGAGCCCAGTAATATTGTGCCAGTCAGAGCCCAGGAATATTGTGCCAGTCAGATACCAGGAATATTATGCCAGTCAGCTGCCTGTAATATTATGCCAGTCAGATGCCTGTAATAGTGTGCCAGTCAGATACCAGGAATATTGTGCCAGTCAGATGCCTGTAATATTATGCCAGTCAGCTGCCTGTAATATTATGCCAGTCAGATGCCTGTAATAGTTTTCCAGTCAGATACCAGGAATATTGTGCCCGTCAGATACCAGGAATATTGTGCCAGTTAGCGCCCAGTAATATTGTGCCAATCAGATACCAGTAATATTGTGCCAGTCAGATACCAGTAATATTGTGCCAGTCAGAGCCCAGTAATATTGTGCCAGTCAGATACCAGGAATATTGTGCCAGTCAGAGCCCAGTAATATTGTGCCAGTCAGAGCCCTGTAATATTGTGCCAGATACCAGGAATATTATGCCAGTCAGAGCCCTGTAATATTGTGCCAGTCAGATGCCCAGTAATATTGTGCCAGTCAGATACCAGTAATATTGTGCCAGTCAGAGCCCTGTAATATTGTGCCAGTCAGATGCCCAGTAATATTGTGCCAGTCAGAGCCCAGGAATATTGTGCCAGTCAGATACCAGTAATATTGTGCCAGTCAGATACCAGGAATATTGTGCCAGTCAGATGCCTGTAATATTGTGCCATTCAGATACCAGGAATATTGTGCCAGTCAGATACCAGTAATATTGTGCCATTCAGATGCCCAGTAATATTGTGCCATTCAGATGCAGTAATATTGTGCCAGTCAGAGCCCTGTAATATTGTGCTATTCAGATGCAGTAATATTGTGCCAGTCAGATACCAGTAATATTGTGCCATTCAGATGCCCAGTAATATTGTGCCATTCAGATGCAGTAATATTGTGCCAGTCAGAGCCCAGTAATATTGTGCCATTCAGATGCAGTAATATTGTGCCAGTCAGATGCCTGTAATATTGTGCCAGTCAGATGCCCAGTAATATTGTGCCAGTCAGATGCCCAGTAATATTGTGTCAGTTAGATGCCTGTAAAGCCCCAGCCCCCCCCCCCCCTTCCCTAATACTTACATGAACCTGCTCCGTGTCCCCCGCCGGATGTCTCCTCCGTGCAGTCTTCCCTCTTGCACGGAGGAGGGAAACAGTCACCACTTTTTATTGTGCCAGTCAGAGCCCAGAATATTATGCCAGTCAGAGCCCAGAAATATTGTGCCAGTCAGATCCCAGTAATATTGTGCCAGTCAGATGCCTACTAATATTGTGCCAGATACCAGTAATATTGTGGCAGTCAGAGCCCAGTAATATTGTGCCAGTCAGATACCAGGAATATTGTGCCAGTCAGAGCCCAGTAATATTGTGTCAGTCAGAGCCCAGTAATAGTGTGCCAGTTAGAGCCCAGTAATATTGTGCCACTCAGAGCCCAGTAATAGTGTGCCAGTCAGAGCCCAGGAATATTGTGCCAGTCAGAGCCCAGTAATATTGTGCCAGTCAGAGCCCAGGAAATTTGTGCCAGTCAGATACCAGGAATATTGTGCCACTCAGATCCCAGTAATATAGTGCCAGTCAGAGCCCAGGAATATTGTGCCAGTCAGATACCAGGAATATTGTGCCACTCAGAGACCAGTAATATTGTGCCAGTCAGATACCAGGAATATTGTGCCAGTTAGAGCCCAGGAATATTGTGCCAGTCAGATGCCTGTAATATTATGCCAGTCAGCTGCCTGTAATATTATGCCAGTCAGATGCCTGAAATAGTGTGCCAGTCAGATACCAGGAATATTGTGCCAGTCAGATGCCTGTAATATTATGCCAGTCAGCTGCCTGTAATATTATGCCAGTCAGATGCCTGTAATAGTGTGCCAGTCAGATACCAGGAATATTGTGCCAGTCAGATACCAGGAATATTGTGCCAGTCAGCGCCCAGTAATATTGTGCCAATCAGATACCAGTAATATTGTGCCAGTCAGAGACCAGGAAAATTGTGCCAGTCAGCACCCAGTAATATTGTGCCAGTCAGATACCAGTAATATTGTGCCAGTCAGATACCAGTAATATTGTGCCAGTCAGATACCAGGAATATTGTGCCAGTCAGAGCTTAGTAATATTGTGCTAGTCAGATACCAGGAATATTGTGCCAGTCAGAGCCCTGTAATATTGTGCCAGTCAGATGCCCAGTAATATTGTGCCAGTCAGATACCAGTAATATTGTGCCAGTCAGAGCCCTGTAATATTGTGCCAGTCAGATGCCCAGTAATATTGTGCCAGTCAGAGCCCAGGAATATTGTGCCAGTCAGATACCAGTAATATTGTGCCAGTCAGATACCAGGAATATTGTGCCAGTCAGATGCCTGTAATATTGTGCCAGTCAGATACCAGGAATATTGTGCCAGATGCCTGTAATATTGTGCCAGTCAGAGCCCAGGAATATTGTGCCAGTCAGATACCAGTAATATTGTGCCAGTCAGAGCCATGTAATATTGTGCCAGTCAGATACCAGGAATATTGTGCCAGTCAGATGCCTGTAATATTGTGCCAGTCAGATACCAGGAATATTGTGCCAGTCAGATGCCCAGTAATATTGTGCTAGTCAGAGCCCAGGAATATTGTGCCAGTCAGATACCAGTAATATTGTGCCATTCAGATGCCCAGTAATATTGTGCCATTCAGATGCAGTAATATTGTGCCAGTCAGAGCCCAGTAATATTGTGCCATTCAGATGCAGTAATATTGTGCCAGTCAGATGCCCAGTAATATTGTGCCAGTCAGATGCCCAGTAATATTGTGCCAGTTAGATGCCTGTAAAGCCCCAGCCCCCCCCCCCCCCCCCTTCTCTAGTACTTACATGAACCTGCTCCGTGTCCCCCGTCAGATGTCTCCTCCATGCAGTCTTCCCTCTTGCACGGAGGAGGGAAAAAGTCACCGGATGTTACGCAACCTCACATCCGGCATCAGTTTTTTGGGGGGGGGTTTCCGCCGTCACATCCATAGCAGCACAATGCAGGATAGGTACTGGGTATAACAACGGGTCAGAGTAAAAGAACAGAATTCTGTCTGAAGGTTGAGCAAACAGGCTAGGTCGAGGACAGGCAAAATTCAGGAACAGGGATCAGGAACAGAGATCAAATAGCAAGGAAGGCACAGAGGCACAATATGACTGTAACCAAAGCAAGCATCTCAGAAAAGTCTGAGCTCTCAAAAACTATGTGATTAGACCATGGGGGCTGGGGTTAGAATGGGCCGTCGTCAGGGGATGACAGGCGTCACCCATGTCACGGGCCCAGGGTGCCTCCTTGGACCCCGGTCATTTAAGAAAATAAAGGAAAATAAAACACGTTCTGGCAGAGACGCTGGATTTTCCCCTCACCAGTATCTCTGCACAAGAAGGCAGCATGCAGACATCCTTCTATGCTGACACTCTCGCTCTACGCGCACACTGATCTGACATCAGAGCGCCAGCAGTCATGTTACCTTCCAGTGCTCAAGCCAGATCAGCATGGAAGGTTGCTGTCTCTCGCAGAAGCCAGGTAAGTACTGGGGAAGGGTGGAGAAGGGGGGGAACTGTCTGTGGCAAATTAATGGGCTAGGAGTTGCACATTTATGGGCATACTGGCTGGGGCATATTAATGGGCATGGAGTGGCATATTAATGGGCATACTGGCTGTGGCATATTAATGGGCAAAATGGCTGTGGTATATTAATGGGCATAGAGTGGCATATTAATGGGAATACTGGCTGTGGCATATTAATGGGCAAAGAGTGGCATATAAGTGGTCATACTGGCTGTGGCATATTAATGGGCATACTGGCTGTGGCATTTTAGGGGCAAAGAGTGGCATATTAATAGGCATACTGGATGTGGCATATTAATGGGCATACCGGCTGTGGAAAATTAATGGGCAAAGAGTGGCATATTAATATGAAAACATGCTGTGGCAAATTAATGGGAAACTGTCTGTCATATTAATGGGCAAAGAGTGGAATATTAATGGAAAAACTGGCTGTGGCAAATTAATGGGAAAAACGTGGCATATTAATGGGCATACTGGCTGTGGCATATTAATGCACAAACCGGCTGTGGCATATTAATGGGAATATTGGCTGTTGCATATTATTGGGCATAGAGTGGCATAATAATAGGCATACTGACTGTGGCATATCAATGGGCAAAGAGTGGCATATTAATGGGAAAACTGGCTGTGGCATGTTAATGGGCCTACTGGCTGTGGTATATCGATGGGCATACTGGCTGTGCCATTTTAGGGGCAAAGAGTGGCATATTAATGGGAATACTGGCTGTGGCATATTAATGGGCAAAGAGTGGCATATTAATGTTCAAACTGGCTGTGGCAAATTAATGGAAAAATAGTGGCATATTAATGGACATACTGGCTGTGGCATATTATTGGGCATAGAGGGGCATATTAATAGGAAACTAGATGTGGCAAATTAATGGAAAACTGGCTGTGGCATATTAATGGGAAAACTGTCTGTGGCAAATTTGTGGGAAAACAGTGGCATATTAATGGGCATACTGGCTGTGGCATATTAATGTGCTAACCGACTGTGGCATATTAATGCGCAAACCGGCTGTGGCATATTAATGAACATACTGGCTTTGGCACATCAGTGGGCAAAGATTAGCATATTAATGGGAAAACTGGCTGTGGCATATTAATGGGAAAATTGGCTGTGGCAAAATAATGGGAAAACTGGCATATTATTTGGCATACTTGCTGTGGCAAATTGATGGGCAAAGAGTGGTATATTAATGGGAAAAGTGGCTGTGGCATATTAATGGGAAATTGGCTGTGGCAAATTAATGGGAAATAGTGTCATATTAATGTGCCTTCTGGCTGTGGCATATTAATGGGCATACTGGCTTTGGCATATTCATGGGCAAACTAACAGTGGCATATTAATGCACAAGCTGTGGTATACTAATCAACAAACTGGCTGTGGCATATTAATGGGATAAGCCTTGTAGATGCGATGCAGGTAATGGGGGTTGTCCTGGGAGAAAGCGGCAAGTCCGGGATGTGCAATGCAGGTCATAGGGCATGTCCTTGCGTGCATTTAAATTATTGGCATGATATGCAAAGACCTGGATAAAATGACTTTGGGAGTGTAGGGGGGCAAGAGGGAGATATGGAATGGAGAGATTCTGCAAGGAGCCCTTGTATTTCTGACGACGGTCCTGGTAAAAATTTAGCAAGATCTCTGGGCTCACATTTCTTATAGCAACATGATTCTAGTTAGACTGCAATGTCACTTTGTGGTTCCCAAGCCCCACATTAAAGCGGGACTCACCTGTAGAAAATATGTATGATTAAATATCTATTTACATGATGTGAGGCTGATTGCACAGATTTATGAGAGCAAATCCTCTCACTGGCCATCAATGTGAAAGCATTGTATATGGAGATTTGCTATTTTATGTGCAGTAGCATTATGGGAGGGGTTGTATGAGTTCTCTTTGCAGTGATGTCACTAATAGAGGAGGACTTTGGGTGACTGGCAGGACTCTGTTGCTAAGAAACCTGAGGAACTTTCTATCCATTTTTTATGTATTTATTATGGGTGTATTTAGCTTCCCTTTACATGATATAGCACTGGTATAGAGAATTGCTAAGTCGAGCAGCATAAGGTATTCTCTGTTGTGAAAGTTGTGAAATAATTATTTTTATTAGTTTACTACTTTACTGTGCTTCTTTAAAATATATGTTCAAACTTGATAGGTCCTTGAATGATAGTAAAATATGAAGGATATTATTCTTGCCAACATGTACTATACACGTATGAAATGTAGTAACAATAAGATGCCAGGCCTATGCCACATTTGAATATAAAATAATTAACCTTATTTGTGGCCTAAACTTACATATATTGCAAACTGAAGCCTAGAAATTCAAAGCTGAATATTTAATGAGTATATACTAATTTAAATACTAATTAACAATCATAGTGATAGTTTAGTGACAATGAAGGTGTAATTGGCTACTTAACCTCAGTGTTATTGCATGCTGATGAGAGTGCCAGTATCTTATTCCTCTTACAAGGGTTGGTTTATATTAACCCAATAATAACCTAAATAGAATGTAGCACAGCGTTTATCACAATGTTTCTATTGCAGTGTGTGGGAAATTTGGTATTTAATTACATGATGTAAAACATCATTGGAAATACAAACTATTCCTAAAACTTAACATTATCATGAAACTGATAATGTAAATACAGTTATTATGATTTTACACCAGAAATATTGCATAGTATAAATTGGGTACATTACACAAAACCAGGAAGATATGTGTTTTGATAATGACTTTAATATTCTACCTAATGATTAAATTATTCAACAATTAAGACTCTCTTCTAAACACCCAAAACATTTATTAAATATATTGGTGGAAACAAGTCAACATAATTCATCAAATGAAAGCAACTAAATATAAAACAAACACGCCTCTGGAGGAAGTAATGTTTTAGTTTAAAGCTTGAATTACTATAAACTGATGTACTTTGAGAAAAACGAAAGACATATTGGTTTATTTTAAAAGTTGCTTGTGTCAACCAAGGGAGGTCATTCTGTAGATTACAGAGTCCCTTTAAGGTATTTTTTTACAACATTAATATATATATAGAAATGAAAAATATGTGTATTTGTATCTCATGCAAAGATGGCGTCTAGTTGGGGTGAAGTTAAAAATGAACTTCAAGTGGCATTAATAACTGATTTATAAAAACAATATTCCACTTTTAGTGCATTGATCCAGGAATGATTAAGTCTTTATTGTTACATTTTTTCACTGTTATAGAATGCAGTTGCATAATCTGCAGAACATTAGAAGAGAATAGTAAGGTGCTGTAGAAAGTAATTAAAGTGGGTTCGTCATCTGAAATATTCCTGGCACTTTCATAATGAAACTACTAATAGTACAATACCTGTTTTTGATCATTTAAAACCTGGTCAACAATATTTAATCACATTTAGTACAATATATGTAACAAACCTGTCATTTTCCTTTGTCACAAGGAGGGGACACAATGTGTCATTTTCTCATTCTGTACAGTAGAATGCTTAAAGGACAACTGTTGTAGGCGCAGGTATGGTGTTTAGAAACTTAGCTGAGATCTTCATTCATCATGGACCAAATGAAGGAAGATTTGACCCATCTGACCCAAGACCCTAAACAACATGTCTGCTCCTGATAGACCTCAATTAGGTACTTTATTTATATTATTTATTTAAATTTATATATTTTTTTTAAACTACAATTTAAACAATCTTTCAATTGATTAGCTGCTGACAAAAGTTTATTTTTTAAACAGTGTCTCTGAATTGTGTCCAATCCAACACATTACTTAGGGGTTTTTGCCTTCTTTTGGATCAAAAGTTGGAATGATAGGTAGAAGGGTTGAACTTGATGGACTTGTGTCTTTTTTCAACCTAAATTACTATGTTACTATGTAATTTGGATAATTACATTAGTCAGGTGAAAATAATATTAATTTATTGGTAGTATCTGCTTATAATTATTTCCATAAAGAATGTTCAGATGACACTTATAAAAACTCTAATAAATATAGAGCGCATGTTTTAACAGAGGCCCTCTTGAAAATCATTGGATTGTGACACTCCTGCTGGTGGTAGTGTACAGTCAGAATGCCATCTACTAAGCAGCTGGGCCTTGTTACATCATCATAAATAACAGACACTATTTTTAGCAATTATGTCTTAAAAATAGTATTTGCCGCCAACAGATTTATGCGGATTTTATGCTGCATTTTATTTGCCTCTCCATTTTGTTTCAGAGAGAGCAGGCAAGTGATAGATAAAATCATATATAAAGACAGTAATGACTAACCTTTTAGAGTGCTGAAATGTTCCATATGTCTATTTTATCTTTTTTTGTGACAAACATAATTACTTCAGGAGTAAAGCGCAAAATGGTGTACAGATGGCATTTTGCCATATGGAAGTTTTTTGTCATATTATATCTGAGCCCTCGTCTCCGGAAGGCATTCCTTTCTTTAAAAAAAAACCCCAGATTTGTACAAAAAGTAAAATGCAATATTTTACACCATTATCGTTCTAGGCACAACTAATCATGGGAAGAAAATGGTGTACTTGAAGTTAAAGAAGCAGTGAGCTAGAAATACAAGGGTGGCTCCAGTTAAAGCAGATCACTTCAATCACATCATTCTAGCTGAGACATACTCTAGGGACAAAAATATATATTCGACATGTATAGATTTCATATGTCAGTGATGGATGGTTTCAAATACGTCTCTCTTTTTTCATCAATAAAGTGTATTGGGCGAGATTTTATGTATGCAATATTTACCACAGCATTGGGCAACCTGAGGCTCACCAACTGATGTTACCAGTTACCTGCTTACGGCCCCAACAGCACCTGAGAGGAGACATTTATGTACAGGGGGCAAACAACTGATATAGAGCACACATAAGATTTTTTTCACTTAAGTCCCCCCAAAATCTAGTACCATCTCTGGATGTTACACTCCATATCCTGTTGGCATCCTCTGGTTAATTGGTTATAGGAGATGTAGTCCACAATTCGCTGGTCTGCAGGTTTTCCAGAGTTAGTGCCAGCCATCACATGGAATGTACTTGGCACTGACTGGAGTCCCACAAGTCATGTTTGAAAGACAGTAGCCAAATTGTGGGGAAATCTGCAATTCCAATACTCAATATGGGATATCAGCCCAAAATATAAGGTTGACTTTAAATGACCCTGGGAATCCTATGGATTCTCCTTACTCTTATAGTGCAGAAACCCTCACAATTTGCCAGAATTCAGCTAAAATAACCAAATTTCGGACATTTCATTTCGCCAGATAATAGCTGTGATGAAGGAGTAATGTCAAGACATTTAGGAACAACATTGGTAATTACATGCTTGGCATTACATATCACCTGTGCATTAATGGAATGAAACATTTCCCTAAATATATATATATATATATACATACAATCTATACTCCTCATAATGAAACAATACTATAAAACTTATTTTAATTTGGGTCCATTTTGTGAGGGTTCTAGGAGAGTTAATTACGGCCATTTCACTGCTGAAAGCTCAGCACGGCAAATAGACAGTAGTAAACTCCTAATAAAGTAACCTCTTAAAACTAACCCTGAGCCATTACACCAATGCTTTTACTGACCCCTAGCTCCCGACCCTAATACTAACCCCAAACCCTCACACCAACCCTTTTACTAACCCCAAACCCTAATACTAGCAGCTAATAATAACTCTAATACTAACTCCGAACCCTAATAGTAACTGTGCACGAACTGTGCAATTAACTGTCCTGTCATTAGGGTCTGTCAGGGGCAGAGGCGTCGCTAGGGGTGGGCTAAGGGGGCTGAAGCCCCGAATGTAATGAGCAAAGCCCCGAGTCTCTGCAGCTCCGTTATAGCTCCGCCCCCTGACATCACACAGACAGTGTGTGAAAGCCCTACACTGATAGGAGGCTGAGTGATGTGTCAGCCAATCAGTGCAGGGCTTTTACACAGCATCATTACTGTGTGTGAAAGCCCTGCACTGATTGGCTGACACATCACTGAGCATCCTATCAGTGCAGGGCTTTTACACAGCATCATGACAGGGATGTGAAGGAGGCTCCATGTGGGACAGTGAAGCAGCTCTGAAGGAATACTTGCAGGCTGTCACCTTGTGGGAGATGCAGAGCAGGTCTATTCCCACTCAGGTAAGCTCTGGGTATGGCGGAGAGAGGGGAGGGTTGGGATCACTGATTTACATCCACCTTTGTGTATTTAAGCTATATATTGTTGGTTTGAGGTTCCTTATTACAGGACTGCCAAACAGCATAGGAATGATTCATGTTACATATGTGTGTGTATATATATAACATAAATCCTTCCTATGCTGTTTGGCAGTCCTGTAATAAGGAACCTCAAACCAACAATATATAGCTTAAATACACAAAGGTGGATGTAAATAAGTGATTTATGCTATATATGCATAATGATTTATACTATATATATATATATATATATATATATATATATAAAATCATAAATCATTCCTATCCTGTTTAGCAGTCCTGTAATAAATAACGTCACACATGTGTGTTATGTGTATGTGTGACATGTTTTATTACAGGACTGCCAAACAGCATAGGAAGGATTTATGTTTATATCAGGGCTTGACAAATTTTATTTAGTTTTAGGAGCCAGCAAAAAAATGTAGGAGCCAGACAATGGCACATAAGAAAAGCATACATACACAGAGACATTCACATGCACACACCTCACAGACATCCAGTCAGTCACATACACAGCCAGTTACACACACACACCAGTCAGCTTTTTTTTTTTTTTTTTAAATAAAAAAATAATTCCTTAATGTGTCCCACACGTCACATGCACAGCCAGTTACATACATATTCACATACAACACATACACAGCCAGTTACATGCATACACACACAACACATACACAGCCAGTTACATACATACACAACACATACACAGCCAGTTACATACATACACACACACAGCCAGTTACATACATACACACACAACACATACACAGCCAGTTACATACACACACAGACAGTTACAAAGGTACACACACACAACACATACACAGCCAGTTACATACACACACAGACAGTTACAAAGATACACACACACAACACATACACAGCCAGTTACATAAATATACACACACACACACAGCCAGTTACATACATACACACACAACACACTCACACTGACATACACACACTCTCGCTCACACTGACATACACACACTGTCGCTCACACTGACATACACACACTGTCGCTCACACTGACATACACACGCTCTTGCTCACACTGACATACACACACTCTTGCTCACACTGACATACACACACTCTCGCTCACACTGACACACACACACTCTCGCTCACACTGACACACACTCTCGCTCACACTGACATGCACACACTCTCGCTCACACTGACATACACACACTCTCGCTCACACTGACATGCACACACTCTCGCTCACACTGACATACACACACTGTCGCTCACACTGACATACACACACTGTCGCTCACACTGACATACACACACTCTCGCTCACTCTGACATGCACACACTCTCGTTCACACTGACATACACACACTCTCGCTCACACTGACATGCACACACTCTCGTTCACACTGTCATACACACACTCTTTCTCATTCTGACATACACACACTCTTGCTCACACTGACATACACACACTCTTGCTCACACTGACATACACACACTCTCGCTCACACTGACACACACACACTCTCGCTCACACTGACACACACACACTCTCGCTCACACTGACATGCACACTCTCTCGCTCACACTGACATGCACACACTCTCGCTCACACTGACATGCACACACTCTCGCTCACACTGACACACACTCTCGCTCACACTGACATGCACACACTCTCGCTCACACTGACATGCACACACTGACACTGACATGCACATACTCACACTGACATGCACACACTCACTCACACTGACATGCACACACTCTCACTTTCACTGACATCCACACACTCACACTGACATGCACACACTCTCACTTTCACTGACATCCACACACTCACACTGACATGCACACACTCACACTGACATGCACATACTCACACTGACATGCACATACTCACACTGACATACACACAATCATTCACACACTGTCAGGTTTTTAACTTACCTGCTGCAAGCATCTCTTTGCTTTGAGCTCAGTGTGAACGAGGTCTTAGCCAATCATGGGAGGCTTCGGAACTCTCAGCCGATCAGGAGAGTTGAGAAGTCTCACCTGATTGGCTGAGACCTCCTTCAATCAAGAATCAAAAAAAAGACTGCTGCATAGAGCAGCAAAGTGCCGCCCCTGCCAGGGTGCCGCCTGCGGCAGCTGCCCCATTAAAGGATCGGCCCTGTGAAGGCTCCTAAATTACAAAACTGGCATGAAGCTCAGAGCGGTGAGCAAATATTGGTAAGTGCCCGTATGGTTCCATATAAAAAACTAAAAAAGTCTTATGGGCTATAGCCCCACATCTTTTGGAAACCTAGCAACGCCTCTGGTCAGGGGTCTGTCAGGGTCTAGTAATAAATGCATGGAACCTACCTATTTTTGATTCTATAAATCAAGTAATTCAGTTTTGGTAACAGAAAGGGGCTGCCATTAATTAATTCTCATCTGACAAGTCAACTGCAAAAACCTGACATTTATATCTGAATTGGAAAACAAATCCAACTTACCTTAAATTCCAAAAGATTACAGACATCATCAGAGGCTGCCTCTCGCACCTATGTGTCAAAGTAGCGGGGGTCCTAGGTGCAATCTGCATGCTGGGGTAAGTTCTTGAGTGTAGTGTGGGTGCTGGAGTAAGTCCTTGAGTGCAATGTGGGTTCTAAGGCAAGTCCTGTGAGTGGAATGGGTGCTGATACAAGTCGTGTGAGTGGAATGACTGCTGGGGCAAGTCTTGTGAGTAGATTGGGTGCTGGAGCAAGTCCAGTGAGTGTAATGGGTGCTGGGCAAGTCCTATGTGTGTAAGACCCGTGGGTGAAGTGTGATGCTTTGACAAGTAGTATGGGTGCAGTTGCAAGTAATGTGAGGGAAATAATGAAAGGAAGTGAAGAGGGCAAAGGAAAGAAATAAAAACAAGGAATGCAGTTTTTCCAAAAACCATTTTATTATCTGATAACTATACAATACCACCTTCTGTGACTGGCAAGGGGCGAGGAGGTGCCATGGGTTGGCCCACACAGTGTGCCTGAACCCCTAAGGCCAGCCCTGCATATAGACCTCTGCAAATATTTGATAAACGTGCACTAAATTGTCTAATGTTTTTTTTTTATAGAGACTGGCACATTTTAATTATTCTAATTTAATACAACCCACTGAACAAGAAAAAAAACACAACTCACTAAAAATCACCATTTTTGGTAGCCATCTAAACATCAAACAGGTCATTATTTTGCATATTGTAGTTGAAGGGCCAATCACCATGATCAAAGTATAATAACTGAGGTCCATCTTGCATTTCGTACTCTAAATTGTTTGTATCTTGGGCTTATCTGCCAGTGTATTTCGGCTGGATCATGCTAATATGCTGCCATGGTGCTCTCTCAGACAGATCTTAAACCATACTTTAAATATGTGCACAGATGGTTAGCTTGTTAATACACTTTCCTCAGACCCCCTCACTGTGACAGAAGCTAAGCACGAGTTTTATAATATTGCACTGTATCCTTATGAGGAGTGTAGATTGCATATCCATGGCATTAGTTCCTCCATTAAGGCATGGAGCTATATTTAGGAATAGGGAAATGTTTCATTCCATTAATGCACAGGTGATATGTAATGCCAAGCATGTAATTACCAATGTTGTTGCTAAATGTCCTGAGTCTTGACATTACTCCTTCATCATTTAAGATTCTACAGCTACCAACTATTTGGAGGGATGACATCCTTAAACAGATTTGCTTTTGTGCAAGAATATGTAAATGTTATGCAGAGGAATGTGTGAAGGGCACAAGTTCTAGTCACAGAAGGGTTAATTTCCTGATTTTGGAAATACATCAAACTCACACTAACGAACATCTGGGAAAAGAGATTATTTGGCTCATTGTTAGACTCGCAGGTGTCTCATAGCAAACTAAATATGACCACAATACTATACTGGTTTATAAATACAGGAAACCATCTCTTACACTCATCCTGTCTCTTGATTGTTTATATCTATTCAATGTATGTTTGCAGGGTTACCTTGACATGGGTCCTGTGGATAGAAGTCCAGATCATTTTGGACAGTGTACAGAAGCTGCATCCAGCACCAAGTCGTTTGGAATGTACTTTAAGTGTAATAGGTATGTTTTGGTTAATTCACTGGGCTGAGTTTTCACTAATGTGAATCTGGATGCAGATTATTAAGTTACATGGTGCCATTAGGCATTTTATGACTATTGTGCTGTTTTAAGGTAGTGGAGGTTAATATTCTGTGATCAGCCATCCCAGCTGCTCCTCAGCTTCAATCAGTCTCCTGCTTCCATCATCCATTGACCCTACAAAGGTCAGAGAGTTTGTATCTCTAGAGATATATTAAGATACATGTCAGGTTTTCAACTTTTTCACTTGTGCTTTTAATAACAAAGTGCAACTGAAAAAGTAAGTGACCCTAGTATGAGAATAACCTGGTATGTGCTTTTTAAGGTGCATGCTAGGTTATACTCTGGCCAACAGCCATGGGAAGTATCAGGTGTGCAAATGTGCATATACATTTTCACATGAAACTAAAAGAGGAGACCTAGCTAGCTGCTGTCACTGACAGTCTCTCTCTGAGAGGCATCCGTTTTTACATAACACCAATATGTCCTCTGTTTGTGGCATGTGAAGACAGAATCCTCTCTCAGTATTAGCAGAGAGAAACCTAGTGCCACTAATATGGGGTAAACCCAATGTCTATCTTTGCAGATAGATACAAGTTTACTCTGAGCTCTGCCTCTCAGTTGAGGCAGAGCTCCTCTGATGCTGGCACATGCTGACAGTGTTAATCAGAGCAGGGGCTATTCCCGTGCATCTTATTAGTCTATCAGGTCTATTTAAGGTCCCCTCTGTTGGTGGCACTAGCAGAGAGAGAGAGAGACTGTCAGCCCAATAATGGTACAATTGTGTACAAAGTATATCAAAGTTACAATAAAAAGGTACACTAGATCGTGGTGTAAAACAACACAAAAGTCTTGGTATCGCAATGTGACCAAATGGGCAATAAATCTAACACGTTTCACCGCACCGGGCTTCCTCAGAGGTAGATACCATAAAGTGTAATAAATAATCTTTTGTTGCAGGTCAAAAGAGTAATGAAGAATAGAAAGGAGTAACAGGAAATATTCTTTAATGGGGCTTCTCGGTTTTAGAAGATTATTTTAATGATTTTGTAAGGATATCTGCTTGTGCGAATGTTATTGCAGCTGGCTATTGTCCAAAACAGCTAAATGAGATAAATGACATAGTCTATGTGCGGGTATTGGCTAAACTTGTATTCGGGAGTAATGAATTATAACTTTTTTTTGCCACTCTTCTGTAAAACCGCAGCTCTGAGGAGAATCCAGATTAAAGTTCTACTCCATCTGGTTCTACTCCAGACATCTATGGATCTGGACATCAAGCTCCTTCACAGTTACCAATGTCTTTGTTTCTTCTTTGACTATGCCTTCTTTACCTAGCCATTCAGTTATGGTGGACAATCTTCTCACCACTTAGTACAGATGGATTAAATGATGTCCTACTGACCAAGCAAACTATACTATCCTTGTTTTAAGCACCAACTTGTCTCATGTGATCTGAGATGAAGAGACCTGCAACAAACAAGCATTGATTACTGAATGGGAAAGATAGGCCAGTTGGACAATATTTCCAAGTAAACCATGAATGTTCACTTTATCAGAGCCCCTTGACCCTTTTTTCTCCCCATTTCTTCTCCGGCTGCAACGCACAGACATATGTATTTGGATGTTGGATAATGATAACACAGCTTACAGACTTCTACTGTCCCATAAAACATACTTTATTGTATTTTGTTCATTTTTCAGCTGTTTATTGAGTTTCTATATGCATCTGTACAAAAACAGATAATGTATTTTTTAAGGATAAAAAAAATAATAATTGGGGGGTTTGCTAAATGCTATTATTTCTCTGGGTTGGTCACAAAAAAACATCAGCAGAGACCAAATAGTTCTTTAAATTTATTTATTTATGTATGACGTATTTTACATGATTTTCTGCCATTTTGAAAAGATGTTGGGGGATTATTAGACTTGCAGCAGGAAGACCACATTTGGACGGACCTGGTGTAGAGCATTACAATTTAGACATATGTTGATGACATACATCATAGCCAGGTGGGTACTGCTAGCTGTTAAAACATATGCACCCAATGCTGTAGCACTTTTTTATATTCAAAAATTGAAGAAACAAAACAAAAAGGTCAGGAAATAATATAGTGTGTATTTCCCTGCAGAATTATTTGCTAAAGTTGTGTGGCAGAGGTCTGGCTCAGGACACTCAATGCACAGTTATCAATCTGCTGTCTGCCAGCCTTATACATTAGCACAGCACACCAGCTCTGATGGAAACACATCCAGTAATTGTACAGGGCTTCCATACTTGTGTGACTTAAATTAGGTTTCAGAAAATACTGCCCTAGTGCTTGTAATAATAAATCAGAAAAGTAAACTATATTTTTCCTTTTTAAAGGAATAGTAGTAACCTGTGTGCTTCTTCATATTGTCTTTGATGTTCCTAGTGGTTTGCTGTGGCAGGCTGCCGAGGGAGGTGGGGTAAACTTTGTTTAAAATAGAATAAACTGTAATTCCATCTTACTACAGGGATGAGCATCACATCCATAGTGACATCATTCTCCCATCTACTACCTTTACAACTATTTACCCATCCTTGACCTAATTCCTTTCTACACTGTTTTCCTCACTACCACCTCTATAGCCTCCTTCTCTCTCCTCACCCAAGTTATTTTGCATCTTTGTTCCCTCCTCCCTCACTTTTCTCTTCAAAAACATATTTGAATCCTCTCCCCAATTCAGGCCCATGCTTTACCTTTTTCCACAGCTCTATATCTCCAGCTTACTTTAACTTGTGTAGTGGTAGAATGGGGAGAGGCTTTTTTCTGGTGGTATTTATGGTGGTACAGTATAGGGTATCAGTACCAGCTCATGGCAAAACAATTCTATTGTCACCGTCCTCTTTGTGCAGGACCTTTAAGAATGAGGTTGATAGATGCATTTTTTTGTGTAGTGTGTAGGGCCTCAAGTATTACCAGTGGGTACATACATCTTTTGCTCCCTCTTAGCAAATAGCTGGGAAAGATTGGGTACACAATTGTCTGCACAATATCTAAACTAGGACTGTCAGCTTTACTTCTGAGTACCTGGTAAGTAAGGAGCTGAGCAAGACCATAGATTTCCATGGTTAGGCCTGTATTTATATAGTGTAAGTTTGCACTATTATCAGTACAGCTATGGCCTCTACTAAATTCCTAAAATGTAATGTAACCATGAGGCTTTACTGTCACTTTAAGAAAATAGTCCTGGGAAAGCTCAGCATAATTTAACTCTTTCACAATCCCCAGCATCTTCCAAATGAACAAAGAAATGCATAAAAGAGCAGGATGTCATCTCCAGCACCTCTGCTGATTTGCACGCTTCTCTTGCTGTGCTCTTGAATGTAATTTTGCCCATTCTGTCCCCAGTTTGTAGCCTAAGGCCACTGGCATTGAGAGTGTTTGTCATTTATACCAACTGGGCTCCTGGATGTGAATGTGACCCAGCCACTCATCTGTCAGCACAGTCTCATTCCTTTTATTTACATCTGTCTTTAGCATTCTAATTACGCGCTTTATTACTTTAGCCTAGAGGAATACCGTAAAAAACAACTGATATGAGGAGGACCTTACTAACAATAAACTGCCCACAATCCCCATTGCAAATTATTCACAGCACTTGAGAATATTTGTGCTGCCAGATGACCTCAATATGTCCTTAAATTGATCCTGTTATAGCTTTCACCCTTTTCTAGAATGAACTTTGCAACACTCCTGTGTGTTTATCCACGGACATAGGAAATTATGTACATGCACACACAAACAAAAATATATACTACATACAAAAGAAAATTATATACATATACCATATTTGTATACCAAACTGAAATACACACAAACACGGTTGATATTAGGTGTAGAGTGAGCACTTTACACGTATTTAAAGCACTGTTTTATATTTATGTCTGTGTAATTTAATGAGTGTTTATGGAATAAATTGATTAAATGTAATTATGAAATCTTACAAGAAAAATCATTTAAATATGAAAAGAATAAAAGACATGAGAATGCTAGAAATCTATTTATGTCTCTCTCTGTCTGTACGCACACATATACATTTATATTTAAAAATAAAGCTCAGGATTAATTTCAGCTAGAAATGAAATTAAATAACCATGTTATTCCACGGGTAAACAGATCAGTGTTTTTGTTGAACCCATGAACTTTGACACATAATATTAAACGCAACAAAGGCAATTATATATCCACATACCATATATATTTATTATATTAATATGTACTTGGTCCCCCCCTTTGCAGCTATAATAGTTTCCATTCTTCTGGATTTCCACAAGATTTTGTAATGTTTCTGTGGAAATTTGTGCCCATTCACACTGGAATAGAAAAGGGTCTTCCCCAAACTATTCCCACAAAGTTGGAAGCATAACAATGTCCAAAATGTCTTGGTATGCTGAAGCATTGGGATTTCCATTCACTGGAAGTAAGAGGCCTAGCCCATGCCCCTGGAAAACTGCCCCATACCATTATCTCTCCTACACCAAATGTTACAGCTGGCAGAGTGGAGTCAAGCAGGTAATGTTCTCCTATCATCCACCAAACCCAGAATCACCCATCAGTGAAGACTCCACAGAACACATTTCCATTGCTCCAGAGTACAGTGGTGGCTTGCTTTACACCACGTGATTAGACACTTGGCATTGTACTTGATGATGTGAGGCTTGCATTCATCTGCTCGGCCATGGAAACTCATTCTTTGCAGCTCCCACCACACTGTTTTTGTGCTGATATTAATGGCAGTGGAAGTTTGGAATCTTCATCTATGGAATCAACAGAGCATTGGCGACTTTTATGCACCATGTGCCTCAGCACTCTGTGACCCTGCTCTGTGACTTTACGTGGTCTTCTGTTTCGTGGCTGAGTTGCTCCTGTTCCTAAACGCTTTCATTTTCCAATAATACCACTTACAGTTGACTTTGGAATATCTAGCAGAGATGAAAGTTCATGAACTGACTTATTTCAAGGGTGGCATCCTATCACAGTACCACAGTATTCAGGAAAAAAAAAGTTTGTAAATGCAGACTGCATGACTAGGTGCTTGATTTTATACACCTGTGGTAATGGAAATGATTGAAACATCTGAATTCAATAATAAAGAGGTGTGTCCCAATAGTAGATATGGATGTGTCCACTTTCGTTACAGTCACACTGTAAGTAGAAGAGATAATGCCTTGGTGCATCTGACATTGTTGCAGACCATGTACACCCTTTGATGGAAATGGTACTCCCTGGTGGCATTGGACACATTCAGCAGGATAATGTGCCCTGCCTCAAAGCAAAAAATGGTTCAGAAATGGTTTGAGGAACTCAACAAGTTCAAGGTGTTGACTTGGCCTCCAAATTCCCCAGATTTCAATCCAATCAAGCATTTGTGGGATGTGCTGGACAAACAAGTCCAATCCATGGAGGCCCCACCTTGCAACTTACAGGACTTAAAGGTTCAACTGCAAACATCTTGGTGCCAGATGCCACAGCACACCTTCAGAGGTCTAATGGAGTCCATTCCTTGCTGGTCAGGGCTGTTTATGAGGCAAAAGGGGACCTACACAATATTAGGCAGGTGGTCATAATGTTATGGCTGATAGGTGTATTTCATTATACATTCACTCACGTGTATATATGTACTAGCCGAGTAATATGAGTACAATGTATTTATTTAACTGATGCTGCTCTAAGCTATAATTGTCTGCTGGTTCACTAGTGTTAATTGTGCTCTTCCTTGTCTGTTGTGTTTCCCTCTCTGTCTCCCTGGAAAAATGAAATAATATATGGATTCTGAGATAAACAAGGCAGCTAATGTATTGCCCTTGATGGTGTTCAGATCGGAGTGTTTGCAGGATAATGTGATAACAAGTAGATAATTAAGAGTCTTTACTGTACCTTAGTGAAATCAGATTATTCTCAATCCCTTCTGCCTGTTTATTGGTCATACACTTATCGTTTACCCTTTGTTTTAACACACACACTACTGCCCAGCATCTTTGCTCTCCTGCGTTCTATAATTATCTGTCTAATTATTCACTGAGGCCCAACACACTTTTGATAGATTCCCATTTCCTTCAATCAATCACCTTTTGCATCTCCCAAAGTGTCACTTCTTTCAGACAACAGAGTGCTGTGCAGATTGCATTCTGCATGAGCTTTTGGGACAAAATAAAATCTAACCGCCTAATACAACAATTCCCTTCCAACCTTTACAGACTCAATACAGCCACACTGATGATTCAATCTAATGCTTAGCAAACTAGAAGAAGGAGATGCTGAAGAAAAGTGTAGTAGGTACCTGGGAAAGCCTTCCAGTTGACAAGTAAAACCTGACACTCCTAGAAGTATCACTGGGATGTCTAAACTCAAATACACATAAGTAAAGTAAGCATGAGATATGGTTATCGATGGACTACATGGACCATATGGCACATGACATCCTAAGCTTGTTTCTATAATGGCCTATGCATATTTTTAAAATAATGCTATCTATCTATCACATTTTAATGGAGATTCTTATGAGAAATATACACTGCAGGGTTACATTTATATCACAGCTGCCCAGCAGGTCACATCTTTCATGTGACACCCTATTAAAGGTCAATATGTTCATAGAGCTTCCTGTAGTTTCTTGAGCCTTGAGTTTTCATTCAGAACGTTTTAGGCCTTTCAGCTTGTCTATATGCAAAACTAGAACCGGACATGGTTAGCACTATGTATAATTAAATATCTCCCTTTGTTAGCTTTTCTGTTTATTGTCTAGTTCGTTTTAGTTCTGTCAAATTACAGTAATGTAGATGCTGCCTAGTTCACCCCACTGCTGGGTCACTAAAACTGGGAAGGTTGTGTAAATGTTAAAATAAAGTATATATACCTGTGGGTGTACCAATTTCAAATTCTTATTATATCAAGCAGATTGCTGGTTCAGTGCCATTAGAATGCATGTTGTGTACCCATTGTAAAGCACATTTTTTTGCATGTTGCAGAATTTATATAGTTTACTCAGTAAAATGCAGGTTTTGTTCCACTAGAATGCATGTTATATATCCAGTAGAGTGTAGGTTGTGTTTTTCTTAGGCTACATGTTGTGTACACATTGAAATTCATGATGAGTACTCATTAGAGTGCAAGCTGTGTACACTCAGTGTGTACATCCCAGGCCAGTTGCAGCATCATCTTTATTCCGGTGACTTGTCCATTGAAGGCAAGGCATACTTGCTCTTCCAAACTCATCTAAATTACATCAATAACGGAGCGCAGTCTTTAATGAGCTCTCAACTTTAAAGACTTGAAGGATATTAACAAGCCGCTTGACAAATGGTGCTTAGAAGCACATTAAAGACGCTGCTAATGGAGCGCATAATGACGGCTAATTTTCCATCAGATATAAATTAGAGCCCCAACAGTTATTTGCCTTAAGGACTTTATGTAAATGATTCTGTTCTGTATAAACTGGGAAGCGAGGACTGCCTTGTCATGTTGGCAAATCTCCTGGATATGATTAATAGGACTGCAGCACAAATGGACACACAACTGAAAGCATAATATTCCTTGCACACAGATACAAACCTGACTGAGGGAGCTTGTCACTGAGAGGAGAAAAGCAAGAAGCCTAGCTATCTCCAAATTTAAATACAAACAGCTACAGACTCACACTGCTTAATTACATATACATTTAATACAGTTGCATTCATCCACATATAGCCTCCGCACACACTCACTCATTCACTCACATACATATCATTAAACATATCACATGTATTATTATATACTGTACTACATATATTCATTATTTATGAAGCACCATCGCAATCTGCAGTTCACTACAAGATATATTTACATCTGCTTACGTATACATAAGAAGTATATGCTGCATAATAAATAAAAAATTGGATTCTAACTGAAATCTCTGTATTTAACAGAAAAAATAGCAAAAGTCCAATTTACATATCCATCGTATTTACTGTATTGTGTCCCAGACAACAGTGAGATCATAACAAAAATATGCATTAAAAATAAATAAATATATACATTTCTGTAAATTTTTATGTGCAGTACATAAGTGTCATACGCTCTTTGTTGGATATATAACTTTCATTCTATAATCATAATTTAATAAAAACTTTTAATTACCAAAAATATATATAACTTTACAAGTGTGTTTTATTTGTATTCTTTATATGTGTCAACATGTGTGACAATCATAAATGTAAACACAATACCAAGGGGGCTATTGGTGATATTAGAAACAGTGTATTTATTTATACATCTCTCCCATTTTCTGAAATGACTATTGCTGAATTAATATGGTGCTCAGAGTCTCCATTATTATATATGCTTCATGTGTCACAAACAGAACGCTGTACTGGCAAAGGATGAATGCTTTCCATCATCTTTATGAAGCTATCATTATTGCCAGGGTATGATATAGTTGTATTCATACTTATACTTAGCTTGCATGAGTGTATATACTATGTGTGAGACTTATTAGGCCACATTTTCAAAAGATCTTCCCATAGCTGGATAATAGGAAAACCATTCTGACCAAACAAAAAGGAGTTCCTTGGAGAACATACTTTCCATACATGGGATATTATTCATTGTCCATTTGTGACAGAAAGGAAAGGATTGATAACCATTCCTGAATAGAGAGCAGAGCCAGTAATGTATTATTACATCTCCAAGTCCCCATGTTTAGGAGGCTTGATATTAAGTAGCTGCCAAGCAGGCTTTTGACTGACTGTCCTTCAGCCAGCCATTTCTAAAAGCAGCTGAGCAGCACGCATCCACCAGAGTCTAAGCTGGGATACTTCATTCTCTGTACATGAGAGAAAAAATCCCAGGTGATAAATCATTCCTTTATTATTTCATACATTGACTTATAATTGTTTCTGTGTTGTGTTCTCATAATGGGACCATATTAGTATAATAAGGCCTGGAATACACTGGGAAAGAGAGGTACTGTCCAGATTTTGGAATGTCAGAGACATGTTACTGTGGAGTACTAATTCCATCTTGTTCATTCAGTCACGCTGCTTGTCATTTATAGAAGCAGGAGTTTTAGAAGATACTGATCATTTGCTGTAAGGATTCCCCATCTTCCTCGTTATAATGTACTAAACGAGTACAGTGGGAAAAAAAAGTAGGTAAAACATGAGTAATGAGCAATATGCGACTATTTGTAACATTTTGCGCTTGTTTTCCCTTATTTGCGCCTCTTCCGTTTATTTTTATTAAGCGTGCATTTTTCTGGTTGCGCTAATAAATTGTGATTTGACTTGCGCATGCTAAAGAGCTTTGTGAACATTTTGTGAAAAATAATTCTTAACTGCGTGTAAAAATTACACCAGCTTTTAGAGTACCTCAAAAGAGGTAGAAAAAATATTCACAAACTTGCCTGTTTTTATTCACACTTTGCTCATATGTCCTATTTGAGTGTTAAATGTTTAGTACATTGAAATAGGAGCAAAGCGCAAAAATTGTTTTGCACATGCCCCTCAATGTGTTCACTTCCTGTGTGCACATTGACTCTACTATGCTTTGATTGCAATCTAACCCTAAAATATTACTTCTGCAGACTGCTTTACATGTTAAATTATTGTTTTTGATCTTGGGCATGTTGTGCCCATTTGTTTTACTATCTGACCTGTACATAACATGTACTCATCCCTAGTCTGACCTATGTATAGGGGTTTGGTCAAACCATTATGACAATGTTGAACAGAGATAAGAATTCAGATTCACCTAACTTTTCCAATCAAAATAATTGCATTGAAAGGAACAGCTTCCTATTACAATAAAATCTATATATATATCTATAAAAGGAGCAAATGCCCTTGGAACAGCCTCAAATCATCAAGGCATGTGTCCAACAAGGTGTCATTAGTGGATCACATAGATACAGACCCATGTTTTCTCTAATCCTTCCCACAGTTGCTCAGTTATACTAAGATCTGTTGGGTCAGGCCACTGCCATAAAGTAATATTGCATAATGCATCCACTGGCAGATGGCTATTCTCCTGTCAGGGACTGATGACCCTGATTGGCACTGATATGGTGGTGGCACCATAGAAATATCCACAATCACGCAAGCAGCAGTCTGTAATGGTGACATGCCAAACTTAATTTGTTTTTCACCATAACCTACTCTTTCCATGTAAAAAAGAGTTTTTACAATCCTCTTGTGTCTGTTTTCCTTTTTTAGCCTACAAGACATATGGTTTCTTTTGTTTTTTAAATGGAGGCAAAACTTATTTAATGTCATATATGTCAAGATACAATGAGACGTACTGTTTCATGGATCCTTTGGAGTAGTGTTACACTGGACGATCAGCTGGCTAACCTTTGAATATAACATGTGTCTTTCATTGATGAGGAATTGGATGGATGCTGTTTAGATGGCGGGCCATTCTTGATACATACGGGAAATTGACCAGTGTGAAAACCCAGCACGGTTGTGGTTCTTGATACACTCAGTATCACCAGTCTCACCTGGTACCTGTATTCAAAGGTAACTGTTTAATATTTTATTTCAATCTTACAAGTGTATATTGTTGATTGCTATTATAATTGTATTCATTTATTCTGGTTGTCTAATAAAAGTTTAGGGGGTCTTTATATTTGTCAAACATTTTAGACTCTGTGTTAGTGGCTCTGTCTAGGTTACAGACAATAACACTGTGATTGGCATTTATATCTATATATATATCTATATCCATGCCAATATATGAAAGATTTGAACTTTCAGAAAGCAAGAATGCTATCCTCATGAACTGTGTATTTCATGTATGTTATGTATATCATTTCATATATATTATGATTGAATTGTATCATTATATATATATATATATATATATATGTACATATTTATATAATTTGTACGTGCATCCTGTTATTATGTTATAAATGTAGTTATCAATTTGTGATGAATAAAAGAAATCAAACAAAAAAGCAGCTGTTCCCATGTCTGTCTACCTTTCAACATGTCAAGGATAAATGTTCACGGATTAGTTGGTATAAAGAGCAACATGGTAAAGTAAACAATATACATTCTGTAGTTTGCCTGCCTATAAAGCTCAATGACACAAACACTGTCATCTAATAAAGATGTGCCAAGTGTCCAAGCAGAGATGCCTTTTCCTTAAAACTGAGACATGTAGAGTGTGGTACTTCTAGAATTAAAATGCACAAAGTATTGTATTATCTTTCTGGAACATAAAGGGTTAATAACTTCTGTAAACATGGCTAGAACTATTAAGGAATCCATGCCAATATCGTACAAATATATGAATGAGGTTAGTAAGTAACTAGATATTGTCTTTGCACTTATATATTTCTGTAAAAACTAGATATAATTTTTGCAGATCATTTTTAAATATATTCAGTAGCTTTTGATAAAACATTTTTAACAAACTTGCACTATATGTTATTCCTGAAATGGGCTCATTGGGCCTATTGCATCATTTTTTTCTTTCTGCACAGTGGAATGCTGAAATAATGCAGCTCAAGTCAGTCTGAAACTCGTGTGAGCATCAGCATTATCTCTGACTACTATGATGTGAATTGGCAAAATAAGTGAAATGTGCACAAAGTAATATAACTGGATGAAAATAAAAGAGACATGTCCTATTTGTGTAACTCTAGCCTGCCCAAAATACAGTTATGTATTGGTAAGGTTAATTATAGGAAGAAAAAAGATAAAAATATAACGTAAAACAACTTTTATTTCTTGCATTCGCATCCAGATGAAAATGGATCAGGACCTGAGTGCAAGAATTCAAGTTTTCAATGTTTCCATTTTAGTTGGTTTAAAAGTTCACACATGCCCCTAATGCTGAAAGGTCAGAGAGCTATATTCCTGTGTAATGTGTTTTTTGGGTCACTCTTGCAATAGCCATAAGAAACCGTGTGTGGTAGATAAGAAGTCGTCATTTAATGGTTTATTAACTTGATATGCTTACTGCACAGGAATAACACAAGCATCCTTGCATGGTAATATATATATGGTTCACGCTGCTAACCATGAATACGTGTGCGTAATGAAACATGTAGGATGCACCTTTTAGGGCTACGTTACATGTTTTAATACTATTTGATGTTAAACATTATTGGCATCAAGTGAATTTTTGGTATATTTTTATATTTAGAAAACTGACCTCCCTTTCCTCCAGGTTTGCGTTCCTGTAGCATTAATTTTTCTTGCAATAAATGTTTTATACATATGGATAATTATCGCCATAATTACTATTTTATTGTGACTACTTTTCTTGTATTTGTTGTATTCTTGACATGTGGGTTATTGAAAACAGGTATGTGTTATAAAGCCTTAGTTGTTCATAACATGATCACCACAGTACAAAATGTATAGGAATGTATACAAAAGGTATTATAATTGTTATAGTCTATTATTAACACGTGCCCAATAGTGCCTTTGTGTTTGATATAAATAAATATTGCTTCTTTAAAAGGGATTATGTTGAAACAATTCTAAGCTTATTGGTTCAGATCTGTTGCCAGTATACCTTAGGACAGGGGCATCCAACGTACCGTGTGTATGCAAGTGGATCTGTATGTAAGTGTGTGTCAGTGTGGATCTGTATGTCAGTGCATGTCAGTGTGGATCTGTATGTCAGTGTGTGTCAGTGTGGATCTATATGTCAGCATCTGTCAGTGTAAATCTGTATGTCAGTGTGTGTCAGTGTGGATCTGTATGTCAGTGCATGTCAGTGTGGATCTGTATGTCAGTGTGTGTCAGTGTGGATCTATATGTCAGCGTCTGTCAGTGTGGATCTGTATGTCAGTGTGCGTCAGTGTGAATCTGTATGTCCGTGTGTGTCAGTGTGGATCTGTATGTCAGTGTGTGTCAGTGTGGATCTGTATGTAAGTGTGTGTTAGTGTGGATCTGTATGTCAGTGTGTGTCAGTGGGGATCTGTATGTCAGTGTGCGTCAGTGTGAATCTGTCTGTCAGTGTGTGTCAGTGTGGATCTGTATGTCAGTGTGTGTCAGTGTGGATCTGTATGTCAGTGTGTGTCAGTGTGGATCTGTATGTAAGTGTGTGTCAGTGTGGATCTGTATGTCAGTGTGGATCTGTATGTCATCTTGTGTCAGTGTGGATCTGTATGTCAGTGTGTGTCAGTGTGGAAGAGGAAAAAGTGTGTATGCAAGTGTGTGTGCACAAGTGTGACTGTATGTAAGTGTGTATGTCAATGTGACTGTATTTTTGTATGTTTGTGTACACGTATGTGTGTGAATGTGTGTATTTAATGGTGGTATATATATATGTGTGTGTGTATGTGTGTGTATATATATATATATATATATATATATATATATATATATATATATATATATATATATTTATATATACATACAAACAGTATATACATAATTTTCTCTGATTGAATGCAGCGATGCTCACATTTTTGGTGAAGTCGCCCACCACAGTAAAAACTTGGACACCCCTGTCTTAGGATGTGTCTCAGATTTTGAAATTTAATCGTGAGTTGATTCTCTATTATAGTCAGTGGTGACTCAATTTGGGTAAGATGAAAACTGTCCAACAAATAGTGATATCACCAACTGCCTCACATGAGCCAAGTGCATTTGAGATTTTCTCAAATTACACCAAATTCTACCACAATTTTAGATCCCTGACCTGGGCCTTGAAACTCTTTGGGGATTATGTGTAAAAAAATCCCCCACTACAAAGTGTAGGGAGTCTTATAAAAATACACTTAGTGTTGCAGATGAAATACTCCTCACAATTGGAAGATGTCCAGCATTGCCATCAGCAGAAAAGAGTGGGACCCTGGCAGGGCCAAATTAATGCATGGGCTTTGGTCAGATGGGTAGCTTTGATAGAGGGCTTCAGCTCAAAGCCCCTACCTGAAATGCCAAGTTTATAGATTACTGCTGATTTTAAGTCCTGTGAGTGTAATCAATGACTTAGTAAGTCCTACTAGAATATTTGTCTAACAACTTCTGCCCAATCCGATGTTACTGAGGGCCTCACAGAACCTGTAGCCCAGGGACCTGCAATATCCAGCCCTGGACCCTGATACATTCATTTACAGTCCGGAGAAGTCCGGTCAGAAGTGTTCTTCATAGAAGACTTGCGGCCAAAAAGCCATACCTCAAATGTGGAAACAAGGCCAAGTGACTAAAGTATGCACAGAAGCACAGGAACTGAGGTTTGGGAAAATGGCAGCAGGTGCTCTGGAAATCAAAATACAAAATATTTGGCTGTATTAGAAGGCAGTTTGTTCACCGAAGGGCTGGAGAGTGGTACAAGAACAAATGTCTGAAGGTAACAGTTGGTGGAGGTTCAGGGCCGTCTTTAACGCGGGGCAAACGGGGCAGCTGCCCTGGGCCCAGTTACTCCTGGGGGCCCCAAGGCAGCTGTCCCGTGGGCCCCCAGCCCCTTCTTTCCGCGTTCACAGCGCATTGCGCTTGTGAACGCTTTTTTCCGGCAAGCCGCATCCGATGGATGCGACGGCCGGAAAAAAAAAACTGACGCCGGATGTGACATCCCGTCACATCCGGTGACTGTTTCCCTCCTCCATGCAAGAGGGAAGACTGCACGGAGGAGACGTCCGGCGGGGGACACGGAGCAGTGAAATGTAAGTACTAGGGAAGGGGGGGGGGGCGGGTGGCTGACTGGCACAGTATTACAGGCATCTGACTGGCATAATATTACAGGCATCTGACTGGCACTATATTACTGGGCATCTGGCTGGCACTATATTACTGGGCATCTGGCTGGCACTATATTACTGGGCTCTGACTGGCACAATATTACTGGGCTCTGACTGGCACAATATTACTGGGCTCTGACTGGCACAATATTACAGGCATCTGACTGGCACAATATTCCTGGGCTCTGACTGGCACAATATTACAGGGATCTGACTGGCACAATATTACAGGCATCTGACTGGCACAATATTCCTGGGCTCTGACTGGCACAATATTACAGGCATCTGACTGGCACAATATTCCTGGGCTCTGACTGGCACAATATTACAGGCATCTGACTGGCATAATATTACAGGCATCTGACTGGCATAATATTAATGGGCTCTGACTGGCACAATATTACAGGCATCTGACTGGCACAATATTCCTGGGCTCTGACTGGCACAATATTACAGGGATCTGACTGGCACAATATTACAGGCATCTGACTGGCACAATATTCCTGGGCTCTGACTGGCACAATATTACAGGCATCTGACTGGCACAATATTCCTGGGCTCTGACTGGCACACTATTACAGGCATCTGACTAGCACAATATTAATGGGCTCTGACTGGCACAATATTACAGGCATCTGACTGGCACAATATTACAGGCATCTGACTGGCACAATATTCCTGGGCTCTGACTGGCACACTATTACAGGCATCTGACTGGCATAATATTACAGGCATCTGACTGGCATAATATTACAGGCATCTGACTGGCACAATATTACTGGGCTCTGACTGGCACAATATTCCTGGGCTTTGACTGGCACAATATTACTGGGCTCTGAGTGGCACAATATTACTGGGCTCTGAGTGGCACAATATTACTGGGCTCTGACTGGCACAATATTACTGGGCATCTGACTGGCACACTATTACTGGGCTCTGACTGGCACACTATTACTGGGATCTGACTGGCACACTATTACTGGCTCTGACTGGCACAATATTACTGGGCTCTGACTGGCCCAATATTACTGGGCTCTGACTGGCCCAATATTACTGGGCTCTGACTGGCCCAATATTACTGGGCTCTGACTGGCCCAATATTGCAGGCATCTGACTGGCCCAATATTGCAGGCATCTGACTGGCACAATATTGCAGGCATCTGACTGGCACATTATTACTGGGCTCTGAATGGCACAATATTGCAGGCATCTGACTGGCACAATATTACTGGGCTCTGACTAGCCCAATATTGCAGGCATCTGACTGGCACAATATTGCAGGCCTCTGACTGGCACATTATTACTGGGCTCTGACTGGCCCAATATTGCAGGCATCTGACTGGCACAATATTACAGGCATCTGACTGGCACAATATTACTGGGGTCTGAATTTCACAATATTCCGGGTATCTGACTGGCACAATATTCCTGGTATCTGACTGGCACAATATTCCTGGGCTCTGACTGGCACAATATTCCTGGGCTCTGACTGGCACAATATTACAGGCATCTGACTGGCACAATATTACAGGCATCTGACTGGCACAATATTACTGGGCTCTGAATGGTACAATATTACTGGGCTCTGAATGGCACAATATTACTGGGCTCTGACTGGCACAATAATACTGCGCTCTGAATGGCACAATATTACTGGCATCTGAAAGGCACAATATTACTGGCATCTGAATGGCACAACAATTATGGCATATGTGTGTGTGGGGGGGGGGGGTAACATTGCGATGGATGGCGGGATTGCATGCAGGGGAGGGGGCAGGGTCCAGGGGGCCCAAGCAAATGCTTGCCCAGGGTCCAATCACTATTAAAGATGGCCCTGTGGAGGTTACTTACAAGTTTGGGACTGCATTTCTACAAAATGGAGTTGAGGAATTTTTGGTCAGAATGAATGGTCTCCTCAATGCTGAGAAGTACAGGCAGATACTTATCCATCATGCAATGCCATCATCATGATTGGCCCCAAACATACAGCCAAAGTCATAAATAACTATTTTCTGCATAAAAAAAGAACAGGGAGTCCTGGAAGTGATGCCCTGATCTCAACATCATCGAGTCTCTCTTGGATTACATGATGACGGAGGAGCAACTAAAGCTGCCTAAATCCACAGAAGAACTATTCGTAATTCTCCAAGATGTTTGAAACAACTTACCTGCTGAGTTCCTTAAAAAAAAACTGTGTGCATGAAGAATATAGACAAAGGGTAGTCACACCAAATATTCATTTGATTTAGATTTTTCTTCTGTTCATTCACATTTCATTTTGTTAATTGATAAAGAAAAAAATACTATTAACATGTCTATTTTTTAAAGCATTTTTACTGTACAGCATTTTTTTTCACACCTGCCTAAAACATTTGCACAGTATTATATATACTAGGGAAGTGAATACCTGCTGTAATTCTGGAACTTTCATCACTAAAGTGGCTTAAACCAGAGGTGTCACTAGGGTTGGTGTCACCTGGTGCGGTAACTCATGGTGTCACCCCCCTGGATTTTCTCCAATACCATGCCAAACAGATTCCTTAGTAATGCCAGTCAGACGGCCCATTAAATATGCCACATACAGTAACCCCAGAAATTATGTCACACACAGGAGCCCATTAACTATGCCACACACAGGAGCCCCATAACTATGCCACACACAGGAGCCATTAAATATGCCATTATTTTGCCATTAAATATGCCAGCATTTAACCCCTCAGTATGCCAGCATTTTGCCATTCAATACACCAGCATTTAACCCCTCAATATGCCAGAATTTGGCCATTCAATACACCAGCATTTAAGCCCTCAATATGCCCGAATTCTGCCATTCAATATGCCAGCATTTAACCCCTCAATATGCCAGAATTTGGCCATTCAATATGGCAGCATTTAACCCTTCAATATGCCAGAATTTTGCCATTCAATACGTCAGCATTTAACCCCTCAATATGCCAGAATTTTGCCATTCAATATACCAGCATTTAACCCCTTAATATTCCAGAATTTTGCCATTGAATATTCCAGCATTTAACCCCTCAATATGCCAGAATTTTGCCATTCAATATTCCAGCATTTAACTCTTCAATATGCCAAAATGTAACCCCTCAATATGCCAGAATTTGTCACTCAATATGCCAGAATTTGTCACTCAATATGCCAGTATTTAACCCCTCAATATGCCAAAATTTGTCCCTCAAGATGCCAGTATTTAACCCCTAATATGCCAGAATTTTCAAATCAATATGCCAAAATTTGTCACTCAATATGCCAGAATTTAACCCCTCAATATGACAGTATTTAAGCCCTCAATATGCCAAAATTTGTCACTCGATATGCCAGAATTTAACCCCTCAATATGACAGGATTTAACACCTCAATATGCCATTATTTAACCCGTCAATATGCCAGCATTTAACCCCTCAATATGCCAACATTTAACCCCTCAATATGCCAGTATTTTACCCCTCAATATACCAGAATTTGTCACTCAATATGACAGCATTTATCCCCTCAATATGCTAGTATTTAACCCCTCAATATGCCAGAATTGTCAAATCAATATGCCAGAATTTGTCACTTAATATGCCAGAATTTAACCCCTCAATATGAAAGTATTTAACCCCCCAATAGGCCAGTTTTAAGCACTAAATATGCCACAATTTGTCACTCAATATGCCAGAATTTAACCCCTCAATATGCCAGTATTTAACCCCTCCAAATTCCAGAATTTGTCACTCAATATGACAAAATTTGCCACTCAATATGTCATTATTTAACCCCTCAATATGCCAGTATTTTTCTCGTTATCACCCTCCTCCCCCCTTCCCTAGTACTTACCTTACTTGCGGTTCTGTCTCTTGGTCGTCTCCTCCATGCAGTCTTCCCTCCTGACATAATGTCACATCCGGTCGCCTTTATTTTATTTTCATTTATTTTTTCCGGCAGTCATATCCAGGGGATGCGGCTGCCAGAAAAGATTAAAAAAGTTGGGGGTGTCACCCGGTGCGGTCCATATCCCCCGCACCCCCCTCGTTACGCCACTGGCTTAAACTAAACATAACATGAGGAATAAACAAATTATCAGAAATGATCTATGCATTGTGTTGGCAAAATTGGATGCTAATGCATAAATTAAGAGAAAAATATGTTTTAGAAACATAGAAACATAGAGTGTGTCGGCAGATAAGAACCATTCGGTCCATCTAGTCTGCCCAATTTTACTTTTATTAGTCCCCCGTTCCCGGTCTTATAGCTAGGATAGCCTTGTGTCTATCCCACGCATTCTTAAAATCCTTGACTGTGTTTTAAATGTGTCTCCTGTTTATAACATCACATTGTTGCTTGATATGAAAATCAACTACTTTTCAATGGAAAATCTGTAGTTTGCATATGAAGCAAGTCACAAGGTGATGCCATATTCAGGAGGAACCAGAGATACATTACAACAATTTTTTCTGTTAATGTATGCATTTGCTAAAACGGTGTATAGATCATATTCATCGTTTGTGTATACCCTACATTCATAACATAAACAATGTGTAGGTTAACAAGAGTTCCTTTAAATCGTTGAACAGGGGTTTCTGCTCAAATGAAGACTGATAAAATTATTACCATTACGTTTTGTAATAGTAGCATCTCTTATCAACTAGTGACTTAGTTGAGTCTGAGAAAGTATGCTAAAGCACTTTGAGTCCCCTTGGGAAACAAAAGTCATATATAGAAAAATAGGCTATTGTTATGTTATTGTGGCAAGAGAGTATGTGCAGGCTCCCATAATGCCTAGCTTCTGGTAGTACTCAAAGTATTGTAGGAGCATGCTCAAGCAATACATAGACATAGTGATTTTATCTATATGCCAATGGTATAGACATAGATGCAGCAATATTCAATACAGACTACCTTTTATCTTAACAGTTGGCTAGCACAATGTATAAATAAAATGTTATCCTCTTTTATGTTACCACTTAAATATGAGGATAGGCAGTGGTGTATCTTGGTTTTGTGCTGCCCATGGCAGACAAAATTTGGGCACCCCACCCGTATTGCACACCCACGACATGCTACATCACCCACGGCATGCCCCGTCACCCACGTTGCACACCCACGACATGCCCCATCACCCCATTACATGCCCCCATCACATGCCCCATCAACCATATTGCATACACATTAGATGCCCCATCACCCCCATTACATGTCCCCATCACATGCTCCATTAGCCCAATACATGCCCCATCACCCCCATTACATGCCTCCATTACCCGCCCCCATCACTCCCATTACATGCCACATCACCTCCATTACATGCCCCCATCACCTCCATTACATGACACCCATCAACTCCATTAAATAACCGCCATCACCTCCATTACTTGACCCCCATCACCAATATTACAAGCCCCCAGCACCCCAGGACTTACCCTGGGCAGTGCTGGTCCCTGGTGTTTGGAGGCAGGCAGAATGGTGTCCTACCATGTTGCCTGTTCAGCTCCCCGTGTGGTGAGTGCCATCAGGTCACGTGTCCTGGCACTAACTGACGTCAGAGCGCCGGGTCACATGACCTGTTGGCACTGCCCCCTTTATACCACACAGGGAGCCGAACAGGCAGAATGGAGGTTTGTCTGTGCTACCTGATCGGCTCCCCATTCTCCAGACATCATGCTGCCTGCCACCCTGGGTACTTGCCTTGTTTGCCTTGCGCTAAATACAGTGCTGAGGATAGGAATACACCAGCCATTGAAAAAATATATTATGTTCACATATATCCTATCCCCTATTTTTTTGGGGTTATTTTGTTTGTTGTTTATTATGCTTACCTGAGGTTGAATTTAATCATTTAAACCTTTCTCTTGGTTTGGTCACCTGTCATAAAACAACTTTTAAAGAGAGCGAACAGACTTCTGCTGACCCAAAAAATAAATAAAATAAACCTGTCCCCAGAAAATTGTAAACTGCAATTTAGTAAATAGAATGGTCTAATTTTGTATTATTTGGTTGTTTAGTCTACATTTTATATCATAATAAAACACTATATCTCAGCAACTGACTTTACTCTGTGCAAGGCTGGCCTATAATAAAAAAAGATATTTCCCTATAAATTCTATTCTGGACATATACTGTTTCCCAACTTGTCTGCCAAGAACCCCTATCAGTTGAAATTACCAGGATTTTCCTACAAGTAAACGACTCTGACATATTCCCCATGACAGATTATCCCACTTGTGATTCTGTCAGGTTCACCTAAAAGCATCCACTCTTACACATACAATTGTATCTGTATTTCTCTTATTTATTCACATGGTGCCAATAATTTACAATGTGTCAAAATGTAACAGGTCAGGCTCAGAAGCATTTTGGTTGTGGCTGGGAACATCTGCCCCAGAATATGTAACTTGTGGCTAGGAAAAGTTGCAGCTGATTTATAAATGATGGAGAGACAGAGGAGACAGTCACTAAAAGCTGAACCAATAATGAAATCTCCCATAACCAAATCTCAGACTTTTTCTTACTTATTTCTTCTTCAGGATGCTGATGCTGGATACTTGAAGAAGCAGGTCCATGAATACCATCCTATTAAGATGTGGTGCCATAATGCTCATATGTCTATATGTTCACTTACAAAGCGTACATTTTGTTTGTAGCTGCTCTTCCCGAGAATGTCTGCTAATGTGGTACCATGCTCATTGTAGAGGTCTGTGGCAAACAACACAAACAAATAAAGAACATAGGGCTCATCCCCACTTGTCTTTGCTGAGCAGTGATACAATAGTCGCACAACTCAGAATAACATTGTGGAACAGATGAACAATCAAGAGACCCGCTTTACCCATACATATACCCACTGTACAGCGCTCACACCACCGCTATGGATTGTGGGTAGGGACAGGCAAGTCAAATTCTAACACCAAATTCTACATTGCACATAGGAGTAGAAGGCAGTATGGCAAATGCTCTAACTGTTTCTTAGTTTCTAGCCAAAGGCCATCAAATTGTACATATGCATGGAGCATCTGCTCTCTGTCCAGGAGGCAGGACGAGGTTTATGTGTGAGGGGTTAAACTGTAATAATAATTTAACATAGTTTAATTTTATTCCTGGTAGATGATCAAACCAACAAATTAGAAATGAACAGTGTAACCTCTGCATGGTGCCCATAACAAGAGTTTGTATTAATTTCGATGTTATTCTCCTGAATACAGTCCCTCAGTGTTCACTTGGAGTTCACTGAACTAATAAGAAAAAGTCATATTTCAGAAACAGATCAACAAACCTACTGCTGGCTCTTCACCCTTCATCACATGGTGTCAGACGCCTGTTCCCCGGCACATGAAATTTAATGGTCAACACTCTGTAAGGAAAGGGATGGGGACCGGTTAATGGCCTTGACTCCATAAATGTTGTTATTAGTTATATGAAAAAGCCATAAGTTTCCTATTACTTTTTACAACTGACGGTGGTGTTAGAGGCGTAAGTCTTTCTTCCCCCAACATCCATTGTGGCCTTTTTTATGTTAACTGAAATAAAGCAAATATATTATACTACAAATAACTGTTCATGGTCGTTTTACTCTCAATTAAAAGGGCTTCCAAGAGGGGTTTGAGACATGTCAATAAGCCCCGGACATCTGGAATATATAGAGTTATGGATTTAGTTGTGTTTCCATCCGTGGACCCCCGTTGTTCCATCTTATTATAGTGAGGATGGAAACAATGTACAGCTCACTTGCAGCACAATTGCTTGCCAGAAGGCTCATAAAGTGCTCTGGTCACCTGCAACTTTCATCTGCACATAGACGGGGGTCTGCGCTGCTCTGACTAATGTGAATATTGGTGTTGGAATAATAACACATAGCACATTGGCTGTGCTCCACAATAAGGCTGGGGGGCAGAGAAGATCCAGGCATCTGTATAAAGATTTCAAGTGGGCTGTATATCCCAATCAACCAAATGTCTTCCTATCAAATACCATTATTTGTAATTATCCTGCCATTGAAATGCTCGTGTTACATGTTCTCCAAGGTGAGAAACTTGGATGTAATGCACCTGTGATAATTAATCCAACTTGTTGCTATTGCCACCAACACAATGCACTGGATGTGCCCAAACTAGGAAGTACGGGAAATACAGAACACCTATACAGGGCAGGCCCAACAGGAAGTGCACAAGAGGGGACATTTTTTAGGAATCCAGGAAATCTCTGTAGATCTCATTTACGGGGAATTTACAAACCACACATTGGATTAAACTGCTTTACTTTCAGGAGAGGTCATACAGGAATATAATGGGCAGGATTATGATATTCCAACAAGACAGATATAATTACCCCTGGTTGACTATAATGCACCTCTTGCAACATGGCAAGATTGGATCATGTAGGCAGAGCATATACTTTAAAAGGAAAGGAAACTGTTAAACTATTATGCATTATGTTTTTATACCTGGTTGTATGTTTCAGTGGCTCATTGTAGAAATGTAAAGTGTATGAAAAAAACCTGGAGCAGGAGGCATATGTCTGCTAGGGGCAGTATGGGTTAAGACTGACTGCTTAGGGATGTACATGGCATATACCTCACAAGTAAATGCAATGTGTCAGTCTTAGCTGTTAATGTTATCTGTATCTGCTGCCAGAGCGGTGAGAAGGGCTAGAACAAATCTAACAGTGCCAGTTGACTGTATGAGTGCAAGACTGAGTGTGATGAGGTCTTTCTTATCGCTCTGTGCTCCTGAGTTAACCCTTGTCCTGCCAGAACACACTGCAAAAACATTTGACTATGATATAGATAGCCTTCAAAATAATATAAAGACATAAGCTGTATGCTGTACCTCATACTCACTGCAACACACATATACATTTACACACAGATATGCACTGATTTACTTGATTAATCGTGAGTATCAATAGATTACCATTTGCACTCACATTCAAATACACACACAGATATACTCTCACGTGCACATGCCCATACATCTATACACTCACATTCAAATCCACACAGATATACACTTACATTCAAATACACACCTATATACACTCATTCAAATACACACACAGATATACATTCACATTCAAATACACACAGATATATACCCACATTAAAATCCACACAAAGATATACACTCACATTCAAATACACACCGATATACAGTCACATTCAAATACACACACAGATATACACTCACATGCAGATGCCCATACAGATATACACTCACATTCAAATACACACACAGATATCCACTCACATGCAAATACACACAGATATATATACTCACATTCAAATACACACACAGATATACACTCACATGCAGAATCCCATACAGATATTCACTCACATTCAAACACATACACGCAGATATACACTCAAATACACACACTGATATACACTCACATGCAGATGCCCATACAGATATACACTCACATTCAAATACACACACACTCTGCAGAGACAGGAGGCAGACACTGTCTGAATGGTCCTCCTCCCCTGCATATAAAGGTAAATAAGCAAGTAGAGGGACAAACAGTTTAATTATTATTATTTTTTTGTTTAAAAAATATGAAAATAAATATGTGTAAGTGTGTATGAATGTGTGTAATTGTGACTGTGTGTCTAAGTGTGACTGTTTGTCTAAATATATGTATGTACCGGTTTATGTATTTGTGTATGTGTAAGGGTGTCTAAGTGTGTGTGTGTGTATTTGATATTTGTATTTATTTTATTTTTTTCATCCTGTTATTTATATTAAGTTGTTTATCTTATATCACATGCTTTGTAAATAATTCTGATAAGAGCGATTAAAAAAAGTGTCCCACTTTCACATTTTGAAATGTTGGGAGGGACGTAATACCGTGTTCTTTATTGTATAACTATTGTAGCTAAGTCAATTTACACAGTTTCACGTTTGATACTGCAAGATAAATCAGTATATGCACTGTGGTCCGTGTCCATCTTGGATTTCCTGGATCCATTACATTTTTAAGGTCTGTTCATATGTTATCTTTCTGACGTGGCCATGTCTTTCTTTATCTGGCTCATTTCCCTGGTCTCTGGTACTCTAACACATACTATTACTATAGTAGTATTCTGGTACTCCAAGTGCGACGGATTACTACTCCCATTATGCTCAGAAAGTAATATTCGGGGAGCTGTCGCCCAGAGCAGCTGGAATCCCAAATCTGACCTCCAATTAATTGTGGATTTCCTCCCTATCCTTGATAAGTACCAGAAACACCGCCACTAACAAGAGGCCACTACTCACCTAAATCAGTGGCACTCCACAAGCTCCAGCCTGCCCTGCCACATCCTCCTAGTAATAATGGCAGTGACTGCTGACCTTCGGATTGGTGGTCCAGTGATGCTTTGGTAATCAGTTGTGGATTACATGTCCCATGATGCAGCCACATGGTTGGCAGAGAATCATGGGAAATGTAGTTCCTAACACTTGGAGTGCCAAAAGTTACCCACCACTGAGTTACGTGCCTTGCAATAGTGTAGCGTAGTACAACGAAAGGTGGCATTGTAGGGTCTAATGTGTCATTTAGGATGAACTAATTACAGATTAAAAGTCATTGTGTATTTCACTAGGTGTAAATGTACAGTTAAAAATATTCCATCCTCAGGTCCCCAGACACAGCTCAGCCAACTCCACGCTTCATTAATTTTTTATCAACATCCCAGACTGGTGAGTGAGGGGGAGGGAGAAAGAGACCAACAAATATGTCTACGTAATTGTAATTGAAAATGGCGGATTTCTGGGTGAGTAAATGAAAAGCAATATTATATATGTGTTTTTACAATAAAAGTGAGATTATAAAGAAGCTCTGTCAGACACATTCACCATAATTCATGTATATGGCGGAAAATATTAAAACAAAATAAGATTGAGTAAGTATAAGATTTGTAGTATAAAGTGTTATTGTCAATTGTGAGACAGTAAATTAATATATATATATATATATATGTGTGTGTGTGTGTGTGTGTGTGTGTGTGTGTGTATATATATATGTAGATATTTGGTTATAGATCAATTGTATTGCAATCTAACTGTGTTACATATATATATAGTGTATAAATATACTGATTATTAAAATATATACTAACATGAAAACATTAATGTATATACAATCATATCTATATAAAACACAGGTTGTGTTGACTTCCAAGCTAAAATGTGTGTGAAATGTCCATCTTTATTTTTGGTAGCAGCCGAACTGAATAATATGTGTAAATGATTTGTTTACGTTTTAATATAAATAGTTAGTTTACTTTGATTTAGTTTGTGAAAATATTTTTTTGCACATTAACTTCCTTTGTTATCTGTCATGTCATTCATTAGATTTTAATTGTAATGAAACCCTGATTTTCTGTTGTTTTTTAAATTATTCCTTATTATCTTAATTAAAGGGCGAGTTGACTAGTATATTCTGTGGTAATATAGAGCATACAATGAGTGTATTGCATTAGGTGTATTGCAACAAAATGCATAAATGAATAAGGAGCAAATGTGTGTTTTAAACGTATCCGTGCCTTATTCCGTTTATCTTTCCTTGTCACACCACATGCAAATTATTCTCCATTGTTTTAGCTATAGGATGCCGAATATGACGTCATAAATAGGAGACTGTACAGACAAGTTGAAAACATATTTTTCTCTTAGTCTCTACATCCTTTTTTAATTTTGCTTGCACTATGTATAGCTCTGTTGTATGCTCCACACTGGGAATACTATTTAGGTGACAGAGTCCCTTTAATTGTATTTCCAGTCTCTCCTAGTTAAATAGGAAGCATGCTCACTAGGGAGCTGCCATGTGCTTCCAGATCGGGGATCTCAAGCGGGGAAACTCACTCTACTAAGTTAATTTCAATTCCCAGAGAGGATTTCACATCCTAGCTCACTCTGACCTGCACTAATTAGCTGAGATAACTAATGATTACTTACTTATTCCCAGTAATTATCTGAATTTCATAATTCACTGTGTAATTTATTGAAAGTGTTTTAGTTAATGGTTTGTTTGCAGGGAGAACGTGTGAATCCCTGAAATTGCACCGGGAATAAAACTCCCTCTGTAGAAAATGTCGAGCTGTTTGTGGACTGTAATTCCCATTATCCATTATACAAGTAAAGTGCAAACCCGCTTGAGATCCAGAGGTTGCGAACGCCTGCTCTTGGCTGGCTGAGCATTAAGAGAATTACAGTTCACTGCTAGAGTACCAAAGGTTAGCCAGTACTGGCACATAGCATGTAACGGTCATTGAGTGTCTGGGGGAGGAGTCTGTTAATATTAGACAATGTTTGGTAGCCATTATTAGTAAATACTATATATAATAATCTTGAGATCTCTCCATTCATATCATTATTAGCACCTTGATTTTATATACATTTTGTACAGTTAAATATAGTCTTCTTTAAAAGACCAATGGAGAGATTGTGTTAATAATCACTAGGTTAGGTTACTTTGCATGTTAACATGTCCATTTGTGAGGTAGATTAATATCATTTTTTTCAGTTATATTCGATAATAGGTCTATTTAGTGTATTTTTCTGCTGATATAATTAAATAACAAACTAATATACCCATTCCAGTTTTACATATGTATTCTCCTTCTCAATCTAAATTATCTAAATCCATTCATTAAGGAAACCTTACCCCTTTGATACATTTATTATTTTTTGGCTCAGTTTTGCAGTTACTAAGCTCCTCCTAGATCTTGTTTATCTGCCAACATGAAACAGCTTCACACTACAAAGTTTTGTGATAATAAGATTTATAGAAACATTATATTCAGGCTCATCAATAATTTAACCGTACAAGAGATGGAAAGATTTTATAGAAGGTTGTATATCTACCTTTGTTTTCATCTTGTTTTTGTAATAATATATTATTTAAATTAAAACTTTAAATAAATTAAAATAGTACCAAACCGAAATGAATACTCATTCACATAAAAAATTAAATTCATAAATAGTAAATCAAATCACTGCACATTTACATAAAGTGATTTGGGGAGTTTTTGTAACGTTTTTTTTTTTTTGTTTTGTTTACAAATCATTGCATCCCCAGATACTCTAGGCCGCATGCAAAAACTATACATGTAAACCTATTGTATTTACTATAGGAGCCCATCTGTGATATTTCGTCACGGTAGGACTGCTATTGGTTGCTACCTAATTATATCCTAATTTAGATATGTATGTGTTTTGATCAATATGAGCAATGTCTGCTAATTAGTGAGGTATAACAGACGGCTGCAGTATAAGATCACCAAGAGAGCCTCTAGCTAAATACCTATTGGACAAGGCTAGGGAGATACGAATTGAAAAAATATACACTGGAAAACTTTATTCCAATAAAACACATTTACATCATAATAAGTATAACCTATGTGAAAAGAGTTATACACTAGCCTGTAAGACTAATTGTAAATATGTAAACAAGTAGAGTGATTATCTATAAGAGCCAGTGCAGAGACACCTTACTTGTTATGTGACAGCATGTTAATACATGCATGAAGCAGACATGATTTATTAATTAGCTTGTTAATCTACCGTATATAAACGAGGTCTGGGTCTGACTTGGGCAATGGCTGCGGACCAGTAAGGACAGCTCCAGAGAGACTGTGACATGCAGACACATGGAGCTGTCCTGGGTGCTGAAATCACACACACTGCATTCCAAGGCATTGTGTTAGCACAGTCTGATTTCATTGGGTATAATAACACTGTGCTTCCGGATCACACTCCTGGGATCGCAGCTGATTAGTATACACACGTGTTGCTAATCAGTGATTAAACTTTTACTGCTATTTAAAATTAAATTTGTGTAGGTTGCTCATTAATATTGAGGCTAGACTGGTAAGGAGATTGCATTCTGACATTGATAAGCCACTTCAAATCATATAAAGCACAGTTATTTTAATATATGTAACAAATAAACAAAGGTGCATTTGTTCTTTAGATATACCCCACGCATCTAGTTTGCAAATGTGTTTGTCAGAACAAAATATTAAGTAAGCTTGCGATATCACACTTTAGAGGTAGCTTCCCAGGGATCCTTAGAATAAATTCAATTTCAGTTCAGCAGACAAAATAGAAAATGTCATTTGATGTTAGAGTTTTATTTGTAAACATTTTAATACGTATCTATATTTTGGTCAGGGTCCTAAGAAATATACAACTGCAACCTAGAAATATGTATTATTACTGGAATTAAATAGATTGGGCCGACTAAGAAAGAGGATATGACTATATGTTAACGGCATATTTGTCTTGTGTCATTAAACAGGGATTCAACCCCCCTCAGGGGGGGACGACAGGTCATTGGGGTCTCTATAAGACTCAATAAGAGGGTTTGCAAACTTGGAGCTAGAGCACTGTGTCTGGCTCTTGGGACCAAGTTGGCCTCTTAATAAATCCTTGTAATTCAACTAAATAATAGACTATCAGTCATCACCATTAAATATGCTGATTATAGGAAGAACAAGATGAAAACAAAGGATTTCGTTTTTATTTTCCCTGTATCATTGCTCCATTTTCTCTCCATTTAGGCCTACAATAGCAATTATTTCTTACAAATATCAGGGAATGTTTAAATACTATTCATGATAAATCTGAGTTTCTCCAAGGATCTGCTGCTATATTCTCAGTGTATGATTAAATTAATTATCTATAAAAAAAATATATGAAATGAGATATTGATTTTTGTCAGATTGTTTTAATAGGCAAATTTGAATCTTTTTGTATTTGTGGTTATTGCACACTCTCTCTCTCTTTTATAAAGAAAAAAACTTTCTTAAGAGGCTAAAAAAATGAACGACTTACTACATTAATAAAATACCATATTGATGTTATGTCAGTGAATATATATAAACATAGCTATTTTTGTAGCACTGGGAATTGCAACATGATTTTCACACTAGGTATATGGTTTCTAAATGAACAGGAGGAATACAAATGTACAGCATACGATAATATAAATAATTAAGCACAATCACATGTTCTCAAAATAACCATGCTTCGTCCATCGCTTGACCAAATCTTATTTTTAATGAAAGACCATTCAACAACAACTGATATAAATTAATACATTACCGCAATAAATAAAAAGCTCTATTGGTAAAACAATACAGGACATAAAACCTGGTATAATCTCGGAACAGCAATACAGCAACAAAAAAAAATATCTGTAATAATATATATTTATATAGGTGTGTGAAATAAACTAAATTTGATATTTACATCCCAATGACCTTCTGAAGCACCCATATCATGTAATGCCTAATAAAGGCTGTTACATTTAAAGAGCACAGACCTGTTTTTAATAAAAGTTTTGTGCTTTTGCCCCCCAAAGAAAAAAAATGTAATCAAATGATAAACGTGTACGCATGGATACTGGTTGAACTGCTTCATTTCAACAATAAGGATATGAACAATATTTTCATTAAAATATGAAATAAGGAAACATATAATCTGTGCCCGTTATTATGTTTACAAGCAGCGAGTAGCTTAGAAATTGGGGATCCCCTTTAAATCAAACTAAAACAAAATGTTTTTTAGAACATTCAATTTTCCAAATTCACATACAATAGAACAGGACCAGACAATGCCCTCAATATTGTATGAACCATAGATGGAAATCTACAGATGTGCTTTTTTTTAATGTAAAATGTTGTATTCTGTTGAATAATGACTTGGTATAATCTACCTTTTGTATTTTTTGTGCTTTTTTTATATCTATATTTATAAAAATGTGTTGTATTTTTTTAAAGAGTGCTTTTAGTTCAAAAAAATCATTGAAGAGCAACGAATAAACGCGCTATTTAAAACGATACATATTCAAAGTAATCTATCGGTAAAAAAAAAAAAAAAGAACAGGAAAACATAAACAAAGAAATCATTAAGTGACACATACATTAGAGTGACTTGTCTTAGTCTCGAAATCACAACAAAGGACAAATATACTCATCACATTAAAAATATATGTATATAGATTTATATCTAATATATCAAGTAATCGCAGAAATAGATTGCAATTGTTTAATATCCAAACATAATACAAGTGATATGTCTTTTATTTTCCAATTAGCTCGAGTCCCCAGCATAAACCAGTCTCTGTTCTATGTGCCTCAATTATTTTTATTTTTAAAAATGTCTGCATTGTGCAATAAAATCTGGGGAGGAATAAAAACATGTCTTACTTGTTAGTCCCGAATCCATTAAAAAAAAAAACTGACGGGAAATCTTGATCTCTGATTAGCAGATCATGAATGAGATTGTTATATGTTTTTTTGTTTTTGTTTTTTTTTAATATATATATATTTGTCAAGAAAAGCATAAGAACATTTTGAACTAAACCGGTCCATTTAGTTCAGCTGACAAGTGTCATAAAGATGTAGTTATATACATATATATATATTTATATATTTAGAAACATTAAAATTTGTTACTGATAGTAGAAAAAAAAATGTTGTTAAAAAAATCCATGGCAGGCTAAATCCCAGCAGAGTATTTCATTCTTTTCTGCTTCTGTCGCTGGTTGCAGAACCAGACACGAACCACGTTCTTCTTCAAATCAAGTTTTTCAGCAATAGCTGCGATTTTTTCAGAGGAAGGACGAGGTTGGATGGTGAAATATGCTTCCAGAGATCTCTTCTCAGGCGCAGCTATGGAGGTCCTTTTCCTCTTCTTCTCTGCCCCGTTGAAGAGCTCTGGCTTGGTGAGCTTCTCCCGGTGAGACTTCTCTGCCTCCTCCAGCCAGGCTTGCAAGATGGGCTTGAGGGCTATCATGTTATTGTGGGAGAGGGTGAGAGACTCAAAGCGGCAAATGGTGCTTTGGCTGAGGGATCCCACTCCAGGGATCTTGAGGTTGGCAAGAGCAGCTCCTACATCTGCCTGGGTAACTCCAAGTTTGATCCGTCTCTGTTTGAACCTCTCAGCAAAGGCTTCCAAGTCTCTGGGATCAGCATCCACATCACTCATACAACCCATGTGGGACGGCAACCCATGGGCATGTGCCATGCTCAGAGCTGCCTGGTGCATGGGGTTCATGCTTGCCATGTGAGGGTGAGCTGGAGTGGACACCACAGAGCCATCTGGTCCTGTCATGGCCCCAAGTGTTAACCCAGGGGTAATGTGGTCCAGCAGTTCACCTTCCAAAGGCTGGTGGTGGTGGTGGTGGTGATGGTGGTGGTGGGATCCAGACACCCCAGATGGATGGGATATAGGGACTGAAGAAGACGAAGAAGCAGATGTACAAGGGATAGTGTTCATGGTGTGGTAGGTAGCGTCAGGCTTGAAGGGGCTGTGGTGAGGTGTGTGGTGGTGGTGGTGGTGGTGTTGGCTCTTGCACTGAGATACTAGGTCCACCGCAGCCAGAGCTTCAGCACGGGCCAACAAACTCTCATCCAGACCTCCGAATATATTGCTCTGCAATGTCAAATAGAAAGCACACATTACTGTCTGTTGGGAATTCACCGATTAAAACTTTTCTGGAATGTTAAAAAAGTGGGTCTAGAAAGAGAGAGGGAGAGGAAGAACATACGCCTAGACCCACTCAACACAAGATACATGCAACATCCCAGGTCATAAAAATTAATATGAAAGGCAAGACCGGCTGAATACATAAGTTGAGGCAAAAGAGAGAGAGATAGACAAGAGGGGGGAAAACATTGGCTGTGTTGGGTGATTTGCTGTGCAGACATGAAAAAAACATCAAGCAGATAAAGGGGGCTGTCAAGATGTGCCTTGAAGCGGTGATTATGCAGAGTACATACCGGTGGGGTTGGGAGACAGGCTCTTCTCATGGCCTCCGAGTTGCTGCTGTTTCCTCCACCGCTTCCCCCGGTTCCGGAGCTGGTCCTGACACTGGTGATACTGGGGGAGCTGGTGGCTGAAGATGAAGAGTGTGGGGAGGAGGAGTGCATGGAAGAGTATTTGGACTCATCCTGCAAGCTGCTGTGGGCCATGCTGAAGGGCTGCTTGCTGTTGAGGGACATCATCATCATGATTGCAGTTGGTGGGTCGGTGAGATGGGGGACTGGGAGCCACAAACCCTGCGAATGGCAGGGTCAGGCTAGGAGATGGAAGGCTTCCTCTGTCTTCAGGTTTGGAGTTCAGTATGGTCTCCTTGTTGCCTGTGCAGCTTTCTTGTGCCTTCTGTCCTTTGCTCTCACTCGTTTCTTGTATGGACCGGGGCTCCTTCTCTCTGAATGTCCCCGTGAGTAGCGTGGCTTTGCCTATCCTCCTCCTCCCCCTGGAGAGTAAATACAAGATCTTCTAATATTTCCTTTTCTCTGTTACTCTTACTCCTCCCATCCAGGGTCTCCCTCTCTCCCTGTGTTAATGTTTGATACGATAAAAAAAAAAAAACAGCTAGTCCTTAGCACTTTGCAAGTCAGCCTCCTCTCAGTAACCAATCTCCAGGCACAAATCAAACAAACAGGAATCCAGGACCCTTTTAACTGCACCCCATCTGTCCTATGCACACATACCCTCGCGGTCACAGTGTTAGCACACCCTGACTAGTGTCTGTATTCGCTGCCCAGGGGTACTTTATGAAGCTATCCCCACTACAATCCCCCTTTACTTTCCACCTTTAGCAAACTGCCTCTAGTTGAGCCCTTTGTGCCTCCCAGGAGCCCCTCTCCTGTCTAGGATGGGAAGCTGCTGCTAATGTTGCTGTCCTGATGTACACCTTTGCCTGTCAGGTGGAGTGTGAAAATACCAGAGGCATCAACGTGAATTGGATGGGAGGCACACTGACTGCCTCTCACTCTAGTTAAGGTTCACTGCTCATCTGTGATTGGACAACCACGATGTATATATGTGTGTGTGTGTGTGTGTGTGTGTGTGTGTGTGTGTGTGTGTGTGTGTGTGTGTGTGTGTACAGAGAGCGAGATAGATGTGCAGCTCTTGTGTGTATGGATGTTATAGGATGGGTGTGTACTTTCTTCTGTCAGTATTCTTAAATGTCTGAACTTACTTGAGTTTTATTGTGTGTTGTGTGTGTAGTGATTTTTCATTTGTCTGTTTCAGGTGATGGTTACTATTTTTAGAACCCCAGCTGTTTTGCAGCGATGCTCAGCCAGCCACATGGCTGCGCAATGTTGGAAATGTAGTCCACTACAGCTGGAATACTAAAAACAAATTATCCATCACAGGTCTATAGCATTAGTGGATTTAATGCACCAGACTTGTTTGTGTGTTGCCCTTTCCCGAGAGATAATATCATTAACCCCTATGGTACTAGTGGGGTGGTCTCACCCACATGTTAGTGACACAGTTTGATTAATCCACCCCATGCCATGGAGGTCTAACATCTAACGTGATCTATACATCATGTCAGTGATTTGATGAATTTACCCAGTGGTCACACGCAGTGAATGGTACCCAGGAGGACCAGCCCTGTATTGGGACTGGGAGCTTGAGCTGTCACTCCTCTCTCGTTTCTTTAAATAGATTCTCACACCTGCTTTTTTAAAACATTAAAGATGCTATTTTTAGGCTTACACCAGACACCAGCTTCACAGCCTGTCTAGTATTCGATGACCCATATCAAATCCACTTAAGATAATTATTACAAGAAAAGCCCAGCTAATTCGTGCAGTGCAGGGACAAGAGCGCTCAGCTATTTCAGCACTATCCTGGCTGCCAAAGGGTTAATGAAATAGATTTTATTTTGATAAAGAAAAATGCAAACCTTTTTTTTTTTTTATATAATTGAATTCCAGTTATCAGTACTGTAACGTTGTTTAAAATATATATTTTTGGTGGGAAAAGGTACCGCTAGGTAAGTGTTTAACTGTTTGTGTCTCTATTTCAACAGTATAACAAGTCGTGTTTTTTGTGCTTTTTTTTTTAAGAAAATGTTTTTTTTAAAGGAAATCCTAAAATTGCATTGTACGGCTTTCACTGTCTCCATCTCCGAGAAATGAAATAAATCAAACTTAAGCGCTTGACGATCATTTAATTATTGTGTGAATGGAACTGAGCACCAAGTACGACAACATCTCTAAGCAAATTATGGCCGGGCCAGGAAGGAATTATTAGATTGAAATCTCATTTAGTCTGGAGAGACACAGAGCTTCAATATGTAATCTGCTATGCTTCATCTGATTTGTATGCTTAATTCAGCTTGACGAATTTATTAGTTTTCTTAATAGTGAAAAAAAAAAACCCCGACAGAAGTGTACAACATTAGTAATTCCCAACCTTTCACACTTCAGTTGTTATGGACTACAGTTCCCACAATGCCCAGCAGTAAAAACTCGGCAGAAGTGTACTAAATTACTAATACTTAATCTTTTGCACTCCCGTTGTTATGGACTACACCTTCCACAATGCTCAGCCGTCTGGCAGGGGTGCCAACAGTTGATTGTGTTCGAAATGTCTCTTGAGCGATGGCTTAGCATCGTGGGATTTCTAAAGCACATAACCTGGAGTGCCATAGATCAACTGTGTATTGCAGCTTCCATGATGCTCAGCTAACGCTTGGATGGATGAGCATCACGGAGCCCGACGTAATCCACTACTGGTGCAGAACCAAAGGTTAGCGATCACTAATGTATGCATGTTTTGTGAATTGCGTGTAATCAGTGCAAGGCTGGCATTGTATCAGTGATAAGGAAGCAATCCATCATCCAAACATCCTCCTTAAATTGATAAACCCTCTGTACTATTACGTGGAGCAGTTTTAACGCACTATCGTTAATTACACTTACTTGTCAGCTATAATGGCTCAAACTTTAAATTATGTCCTAATTAACAAGGTTTGTGCAATTTGCTACTCTTCAAAAGACATTTGCTATGGTGTAATTATCATATAATGTGGGGGTATTTAGCTTGAAGGTAATAAAATAGAAAAAGCCTAATTTGCTATGAAGAAATATTGCATCCAGTGACTATATGCGAATGCTAGGCTAATTATTACTAAACCAGGTAGCCCAGATTTATATACTGTTCGCTGCATGCTTCCATAAACACTATATTCTTTTGAAGTTCACACAAAACGAGATCAGATGATTTTTAATATATCAAATCTTAATTACAGCTGTTTGATTATTTCCAATATTATATTTAAGTGTTTGATCTCGATTCAGCTCTTCCATAACCAGCCCTGTGTGCTAACACCACACCCTGTACAAAGGTAAGATCGATATGGAATTTACAGCTATATTAGTGCAATGTTCAGATGTGTTTATGTATAGTGTGTGGGTGTGTAGAGCGTGCTCCGTGTGCTGGATGGGTGTTTGTATACAGTATGTGCGTGTAGAATGTGTATATTTCGTGCACGTACAGTGGGATTGTGTGTAGAATGTGCAGGTGTATAGAATGCATTCAGAACGTGTGTGCACGTACATAATGTGTATATTAAATGTCTGTCTGTCCGGAAGTAAACATTCTATGTGTATAATTTATTAATCCAGAAAACATTTAGCATATTACACGGAATATTTACATGAACAGATCACGTCAAAGGTTCCTCGCAGAAAAGTTTGATAGAAATATATATCTTTTGGATTAAAAAAAAAAATGACGTGTAAAGCTTTGTGAAACTTAATTATTTGAAAACATATTTGAATGTATTGTGAGTGTGGAGAAAAGCACTTAGTCAATTTGCATTAATCTGGATCTTAATAACAAGTGACAAGTGATCTGCAAAATTATAAACTCTTGTCACCATTCTTGAAGGTAAATAAGGCGTTATTATAAATTCATGAAATAATGAAAACTCTGCCGGAATAATTGGTTTAACTTTTACTAGTACAGGAATGAATCGGGGGAAGAAAGTTACTGACACACGGTTGCAATAGCAGGTGCAATACATGTCTCAGCGTTTTGCAAAGTTGTTTAATATTGTAATGATTCAAACAAAATTTATGTATATAAAAATATTCCCAGCATATTGTTACAAGGGCTCTGTCAACCTCAATATTGCTTATACTGTGAATGTAAAGAATAATAAATACTTAAAAATGATCTTTATAATGGGTTAGCAGAAATGCCAACAAATGCATAAAATGAGAGAACTGTATGCTTCAATTGTGTCTTTGGGGTCTCCTTTTTATGACATCTGCCCTGTGGCCTGAAATGCAAATTACACATTTCCCATTGAAAACCAGTTCATTTTCATATCATGCCACATGTGATGTCATACACAAACCACAGCCTCATTGAAAACAGATTTGTTTTTCTTATTTTATGCATTTACCTGCAATTTTGCTAACAGAATGTATAGATTATTTTTTTTTTATTATTGTCTTCATTCACAGAATGAGCAATGTTTAGGATGACAGAGTCCCTTTAAAGCGTCAAACTTCAAATTAGTTTTGAGGTACTATGCAAGAGCAAGCATGGTTAGCACAAAGTAATTGTGATTTATTACAGGGGCAGCTCTATAGTGCACATTGAGTGCCTTTCTCCTGCAGTAAAAATCTTTTGATGCCAAGCAGGGGATTTCAAAAAAATAAGTCATTTTTCTACATCAGTCATTTTGATGCGGTCCCTTTAAGACAATGGTAATGCGTTACTAATTGCATGGTTCAGGATCAGTCTGAGATAAGATTAGTTAGGATAGGGGAAATTAATGGTAACTATAAAGCTTGAGTAGATGTTCAAGGTGCACAGTATGACTTTAACATAAGCCCTCTAAAACGAAACCCCATGTAGTTTTCAGTATTTCCTCAGAGGAGAACAGATGTTTTTTTAAAGGGACTCTGTCATCCTAAACACTGTTTATAGTGTGAATGTAGAGAATAAAAAAATATATCTATACATTGTATTAGCAGAATTGACAGCAAATGTGTTAAATAAGACACAAATATGTTTTAACTGTATCTGTCCTGTCTCCTGCTTGTGACATCACCTGTGACTTAATATGCAAATGAACTGCTTTTAAATGGGAAATATCAAGTCACCAGTTGATGTGATAAACAGGAGACACACCACAGACATTTTGTAACCACAATGTATAGATCACTTTTCACCAAGTTTTAGTCTGCCCAGTCACAATGTAGCACCCATTTTGTGTCTGACTCTCAGAAGCTGTGATCTAGAAGAGAATAGAGTTTGGGTGAACATAGTGGAGATGTGATATCTGATAAAGAGGGTTATTTGGGATTGCTTTTAGGTATGGAAAGTAAGGTGTAGCTTGATCCAAATATGTTCATTATGTCACATTGCTCTCGATATTATGGATGAAATGTGTTTGGATCAAGTATCATGACTGATATTGAGGTAAAGTGAAATATTCCGGGTGAGGGCGGGGATCTGCTTAGTCCAAGTGAAGAGGAAGACAAGTCTGAGGGTAAAACTGATATAGATATGGCGGATGAATTAGAAGAAGAAGGCACATATACTTAGAGATATGGGAATCAGATTATGAGGGAATGAGGGATATTGAGGGTGAAGTGAAAATGATCCCTGTATATAAATAAAGAAAATGGGAATTATATAAACTGTGTTCACTCAGTGAGGGTAGAACTGATCTTAGCATTAAAACAAGGATGTGGAAGATGCTACTAGAACACAGCTGAAGTATACTCATCCCCTGCTACCATAACAAAAAAATCACTATTCACTAAGAAGTTTTTGGATACCCCATTTTTGTTGGTTAGGTCTGGTAAAGGTCAAGTTGGACCATACGCAAAGGAAAGCGAGTGCAATTTTTTTCCCTTGTGTTCCTTTGCGTTTGGTCTATATTGCAGTCTTAGTTGCCTATTTTTCTTCACGAGCTGCAGTGTGTTCCGTGGACACATATTTTCCACACCTTAGGGATATATCCCATTAACTGAAGGTTATAACTTGTTGCTCATCCCACATTTTTCATTTTTTCCATTTAGGGTCCAAATTGGAGTCTAGTCCATTGAATTTATGCTTCAAGTTCCCCCATGTTTTGCTCAATTATTTTTTTAAAATAGAGTAATGACTGCGCTTAGAAGTATAGACAAGGTATGTGAGTGAAAAAGAAGAGGAACAGATGATTATATGGCATTATAGTGTAAAGACAAATTGTTCAACAGCTGAAAACATTTGTATGGATAACATATTCAGAAGAAAGAAATGTTTTTATTTACAAGATGTCAATACTTACAAAAAAGATTGGTAATTAAGGTTCCTGGTCAGGAAAGTACAAATAAAAGACTTTAATAGGAGTTAACTTTATTCATAAAACACATAAAAACAAATACAGTTTAACCAATATAGATTTCTGTTCCTCTTCTTTTTCACTCACTTACCTGTCTATACCTCTAAGCAGAGTCATTAGTCATTACTCTATTTTATAGTGATTTATGTTATGAGGTATGTTTTTGTGAGTAACTGCTGTATCTACCTATTTTCCCTCCATTTTTAGGCACAGCAACCTCTTTTCTAGTCAAGATTTTCTGTTAGCAAATAAATGATCATCACATGCCCCAATTTACTCAATATACCTCAGTATGGCGTTAACCCTAGTTTGGTACTCAATGGTTAAATCATTTTGCTCTAGGTCTTAATCTTTTTTTTTCTCTACACTTTATCATCTTAGAAAAACAAAAAAATATACAGGAGACACAACCTAAAGAAATATGAGAAATACATTGAAAATACACACAAAGACACCGTAACACAACACATGCATCTGGGATAAACTCAAGACTTACAGTTTGATTCATGCTACCATGCAACAAAGAGAAAGGGTTGAAATACATTGAGATCTGTTCACTAAACTGTGGTGAACTGACAACTGAACTGAAAAAAACCAGAATTAATAGATTTCAGATTGCACTCTATGCTTTACACCTCAAGATATACAGCATTACACAAGCTACACTGTAGGTAGAACTGTACCTTTCACTGACGATGCTCCTGGTGATGCCGTTGGTTGGAGGGTAAAATTACATGTCACAAAACGTACATTGCATTTGTTTGACAATACTTGAGCCTCTCAACATTTCACTTGTATGTCTGAAGTTTAAAACAATGATGTTTAGTGGCATCACTAGAGCCCAGTTGGTACACGTTGGCCTAAAGAAATATATGTATTTACATTTCCAGATTAACTTGATCACTGATATGAGAGAAGCAAATAGGTGAACAGATTACTCTGCACCTGGAAAACAATCATTTTTGCACTAAAATAAATCAGATCACAAGGAGACTTTAGGTAAAGAGTGAAATAAACAGGGATCGCTTAGCTGAGGCACAGCTGAACTGAGTGCTACTTATTTGTAAAAACATATAAAACTCTGTACATACAGGCCTAAAAACCACAAACATATCCCCAAGTGTCTGGTAGTCTTTGGTCTGGTGTCCTCGTCCCGATATAAATGCTTCTGATGCTTCATTTTCTGTATGACCAAAAATGCTTATTCTTATCCGAAATTAGTGGACACATTTTGGTGATTTGTAGAATTCGGCTAGAATGCCCAACCAGAATCCAATTTGGAACCTATCGGTGTATATTGAGTAAACCCAAGTGCTTGACTGTGAAATTGGCTACTGAGAAAAAAAGTGAAGTTTAATCAACGGAATGACAGTGAACAAGGGTGTGATGATATTTATTGTAATAAAAAGTGTAGAGTAAAGTAGCATTGAAATGGAGTTGAGGTTTAATACAGAAAAGGGCCATAGGATTTGGTTATTCTGAGGATAAAGTGAGATTATATAGAAATGTGCATGAGGAAATATATGATTTGCAAAAAATGATTTAACCAAGAAAATGGTAAAGAGACAAGGTGGTAGCCTAAGGGTGAAAGTAAAATAGAATATTTAAAAAATGAAATTGATATTAGTTGGAGAGATTTTCCCAAGTTCTCGAACTTTGATGAAATGTACCTTTAGCTCACTCATTCGTGATGTGACATGAGTATATTTTTATCTCTGAAATCTGCACCATTAAGTTGAGTTTTGGTTAAAGGTCTGTCCTGCTGCCATGTATTCTTTGTAATGCTCCCAGCAAGAACTGTGGAGTGTCGGGCCTGGTGCTATGTTTAGACTGTCTACTGGGCCTTAGAATGTATTTTATTTCTACAGAATATATCTACAATGTATTGTATGTAGTATAATGTATTTCTCAAGATGTCTCATCAAGGGCAACTAAATCCAAAAATCCAAAAGATATTGTTGGAAAGATTTTTATTTTACATAGCACAGACATAATGAAAGTCTATAAATGCAAAAAAATAAATACAACCACTTTGAAAGCCCTTACCATTCAATATGTGAAAAGTCTGAGTACTTTCATTTTGTCAGCTTTGTTGGACCAAAGATGTTTGTCCTCACTAGTAACAAGTGTCATAAAATAGAATGAAAAGCACCTGTGAGTAGATTAATTGTCTGAAGAGCTCCAACAAAAATGCGGCCATGCATGTGCGAACCGCCAGGCACCAGCGGGAATGTGCATCTTCAGTCAGATCCAACCAAGAAAGCTCATAAAATAAAAGCACTTAGTCCTTCATGCACATAGTGGTAAATGCTCTCCAGGTGTTTTTTATTTATATTTATGCATTATAGACTTTTATTGTACTATGTAAATATACTAGTTCTAATAATACAATTTAGTTTTTTTGACTACAGTTGTCCTTCAGAAAAACCAAACATTCCGATCTTCCATAATTTTTTGTAACTAATAAAATAGACAATTCAGCCAATGCAACATACAGTCTGGTGCCACTCATTGATTATGGCAGTTATGTGTACGTATAATGTAGTATAATCTGTGTATTTTAATGGGCCTTGGAGTGCGGAGATGGCATCATTCATCTGTATCTTGAGAGATGGCTTCAAATAATATCCCAGTGTGCCTCTGAATTGTTTATTAAACAACCAAATAGGTGCTTCTTATATGCAAATGATGTACTGCTTATCATTATATAAAAAAAGGAACTCAAGGATTTCAAATATTTAAAAAAAGAACAGCTTTGATTTTACCAGCAACTTTTATGATCGACAGCCATTTACACCATACCTATTTCTGATACACTCATATAAACCAAGTATTCTGAGCCTATGATGGAATTAGTGATGATGAAGCCATAGCCTTGCGCTAAGTGGGCTGAAAGCCCATTCACACATATTCTCCCTAGCCTAAAGCTTTTTGGACACAAGCGGTTTAAACAATGTAACTTTTTAAGTTTGCGCCAGTAAACTAGAAGAATATAGTGAAGAAAAAGAAAACAAAGATGGTGAGCTGCTGCTGGACACACGGTTCCAAACATTGTCCAAAAAAAGAATAACAAATATAATCCAAAAACTGATGTGGGTGCTAGAACTTAGAGAAAAAATATTTAGAGTGATGGGGTTGCACAAGTAGATTACAATAAAATAATAAATCCATATAAGTCATAAAAGACAGTATGAAATAGTAAAAAGTATAAATATAAGTATGAAAAGCAGATCTGTTTACAGGATTATAAACAATGACACCTTAGAAGGTAATATTTAGAAACACATTTGACATGCCCCCTTTTGTTTCACATTCCTCTGTGTGGCTTTAGATGAGCAGAGCAGTACTTTCTCTGGATTAAATCCTTTTGGCTTTGCAGTCTGAATACAATGGCTATTGGATCCTGACTGGGAACAACATTGTCCATGATTGTACCAAGGTTAATGTTGATAAAGCACACCTTGTAAGTTGTAATCTTTGCGCTCGTGCACTTTGTTAAGTAAACCTCTTTTTAACTTGTATGTATTAAAGTATATCCTTTTTTTTGCTGTACTACACTACTGGGGCGATTTTGTTGACTATTCTTTTCCCACCTATAATTTATGAGACGGAGATAATCTGAATGTTGATATTTGGGGCCATGGGTTCATTCCACAGCATTGGGACATCTTTGACCTGTGCGCATACATAAAGCAGTTTTCTGCTTCTCTATTGTTAGTTAATCTATGTGGGTGTGGGTGAGATCTGCAATTATTACAAATAAACAGAGAACACTATTTTTTTTTTTATCTTTTGGGGCATGTTACTGATTGAACCATCTATCAAGACATAATACTCATTGAATTGCCATTATAAGTATCATTTTATTGTTTAGTTTACACCATTATTTGTTACAATAATTTATTCATGGGTTAGTTTTGACTCTTTCTGCACTAGTGTTTAAAGAAATACTGCTTTACATTGTGTTCCTTCCCTTTTCTTTTTATGTAGTGAGTAAAAATATAGATATGGGTGTTGTGGTGGATGTGATTTATTCAGACTTTGCTATGACATTTTAATACAGTTCCATTCAAAGTTTTACTGTAAACATTTTCTGAAATAGGCTTAGGGCCAAACGTTTGTGTGTGAATTTGCAGAAGACTGAAAGATTAAATGCAAAGAGTAGTGGTAAAAAGGAAGTTGTCAAATTGGACAGAAGTGATAAGTGGAGGATCTCAGAGATCTGTTCTGGATCCTTTTCTTTTTAATTTGTTTATTAATGATATCCCAGTGTGAATTGGGAGCTATGTCTCATGTTTGCCAATGACACAAAATTAAGTAGAGTAATACAGTCTGAACTAGATGTGTGTTCACTGCAAGAGGATTTAGACAAATTCAATGTAGACAAATGGAAAATTATGCATTTGGGTATAATAATAAAAATGATAACAATGTCTTAGAGGGGATATGAGGCTACCCGCTAACACTTTAGAAATTTAGTTTATTACAGCGGAAGGTATTTTTTACGGTAAAGACTAAAGGTATGGAATTCACTACCTTTGGATGCTTTGTCCCAGTGTCCCGAAAAACGTTCTTGGGACACAGAAATGTCCAGGTTATTGTGCCAAAAATGAAGTTTACCAGTCTAGTCATGAACCAGTGCCATAATTACCATGGTTGCAGAAACCAATCGCGACCCGGCCGCAGCTTAGACCATGAAATGCAGGAGTTAGTTTATTACAAGCACGATGTGCAGTGTAAGCACATGACAGGAAGCACTAGTCATCCCATCTGATGGGTACTGTAAGAGAGACCATGGAGGAGAGACATGTTGTGCAATTGGAAGTATCTATAACAGTTCAAAATGAATGGTTTACATTAAAGCAGGCCCAACAAGATTTGTGATTAAATTCAAAAGCATGCAGCAACGGCCACTGGATGTCTACAATTGCTGCACACCTAAGCAGACGGAGATGGAGATACATGTGTTTCTCCCTCTTTTATATTAAAAATATACACAGTCTGTGCACTAGGATTTGCACTAAAGGGAAATCCTCAGGTGATGGATCACAGCTGATACTTTGATGGTGAGGAATCGTGAGGTTTTTTTTCACTGCTGTCTTGATTTCATGCTACAGTGACTGGAGGCAATGCAAGACGCAATTACAAAATGGATTGTGAACAGACCAAATCTGTCCCTACAGTAAGAGACCCCCATGATTTTGTTTCTTCTGCAATAACCCCCATTTTGTGAATATTTTGACTGTATGGCTAATTTGTGGCCAAATTTGTGCATCTAATAGGTTTCCTAGTTTATTATTTCCAATATCTGATCACCCTGAATACATGACATTGTTGCACTCTTTTATTTCTTCAACACTTGAACATATGCGAAGTCACTGTCTCTTCCTATGTAGGGCTGTTCTGATTTATGATTAAAATTTAACACATGCATTCATATTTTACAGAACCTAAAGCGTGCTATGAAATTTTAATATATTAAGCAATTTTCTGAAAGGAGGGGCAGCATTTCCTTACCTCTCCAAAGCACAAGGGACAGCTGAAGTCAGTGTATTTGGTGTGCCTTGAAACCTTTATTTCTCAGTTGTCATATTATGACCTGTAATAATTATGCAGTGCATGTACTCTAACCTTGCTTTTATTTTACAGACTATAAGCTGCAGAGACCTACCCCTAACATGTCATTAGGAACCTAGTGGATCAGAGAACCCATTTCTTAATTTAAAGTATGCACCAACCTCACTGTTTTGTTTCTTTGTGCAGCTCTATTTGAAAAAAATCCCTACACACAGCATGGGGCAATTTGAATGGGGAGGAGAACACAATTTTATATTCAAGGTTCATTTTATAATCAGACCTCAATTAGTGGTCGGATTATAAGACTAAGATCCGGGTCCTCCATCGGGCTGCAGGGGACCTGGATCCTCCTCACCGGCAGCCAGTGTATGACTGTGTGCTGCACACAGATATCCTCGGATGCTGCACAACACTTCTTCCGGGGCTTCTGTGATGGAACACCGGGGTCAAGAGACCTACTGGCATTCCATCTCAGAAGTCCAGGTGGAGGTGTCTGGGGGCAGATTGGCGAGTATGGGGATGCATTGGCAAGTCTGGGGAAGGTTGGCAAGTTTGAGTATGGATTGGCAAATCTGGGGGAAGGTTGGAAAATCTGGGGATGCGTTCCAAAATCTGCAGGCAGATTGGAAAGTCTAGGGATGCACTGGCAAGTCTGGAGTGCATTGACAAGTCTGGGTATACAAAGACATGTCTGGGGACAGATTTTCCAGCAGCAGATAGGAAAGTCTGGCAATCCATTGGCAAGTCTGGTGGATGCATTGGCAAGTATGGAGATGAATTAGCAAGCTTAGAGGATGCACTAGCAAGTCTGGTGGCGCACTGACAAATAAAAGGAAAATAAAAATAAGAAATGCATTTTTTCTATCATAATTTTATTAAATATCCCCCAAAAATTCATATAAATTAATAGTCTTATATTTAGGCTTTTTCTTTTGTTCCCCTTAAATTAATAACAAAAGTTTGGGAGGTCATCTTATCATCAGAGTTGTCTTATATTCTAGCAAATATGATAAATAAAGTACCTTAATAAGGCCTTGCTTGTATGGCACTGAGTTTAAATGTTTATCTCACTTTATCTCATCTCAACTCACCTGCAACTCACCTTTTACTAAATATCCCCCATAATCATTGAATTTAAAATAACTTATTTTTTTCCAGTCATTGTCCTTTAATGGAAAGAAAGAGGGTCTCCAAAAGAAATACATCAGGACTGACAGTGAAAACCTTTTTTCTCACTGCAAGAGATACAGAAGGAGCAATGACATTGTTAACATAAGCTGCTATAGTTACACGGGTAACTCTCAAACCTATATCCAAAAATCCATATCCAAAAGTGAAAAAGGTATGCTAAGTGACACATATATCAAATAGAAGAGCTGTTTATATCAATGCTCAGGACATACAAACATATCCTGAGCATTAATATAAGTATGTTTTTTTATTTTATATAATTATCACTTTTTTAAACTGATTTCATATTGCACTTTCAGTGATTGGTCCTTGGACTAAAAGATAAACTTTACATTGTTACTTGGGTAAAAAAAACCTTGAATCATTTTATGTGTAATTTTGTTATGTTCAACCAATGTAAATTTCACCATCCTTGAAGACATTTACTAGTAAAATGGTAATTTCCGCGGCTCAGCTGATTGTTCCCAGCATTCCACTATAACAAAGAAGGAATGGTGCAATATGCCACCCTCCCATGGACAGACAAACAATTACAGGAAGTATAGGTTTGCTACAAATTTTTGCGTAATTTTATTAAAGAGCACGTGAGCACATTAAAAAAAAAAGATCAACACCAGCCAAAGCAGTTTAAAGTCTTTAAACATTTAATATGATGGTGCAAGGAAAGATTACAAGCAGTGAAACATGTATGTCAAAGACTAAACCTTACATACCAATGTATTTACTAATTATTCCTAACTCTCTCTGGTATTTACATTGAATGGATATCTGGTGAAGGGATGAATAAGCATCTGAAAACAGATATACTCTTTATGAAGGTGAGTAAAAAGTATATGGTTGTCAAACAGTTAAAGATATGGTGAATCCTGTTTAATATCATCATATCAAGGAATTACCTCACAGAGTGGAATGGGCAAGAAGCAAATTGCAGTGGGGGTGGAGGATGTACCACTAACAATGATAGCGCTGGCTCTGCTGTTGCCCCGTCCAGCATGCTTCCGCCCTAGGCTCGCCACCTTTTAGTGATCTGAGAACTGAATTGCTGTGCATAGTACCTATATTCTACATCCTACATAAATCCTCACACTGCTCTCTCCTACTTTCGTTTGTTTAATTCATGAAACTGGTTCTTCTTTTTGACTTAAGTAAACACTAACGACCAGGGAGTCAGGCTGAAACTCGACAGAAACACAAGAAGCACACGTGCACTTAATTTAGAATAGTGTATGACGTGAACTGCCTTAATAAACAAACAATATTTACCCCTTGAGAACATGACTGTTTTTTGGAATGTTGTACAATTTGGGACACAGGCTGTTTTTACACTTCTGTGGTGTTTGTGTTTAGCTGTAATTTTCCTCTCATTTACTGTACATATAATAAACGGGTTTTAACACCATAAAAAGCCTTTCTTTAGATACCATTGTTTTTATTATATCACATAATTTACTATAACATTTTATAAAATAGGATAAAATAATTGAAAAAAAATAACTTTTTCTAAATTTTACATGAAAGACATTTTTCACATTTACAAACAAAATTTTAAAAAGCTGCTAAATAGATTCTAATATATGTCCTGAGTTTAGAAATACCATTGTTTTTCTGTTGTTTTTTGCAAGTTATAGTTCAGTAACTCAAAGAGGTTTATCTCCTACAGTGACCTTTTCACCCCAACACTAGCACTAACCCGAATCTAACTCGAAACATAGATGCTAACCCTAACCCCAGATGCTAACCCTAGCATTTTTTATTCACAGTGTAAAGTTGCTGACTAGTCTAGCAACAGTAAAGAGTGACATAAGTGATATTGATAATTTCTGTCTCTCTTGCCGGCTGCAGGGCAGCACAATGTTGGAGGCACATGGTGCCTTCAAATATGACACCTGCGATGGTTCTCTGGAGTGATCACGATGCCCCAGTGGCCCAAATTTATGTGTTGATTATTGTCTCATCATTGAGGGATTAGAGCAACACTGCCTGAGCAGTGGATGGGATAATCAATCACATCCACCACTCATTTTAAAACAGGATGTTCCATGTCGTCACCGGGTCCTCAGTGCACAAAAAAGTGCATGATGACATGGAATGTCCTCTATTCCTCAACGGGTTAAAGTATGTAATAAAAATATCTATGGTTGCAAAATTGACCAGAGTCAGCACAGTGCTTTTTCCTGACAGGTCTGCATTTGATATTTATGCTCTGTTATCTTTCCCCCAGTGATAGGTGAGTGTTGTATGTAATTTGATGAGGGATGACTGCCAAATGGGTATTATATGTGAGTGAGGGCCATATAGGTGTTGCAAGTGATGTGGGAGAGTGGTGGGTGCCAGGTAGGTGCTGTATGTGAGTGCCAGATGGGTATTGTATGTGATCTGGGTGCAGGGCCGGTGCAAGGATTTTTGCCGCCCTAGGCAAAATAAAAATTGCCGCCCCACACACACACACACACACACATTATCAGCCGCTAGAGGTGCTTCCGTGATTCTCACTGTGAACATTACAGTGGGAGGACGCGGAACATCCAAAAAAACATTCGCAGCTGAGTGGAGGATCGGGGAGGAAAGTTCCCAGCTTTGGCACTGGAGAAAGGTAAATGGCTGAAGGGGTTTTAACACGAGGGTGCCCCACTCCTAAGGACTATATAGTGCCAGGAAAATTAATTTGTTTTCCTGGCACTATAGTGCTCCTTTAACACCAGTACTGCACAGTGTCTTTTCTCTGCAGCGACAGGCTATAGACACCAGTACCACTACATTAAACTGTGAGGTAAATTAGTTTCCAATGTAGTATTAATAACTAAACAACTAAATAATAAACATACTGAATTGTCTACTTACCACCAGGACATTAAGATGATCTGGTCTCTGGCTGCAGTCTGGCTCTTGGTCTGGCTCTGGGGACTGGAGACAAACACCAATGGATTTTGCCCCCCAATATGCCAGGACTTATCCTCTCAATGTGCCATGATTTTGCCCCTCATTATGCCAGGATTATGCCCCTCAATATGCCAGGATTCCCCCCCCACAATATGCCAGGATTATGCCCCTCAATATCCCAGGATTATGCCCCTCAATATCCCAGGATTATGCCTCTCAAAATGCCAGGACTATGCCCCTCAAAATGCCAGGATTATGCCCCTCAATATGCCAGGATTATGCCCCACAATATGCCAGGATTATGCCTCTCAATATGCCAGGATTATGCCCCTCAATATCCCAGGATTATGCCCCTCAATATCCCAGGATTATGCCTCTCAAAATGCCAGGACTATGCCCCTCAAAATGCCAGGATTATGCCCCTCAATATGCCAGGATTATGCCCCACAATATCCCAGGATTATGCCTCTCAATATCCCAGGATTTTCCCCCACAATATGCCAGGATTTAGCCACCCAATATGCCAGGATTTCCCCCCACAATATGCCAGGATTTTCCCCCACAATATGCCAGCCAGGATTTAGCCACCCAATATGCCAGGATTTTCCCCCACAATATGCCAGCCAGGATTTAGCCACCCAATATGCCAGGATTTTCCCCCACAATATGCCAGCCAGGACTTAGCCACCCAATATGCCAGGATTTTCCCCCACAATATGCCAGCCAGGACTTAGCCACTCAATATGGCCGGATTTTCCCCCACAATATGCCAGCCAGGACTTAGCCACCCAATATGCCAGGATTTTCCCCCACAGTATGCCAGGATCCTCCCCCCTTCCCCCTTACTTACCTCCTTGCTGCCGCACAGACGGTGCTCTCATCTGCCCGTCTGTAGCTGTGAGGGAAGCGTTGTGCGCTCCCCTCCAGTCAATGCGCATTCAATAAAGTTTGTTTAAACAAACTTTATTAAATGCGCATTGGCTGGAGGGGAGCGCACAACGCTTCCCTCACAGCCACGGACCTCCACCGGAGACAGAGCAGCAGCGATGAGGTAAGTACCCTAAGATGCACCCTAGGCAGCTGCCTAAGTCTCCTTACTGGTGGCGCCGGCCCTGTCTGGGTGATTTATGGATAATACAAGTTATGAGTGTAGAGCATCTAGGGTGACCACATTTTATTTCTGCCATTCAAGGACACAGTATGTCACAGTCAGGACATGATTCACCTGGCAGAGGATAAATTCCCCAGTGTGTCAGTGCTACAGCTAGAGTGCTGGGAATATGTTATACAGAACCACCATCAGAAATTTTGGGGCCCTTTACAGTACACATGGTCTAGGCACTCCACCCTCCCACTCATTTAATTATTGCCACCACGACCATTGCCATAGCACCACCTTGCAGAACTTGAAACAGCACCCAGATTGCACACACAGGTCTTGCCAGAGCTCCAAGATTGCATTTATAGATCTTGCCAGAGCACCCAGTCTGCATCCAGATTGCACAGTGTCACAGTACCCACCGTGAAGCTTACCCCTGGCAGGTACAGGGGGCTACTTCCTTCCTAGAGACTACAGACTTTGTCCGTGTGACAGAAGCCAAAAGCTACTAGAAGAGCTGTAATCACTGGCCCCTTAACAGACAGATTTTCTGACACCAATTTCAATTATATTTTCAATTGTATTTTAGTTAAACTGTTTAAATGTCATTGGTCAATCTATTTTATCTGATCATGTAATTTATAAATACTGTTTGTGTGTTACTAAATAAAGTGTGCTTATTTTTGTTTAACCTAACGGTCTCATCTGTTATGTTGGGGGAATACTGAGTGGGGCTGAGAGTGATTATAGCCCATTTGAGAGACTTTGTGCTGACAGGGACCTGAGGGGGAATCTTGTAAAACTTACAACGGGCAAGAGACATCATAGCTCTTGGTGTCCCGTTATATACACCAAGGACATGCTCCAATCAACACCCACATTGCATCTATAGGACATGCCCCAGCGCCCATATTGCATCAAGAGGACATGCCCCAGCACCCACATTACACACCCAAGACATGTCCCTAGCCAGCACCCAGATTATATCCACAGAACCCACATTGCAAACCCAGGACATGCTCAAGAACCTACATTACACACCCAGGATATACCCCAGCACCCACACTGCACACCCAGGACATGCCCAGCACCCACATTGCTCACCTAGGACATGCCCCAGCACCCACATTGCACACCCATGACTTAACCCAGCCAGCACCTGCATTGCACCCACAAGAGTTCTCCAGCAGCCAGGTGTCTAGTTGTGGGCAGCCATACCCAAGCAGCCCTACCCAAGCACACAAACATTCTCCCAGGTTGCCTCTTGCACATGTCTGGAGTCTGAGCATCAGCAGGTCAGACCCCTGATGCTCTGACCCCAGAACACTAACGGGGAGTGCAAAAAGCAGCCTGAGAGGATGTATGTGCCACAGAGAAGGCATGCTAAACTTAAAATTCTGTATGTATTTTTTTTATATACCATGGAAACAAACATCTCAAAATTGATATGTGATAGGCATTGAGAATACTCCAAATATTAAACCAAGCCAATAAACAGTTATCCAATTATCTCTCATCCAAGAACCTGGCAGTCGGTTTAGAGAGCTATACACCACAGCACCCTCATGATAAATAAGAACAGGCAAAGCACCATAACTTCCTGCTCATAATATTCATTAATATTCCAATATATTCATCACTCTAACGTGTATTATAGCAATAGATGTCAATATGACTGATTGCTTATAGATTTATTTGCTGAATGTAGAATGGTACAGTTTAAATTCTCTTGATTTCATTTCTTTCTATTCACAAATGTTCATATCAGCAAATCTCTACATCAAATTTCTTTTTTTATTCACAGACTACAATTAACTCATTCAATGCCAGGGAGGTCATGTCCTGGTGGGATAAATTAATTGTACAATATTTTTTTTTTATCAGCAAGAAACCCAAGGTCTAGTGCCTTACACTACAATCCAAAAGAGAAAACTGTATAGTTAGACCACATTAGTAGCAATGTAGTTTTGATATGGTCCTATCTAACAAGATCATTAATAATTAAAAAATAATTGCATGTATACTGTCCTTCTAGTCATAATCAAATAGTGAACCAGAGAGAAGCAGCAGGCTGATAAAAGGAAATTAAAAACAATTTTTTTTTTAAATAAAAAAATAATTCTTGCTTTTGTTTTAATCATATAACCCTAACCTAAAGATATTCAAAATATAAATGTTATCTTCAAATCCCACAAAGTATTATGGAAGTTAATATCATATTCATAATAAGAGATTTCCCACTTTAAAATATAGATTCAGCTTTCTGAAAAAAAAAGAGAAGGCTATTTTCTAGAATTACATTTACTGAAATTCACGCTCAATGAAACAGGTACATTTTTGTAAAAATGTGTGTGCTCACAAAGGGGACTGTGGGTGCAATGAAAAGGCATACAGGGTAAAGGTGATCTACTTAGACTGACTTCTTATAATTCTACACTGGTGCACAAGAATCAGAGGTGTGATTCTTGGTGTGTGAATATAATCTGGTGTGCAGGGTGGGTCGCTGCCCAAAAAGGTCTGTAATGCACTCGTGACTGTTACCAATACTATCTTCCAGCACCACCATAGAAAAAAATCTGATGACCACTAGAGAGACAGGAAATTCCATGAATTTGAATGAAATTATTCTCATTGGTTCCTGCAGCAAAGAGGAAAAAGAAAATGACTTTTACTCGGCTTGTGTGAGCAGTCCTGGTTTCATGTAATTTCATCTAGCTGGAAGTATTTTATAATTTATTTTAATGAAAAATGTAAAACATGCATTTTAAAGTACTTTGAAAGCATATAATATGCATTAATTGGAAGATGCATTTTGGGCAATAGACAGTCCCTTTAAGGACTTGAATATATTTCTTTAAAAAAAAAATTAAAAAAAACTTTGCCGCAGTGTTTACAATAGACAAAACATTTTCAGTCTAGCAAATATAAAACTTATGGCCTAATCTGTCTGAAATGCATTGGAAAGAAGTCTTGGTGCAGCTCTATAAGGCTTGCCCTTCCAGAGAACTGCAGAAAAGACTATACTTCATGAGAAATGATCCAAAAAAAAAAACCCAGTGGAGTCCTAGGAATGTGTGGACACAAATGGGGTGCAAAGATATATGAGCAATGTCATTAAAAACGCTTTTGTTATAAAGACCAAATGTTGTAACGAGAGAAGTAATACATTTACCAAGTACTGTATGCTTAAGCCCCCAAAATGCTATGTTATTAATATTACAATTCCACCTTTTTAGAAGTTTATTCCTTTCTGTTGTATTTATTTAATAATACTTTCACCAAATATGTATTTTCTTAGCGGTACACGAGTCATTTCAAAACTTCAAGATATATGTTTTCTGTTTATTAGCTTCCCAAAAGTCAAACCTATAATGAAATCTCTTACAAACACCTGGAGGGAGGTGTGCTTAGCAGTGCTAACGTTTATGTGAGAAAAACATTTTTGTGTATAATATATTGCTACAATTATGAGGGCATTGCTAGGATAGGGGAAATAATATGAACACTAGTTTTGGCACATTGAATTTTAGACGGTAGGAGGAAAGTTAAATATGAAACAGGTTCCAGCACCCATGAGATGAAGAAGGTAGGGAAAAGAAAAGCAGGTGAGAATTGAAAAGAAAACCCAAGAATAATCCAAAGTAACTCTTTGAGCCATGGAAGTGCTGGTGGCAACTTATGACAATGACGTGGATCAGAAGAAGAGGTGAACATAGAATTTTTTTCCTTTTCATTTTTATTAATCAAAATCCAAAAATTCCATACATGCATAAGGGAGAAATCACCAATGATACATATATTTACAGTAGGTACAAACTGGTAAGTTTAAAATTCTTGTCTACTAATTAACCAATCTGTGTATATTTCTCTGATCCAAAAGTTTTGTGGAAATGAAATATGAAGTACCCCTGGGCAAATGGTTCACCATTAAAATATTGCAAATAGAAAATATACATATCCAGTTGTTGTTCTAATAATGCAATATTAATTGAGCCGTATATTTGCTTGGAGAAGACCATATCTCCTGATTTTTATTGTCAGAGATAAGAACAGATTTCTCCATCTGATTTTGATTAGCAAGTTGAGGAATGATCTCTTGCCATCTAGGGAGATCAGATCTCCTCCAATAACGGGCCATGACAATCTTAGTTGCAGAAAATATATGAGCAAGAGAATTTTGCTGAGATTTGGTAATGGTCGGGCAATCCAGCAGGAACAAAACAGAGGTGTGGTAAGTGCATCTTGAAAGGTCTCCGCCAGAAGATGCTGCAAGTTGTTTTTTTTTATCTTGCTCAGTCTCCCACAATGCCACCATATGTGGTACATGGTTCCCGGAGCGACACCGCACCTCCAGCACAAATTTGAAGTGTTATGCTGAAATTTACTTAGTCACTCTGGACCACCTATACCACCTATATAGAATTTTTTACTATACCTCCTGGAGGGTCACACGGTGGACAGAAGTCCTATTAAGCTCCACCGCTTTATACCATTGTTCTTTAGGATAAGATTTCTGTAGATCTCTTTCCCATTTATTGATATAGATGGGGAGTGACGTATTTTGAACCTCATCCATATATTTAGATAATTTTGAGATTCATTTTGATTTATGGTGGTCTGCGATAAAAGCATCCAAGGCTGTCTTGGGGAGATAATTCTGGATTCTAATGAATGTAAAATCATTCAGTGAGGGCGAATTTCTCCTAGACCTTTGTAAATGTATCTAATACATCGATATTCATTAAATCGGATATACAGGTTATGCCTTTACTCTTCCATGTTGAAAGGTTTAGGTCTGGTATATAGAATTTAAGTGAATCGATTGGTGCCTATTTTTAAGGGGTGTGCATGTCCCCATGCTAAGTCTGACTTTATCCAAATTATTAAATATGTCCTTTATTATAGGTGAGTTTTTTTTTTATTCTGGCATTGCTACCCAGTATAAGTAGAACAGGTTCATATTTGAGGTTTGGGTTTTTTTCAAGCTGCAGCCATCTAGGGTTGATATCCTCCTTTGTGTCCCATGAACTAGCATGGATATTTTGTGGAGTCTGTAAAGGTCTGGAAATCTGAGGCCTGCATATTTAGTGCTTCTAACTAGGTCAGCTCTAGTTATTCTAGGTTTTTTACCTTGCCAGACATAGACTAGAAAAATCTGTGTGATTGATTCTAGTATCCGTCTGGGGACCCTAAGTGGAATTGCTCTAAATCGATACTGAACTTTTGGGATCAGGTAAGCTTTAAGAGCATTTATTCTGCCTATCCAGGAGAGTTCAACTCCCTTCCATTTTTCTAGATTGACCTTAAGTTTCCTTATCAGATGTTGATAATTTATGTTCACTAAGGAGTCTAGATCAAAGGTTACCATCATTCCCAGATATTCAGTATTGGAATTCAAGTAATCAAGTTGGTAAAGGGCACCCAGTTGTGCGATTTGCTCTGATCCCAAGAAGGTGGTAATTACTTGGGTTTTGGCTAAATTGAGTTTATAATTCGAATGTTCTCCATATATTCTTAGAATATCCAGAGCTGCTGGAATAGAAGAGAGTGGTGTGGAGAGTGTCAATATTACATTGTCAGCGTATAATGCCAGTTTATGTTCTTGTGATTTTACTTTAATGCCCCTCACCAACTTTGACTGCCTTATAGCTGCAGCTAATGATTCAATTGTTAGCGCATAAAACATTGGGGATAATAGGCAACCTTGTCTGGTACCATTATGGATCGTGAAAGATGGACCAGTGACATAAGCTTGGGGGGAATGATAAAGGGACATGACAGAATGCTTAAAAGATCCTTGTAGACCCAATATTTCCAGAGTCTCCATCAAGAAAGACCAACTAACACTGTCGAAAGCCTTTTCGGCATCTAATGCCAAAAAGGCAGACGGCGTTCTTGACCTATTATTCTCAGAGATCAGATTTATTAGTCTACGCGTGTTGTCTTCCGTTGTTCTTCCATAGATAAATCCTGTCTGGTCTGAATGGACCAAACTCGGTAGCACTGGTCCCAGGCGCTTCGGGAGAATTTTCGAGTAAAATTTTATGTCATTATTAATAAAGGAAATTGGTCTATAATTATTTATAAATGTAGGGTCCTTCCCTTCCTTCAGGATCGGGGAGATAGATGCCTGCAGCATCTCTGGCAGAAAGAAGATACCCTCTTTAATATAATTAAATACCCTGAGAAGTATCAGGGAGATCCAGGGGTCCAGGAGTTGATAAAATAAAGCAGTGTATCCATCTGGGCCCAGAGATTTCCCCGATTTCAAGTCTTGAATTGCGTCCCTTACTTCAGACAGACCAAAAGGCTGGTTCAGGCTATGAGTCTCATCCTCTGTAATTTTTGGGAGGTCCAGATTTCGTAGGAATACTCTAGTCTGAGAAGGTGTCCTAGGAGAATTACCTAAATTGTACAATGAACTATAGTAGTCTTTAAAAGCGGCTCCAATTTGTGCAGGGTCTATAAGGGTTTCACTTTTTACTTTTATTTTAGCTATTCTTTTCTGTTCTGATCGAATGTATAGTCTCTTTGTTAGGGTTTTATTTACTCTGTTATTGGAATAAAACCATTTTTGTCTACTAAAGAAGGTCGCCATACTTTATTTTAAATGCATTTTTCCTTTCCTGGTGGATAGATGCCACTTAATTAGCTACTGTTTCTGTTGGTGAGATATTATTAAGGTTTGGCTTTTGGGCTAGATCTATATGTAGATCTGCCAGAGATTTTCCTCTCTGTTTTTTTAAATAGGCATCTATGCTGATCAGGTAGCCCCTTATCACACATTTTAGTGTACACCACAGAGTGATAGGGGAAACTGTATTGTTGTCAACCTGGGACTGGAGATCTTTTATCTGATCCTCAGATCTCAGGTTAAATTCATTAATTCTCCAGCTAGTTCCCGGGGATCGTCCAGTGGAATCATCAATCTCCAAAAAAACTGGAGCGTGGTCTGACCAAATGATTTCTCCTATATTAGAGGATCGTCATCTCCCCAGAAACGAGCCCTTCACATAAAATGCGTCAATTCTAGAGTATGACATATGTGGTGGTGAATAATAAGAGAAATCCCTGTGCAATGGATGGTGTACTCACCAAGGGTCATACAGATCGTTACTGTGTAACCATTTAGTTTACCTCTGGGTGAGCTTTTCTCTAAGTATGGATCAGGAACACAATTCATGTCTCCTGCTACAATTACCATGCCTTTTGCTATCTAGTCTAGTCTTCCCAAAATGCTACCAGGAAACCAACTGCGGACTCATTAGGGGCATAGATGTTCAATAAGGTGTATAAGGAGTTTTTCAGCTTGCAAATCAAGATGAGAGACCTACCATTGCAGTCTGTTTCATGATAAATGTATTAGTATTTAATAGAGCTCGAAATAACTATGGTGACCCCTCTCCTTTTGGCCTGCCAATTACTTGTTACGATTAATTGTAACCAATTTTATTTTCATAGATCCAATTCAATTACCCTCGTCCTCCACCTTCCATACTCCACCGTGGACGGATCACGGTAAGAGCCCACATAAATCCAAATGAGTTCATTCACACATACATACATTCTCCACTCCGGTGGACTAGTCACACAAACCTTACTCCACCTCACAGTAATAGGTACGGAGTAATACAGGTGTTGGCGCTGCCATGAGCAGGAAGCGATTGTTTTTGAGGTCAGACTAGAAGACAGGGACCCAGGTCCCCCGCGGAGATGCAGGGGACCTGGATCCCCCTCTCTAACAGCAGGGGATGAGCGCAGACTCCCCCTGCTGCCGCCCGGGCACGAGCGCAGGGACTTCTATGATGAACCCAGGTCCTTCCGGCTTCAACATAAAAGTCCCGGCGGAAGTGTCGGGCAGCAGCGGGGGATGTCTGCGCTCATCGCGCAGACATCCTCCGTCTGCCCCGCTAGCCACCAGAAGATTCGGGCAGCATGGAGGATGTCTGCACGTATCGTGCAGACATCCCCCGGCTGCCCCCACTAACCACCAGGGAGCAAGAAACAAGTGAGGGGGAGGGAGGGAGGGGTAGAAAGACAAAGGGAGGGAGGGGGGACAGAATAACAAGGGGGGGGGGACAGAGAGCAACAAGGGGAGGGGGGGGGCAGAGAGAAACAAGGGGAGGGGGGCAGAGAGAAACAAGGGGAGGGAGGGGGGAAGAGACAGAGACAAGGGGAGGGGGGGCACAGAGTAATAAGGGGAGGGGGGGCAGAGACAGAGACAAGGGGAGCGAGGGAGGAGACAAAGGGAGGGGGAGAGAGAGACAACACTAAGGGGAGGGGGGAGAGACAAAGCTGGGGGCAAGGGAAAGAGAGAGGCAGCATTGGCACATAAAAGGAAATAAAAACAAGAAATGCATTTTTTGATATCATAATTTTTTATTAAAAAAGCTATTTACATTTGAATATATACAAGTTGAACTTTTTTCCTATAGGGTAGTCTTATATTCAGGCTTTTAGTTTTTTTCCTAAAGGAATATCTAAAGTTTGGGGGGTCGTCTTATAATCAGGGTCGTCTTATAATCGAGCAAATACGGTAACTGCCCTTTAATGTTTCATTTATTTATTTATTTCCCTCCCCTCCTGAATATTCAGATACCTAAATAAGATTTCCCTCTCCTCTCCTCCTTCAAAAAGAGAAGGAGAAGGAGAACCATACCAGAAAGATGAAAAAGAAAAGAGAGAGAAAGAGAAAAAAACAAACAAACAAAAAAAACAGATGAATACATAAATAGATGACTAAGTTTAAAGCAAAGAGGAGGCATATAAGATTGAGTTAGCATATCACAGTACATAGTCAATTATTCAACTTTCCCCTTTCTCCCTTTTTGCCTATATAAATTAACTACATATTACCAGAAGGTGGGCCTTAATTGCCGGATGAGGCTGAGCCGCTCTGAGTAAAACCTTGGGCTACTTAACTAGACTTTTCCATCTCCTAAAGTATCCTCTCTATAATGTACATTTAATAGGTTGAGGTATTAACACTAGGCCAATTCAATAACGATCCTTCCTTGATTCATTCCAATTTGTCTATGTCAAGTTTTTATTAAATGCTGTGTTCTATATCATATCATATGTTAAAATTTCTGTGCAGATCAAGATGTATCAGTGACCAAGTCTCAATTTGTAGGCAAAGCTCAATGGTGTTGTCTGGCAAAATACTGCCTGCAAAAGTACAGTTTTTCAGAGGGGTTTAGATTACGGTACTTCCCCAATACGGATCAAAGCTCCTGTTTATTGTTAAAGTGAGGGAAGGATTAAGAAATGCACCAAACAGTACCCCTTGGAAAACACCATGGTCCTCCCACTGAAAATGGGAAATACCTTCCTGGTGCCTTTCGATAAGGCGCACATTAGTGTTAGATCTCTGACAACTGCTGGTAGTTTTACTTCGAGGGCTCGCAGAGCTTTCAGATTTGTGAGGTCCAATATGAAGTCCACCACACTTACAGAGGGAACTACCTGTAGCTTCCACAGAGGAGGGACAGGAAGAGTAGCAGGTAGCAGGTCCAACTTTAAGCCTTTTGCTTCCCTTTCCCCCTAGATCAGGTATTTCTGGCAGAGTATCGGGTAGCTGGTTTCAGTTGCTGATCAGCTTCCTCTCATCGCAGCTCCCACACGCGCGCTCGCTTGCGTTCAACATCATCACGCACCACCTTCACTTCTAAAGTGACCACAAAGGCAAGTTTAATTATCCACTGGATGAGCCAACTGTGAAATTTGAGGGTAATTACATTACAATTAAGTGGAAGAGGACATCTAGGGTGATAAAAGTAGGTTACAGATCTCTTTGTCTATATCAGTGGTAGTCAACCTTTTTCTACCTACCGCCCACTAATGCATCTTTCTTGATGGAAAAATTTCCTTACCGCCCACCAGTTTTCGCGCAAGAGCGGAATATTTTTTATAAAGGAGGGTGTTTTAAAAAAAATAAATGTACGTACATTTATCTTTTTATTTCTTTATTTTTTTTTTAACGTTTTGATCTGCACTCCACACAGTGCTTTTTTCCCTCTTATTACTAACACCAAAAACAATGTTGTATTAGGTGCCAATTTTTATTAATGTCACCATCAAAAGAAATTCCTTTTCCTGCCTGCTTCTTTACCTTCCTTATAGTATATCACTATATTAAGGATCTCTTTTTCCTATTTTTTTATTTTCTCCTTCCCTTACTCATTTTTTTCTTTTATTTTATAAGATAACAAAACTTAATTTATGAGCCAGACTAAACACTGCTTACTCTCCTCCTTTATTTTATCCCCTTTTCTCTATTTTTCTTCCTTTTTTTGTTATTTTTTTTTTTATCTTTTCCTTTTTAACTCCTTTCTTTTACCTTCCTGAGCGACAAAAGTAAGGCTGAGCTAGTTAGCCCACTTATTATTGTTAGCCAACAATTCTCTTTCTCCTGCCTATAACTTTTCTTTTGAAACTGCTCTGCTCCATTTCTGCCTGCTTCTGCCTGTCCCTGCTATCAGTTTCCACTCCTCCCCTTCCTCTTCCCACGTGTTTGCGTGCGCTCGCTCCCGCCCGTCCCCTTCTCGCACAAAAGGAGGTTTTAACTTCCGAAAATCCTACTCTCATTCTCGCGCACATTGGTTTCTTGATGTGTGCGCTCACGCGCGCGCCCACTCACTCACATGTTCAAAAGGAGGTTTTAACCTCCAAAGTCCCTACCGCCCACCTGGAATCCCAAAACGCCCACTAGTGGGCGGTAGGGACCAGGTTGAGGACCCATGGTCTATATAATAATTTACATTTTTAATTTATTTTTTTTTGCATACTATAGCCATTTACTTAAACCATTCATGGCCATACTTTTTGAAATTATTTGGTCGTGCTGGGCAACGGCTGTTTTAACATTTCTGTGGTGTTTGTGTTTAGCTGTAATTGCTCTCTTTATCATTTCCTGTCCCCACAAAAATTATATATATATATATTAGGATAAAATTAGCATACCTAGCTTTACTATCTTAATTTATCATAAAAAGAATATTTTGGACAAATGAAAACAAACACATTTTTTCTAACATTTACTTGAAAAATCTTACACATCCACAAAAGTCAATGGGAAAAACAAAATGCTTAATAGATTCTAATATTTGTCCTGAGTTTGGGAGTACCCCATTTTTACATTTTGTTTTTCCTTTTTTCTTATAAGTTATAAGGCAGTATATACATTCATTACAATTATTTTTTTTTCCAGAATTATCTTCAGCGGCATTGTCAGCTATAACCCTGACCCTAACTTAAATTAAAAAAAATATTTAAAGACATTATGTGGGCTGGAGGAGCTTGGGGGACATAGGAGGTGGCCCATAATGTAACTAGTCTCTCCTTGCCCATGATTTCTCTTGAGCAGGGGAAGACTAAAGCTGCCAAAGCCAGGCACTGTCATTGACAGCTAAACACATCCAATCGGATGTGACAGAGGGGGACTCTGCACTCAACCATGTCAGTTCCAGTCCGATTGCGGAATGCCATCCCACATGAGGGTTTATTTCTCAAATCGGGCCATTCATGAATCACTGAAGTAATGCTAAACTGGCCCATTTTGGGCCAGAAGATGAGCATCCTGGGTGTCGCTGATCGCCGCTGGAACCTGGATACAGGTAATATTTTATTTTATAGGCCCCCCTGTGTGGGCAGTGTTTTTTTTAGTAACTTTTAGATCAAAAACAGATTATTTCATACATCCCGGGTAAACAGCTAAAAACTGAAATCTTAATACACACATATATTACTTTAAAATATAGAAATAATAGTTTCAATTCAATGTTGGATTCCCATGAGGTAAAGTTTATAGTTATGGATAAGCTGCGGGACATATTTTCAATATCTGGTAACATTGTAGGACGTGTTTTGATGTTGCCTTTAAGATATAAGCTAAGAAATCACAGAACACATCAGGGAATACTGAGGAATGGTGTCATGGTGGGAATTTGTTCCCTAAGAATAATCTCTAATGAAACTGTATTGGGATTAAAGGCAGGGTAAATGTGTTTTGAACAGAAAATTAAAATGTAAAAACGTTCAGAATTATATTTTCGTATTATGGTCAATTCCATTTGCTATGACCTGAGAACAGACAAGAGATTCAAGGCGTTTAATTCACTTAAACGGCCCGATTTTTTTTATTGTGTATTATGAGAATCATACAGCAGAAGATGTCCAGGCATGTAACTGTGTCTTGCTCTTGGTGATGGCCTTTAAGAGCAGGTCAAAATATTACCTAGTAATCGCTATCAAAAACATCAATAACTGCACAGGAGGCCAATTTCTGCCGATACTGTGTTGATAACTATTAGGTCAAGTTAAGGAACACATGCATTGGGATATTTTCTTCGTCTCATTCGCTGTTCTTTTATTTGGTACCAAGTCTTTCATCTGCATGATGGAAATAGACAATAAATTCATGGCATTCGTAATCCAATACTAAACATTGCATTTATTTAATTAAAAAGCATGCTTTACCATCCCCTTATAGTGACAAAACAAAGAGAATGTCCAAGACAAAAAGTAAAAAAAAATAAAAAATCTAATGAAAAGTACAGGAAGAATTCATTAAAGGGCGATGAAAATGTATTGCATATTTTTGCGCCCATTTTAGTCATGCAAATTTGATTAGTGTCTGATTTTTTTCCAATGTTAATGATTTTATGTTGTTTAAGATGTACAGATGATACTGTTATCACATCGTTTTGTACATTATTATGCCTAAGACGATATCATTTTTAGTAAGGGAAGGAGACATTTCTTATTTTTTATGTTTAAAAATGTGTTTTTATCAGATCATCAGAAAAAAAAAAAAAATCTGTTTAAACCAAAATACTTTATCAAATAATAGTTAAAAAGAAAAGATTAACACATTCTGGACCCACTTTTCTTAATGTGGGAAAGTCCAGAACAATTTTTTCATTTTTGATGATTAAAAAATGGTTGTTTAAATTAAATTTTTTCATTTGTCATTTAAAAAGGGCAATTAGAGCTTTCTTTGGATACCATATGCAAATATATTCTACAATTTAGAATTACAAATAAATAAATTACATTTGGGGGAAAATTTGGAAAGAAAAACATTTTTTTTTTTACTATTTTCCCAGTTATGGGGTTAGTGTAACACTAACCCACTTATCCCAACTAACTAATAAAATAAAAAAAACAAGATTCCCAGACAAAAAGGAAAATATAGAAAAAACGAGGAAACCTATAGGTTACACAAAATTATATTATTCAACAAGAACTTTAAAAATGCAAAATAAGTTTTACAAACATGTGGAAAATGAAATGAGTACCATAAAATAGGAAGGACACGCATTACATTTGTAAATGGGGGGGGGGGGGGGGGGGGAGTTGGGTAGTAGCTATCCGAAATGTTTTTTTTTATGAATTCATTATATTATTGTATATTTATTTTCTTTTTTGTCATAGTTATTGATTTCCTAAAAATTGAACATTGTTGTAATCTTATACATATGATAATGCAAATTAGTATTTAACACATTACCTTATAATGTCATTTTAGGGTATTTCCATGACATATTCATAATATATTCTAATAAAACGTGGAGATATAATCTCTGCAACACAATATATCTCTCTTATCATTTAATAAAACTGTTGCTGAGCACTTACATCTATTGAACATTTGTTATATTTTTTAAATATATTATAACCAATCATTTTAATTAAAGGGAATACATTTGCCTTTCATTCTCATTTAAATATATGCCAGAATTAAATCTCTTGATTTCTTGAGTCAAAACACTTCACTCCTAGAGAGAATCTAACAGTTCTCCCACCATATCTCAATTATTGCAATTCAGCCTGAAACAATGAATGGTATCTCAAATCATTTGTATTCATATAATGTCATAGGTTTGGTTAGAAAAAAAAAAAAAGGGCTCGTAAGGATTGGAATGGGATACAGCCCCTAAGCAATTTCAATAGATTTCAATCTATTGAGATTTTAAATGTTACAATGATACTCAAATGTTCAAATTCTGAAATCTGTACAGGTGGGGATATGAAAATCTGGTCCAACATCTGCCATAATGACATCACATTCTTGTTATCATCAAATTAAACATAGTGCCTAGTAATAACAGTTTAACAATATTCCTTCCAGGGACATCTTTTTATTGAAAATCATCACCAAGAACCATGATCTTTCTAAGTGTGACAGCACTCCACCAAAACATGAATTTATTTTTGGTAAAAAGGTACTTGAGGCCCACAGAAATCCCCCCAATAATGCATGCAAATATCTAGATAGCTTTCCTCTACTGGTAAACATAATCAACAGAGCATGGACTTTTTGGGAGTGCAAAACACTGGAACACATAAAGAACACAACTTCCAACTAAAAGAATGAATAATCAGTAAATACTCTCATATCAGTGAACCGAAGACGAATTTCCAACTAAATAGTAAAATTACAGATATTTACAGAGGTTAAATCTACAGCCTATGCAGAGAAACAGTCTAAGGGGAGGTAAAGGTGTAACTTTTTTTCTTGTGCATCTAGTGCAGAGCTGGGTAATATGCAGCCCTCGAAATGTTGATAAACTACAATTACTATGATTTCAAGACAACTTTTTGGCTTCCTTTAACACTATTTTGGCTCCCTCTATTTCAGCAGCAGCTGAAGGAATGCATATTTACCAGCTCTGATCTAGTGTATCCCCAATAGACTCTTTCAATTCTTGGACTTCGACAAGTCTTTTTATTTCAAATCTCTGTGGAGCATACTAATAAACTGCAGCCTTGTTTAAGAGTTCCTTGTACCTGTGAGTATTCATAATGGAATTCTAAACCTGAAATCTAAATTAATCATGTTCTTATCTTGTGTATGCGCCTTCACACCAGCTTCAGTCTTTCCTGGAATGCTGTTAAGCATGTATGAACTATGGCAGATGGATAATGCACCATTTTCAGGGGTGAAGTAGATGGAACTGTGTGTCACACTCTGTACTTCAGAGCTTCTGGTAAATGTTCATTCATGTTTAGATCCAGTGATTGTAGAAGGTTTTGGACTCCATCCTGATGTTACCATTTAATTTGTTTAGCTATGTTTGTGTTGGCATTATACCTGGAATATGTTAACACAATTAGTGAACAGTGTTTGCACCATGAAGAGTAATCATTGAGCCCAAAAGCCGAAGATGGCAGCCCATACAAACATGGCTCCACCACCGGTATCAGCAAGCAGGAGACATTGTGAGTTGAAGACATCCTTGGACTTTCTTGAAATGTAAATACATTTGGATGTAGCAGATAATATCTATTTTTCTCTATTGATCAGGAATCCAGGTTTTATGCTCCTGACACTACTAGGTCTCAGATGCGCAATGACAAATGTATCACAGTTGCCCATGCCAAACACAGGATGCCTGAACTGTGTAACATTGAGCAGTAAAATGCTCTCAGGCTATGCACTTGGTCACTCGTCTCTAATGATCATTCTCAGGGCGATGTGTAAATAAAATGATTGCTGAATACAGAATTGTATTTCCCTGACTGATAATCCCTTTCAATGAATTATTGATACCTGTGTGAATCCCAGAGTTGAATTATGAGGATGATTCCACATGTATATGAAGAGTATCCTATATTTTCTAAGATACATTTCACCAAGTTACGTTGCATGGTATAATAGAACGGGCCTAATTAGACTATTTGCATTTCTTGTAAAGGAACAAAAATAAAAACAAATGCGGTAACAAGGCATTTTTAATAATGTTCTTTATGAGTTGACTATATCAATGCATGGAGTTGGAATTCTGTTTTACTGTGCTTAGATACCTTTCCTTGACTTTAATCGGGTGTTGTAAGCAAGAAAAGTTGAAATAGAATATTTTACTAAAACACAAATTAACCTATACATAAACAGACAGGCCCAGGTAACAACAAACAACTTTGAAAATTGAATTTATTTGAATGAAAAACTATTTTAAAAAGTTCTAATATCAACATAATAAAACCCAGTCCACAGCTATATCCACACCTGGGTATCACTGTCTTTTTATTATTTTCCCTTTAGCCAGTGCTTCTCAAACCTGTCCTCAGGACCCCCCAACGGTCCAGGATTTAGGGATAACCCAGTTGTATTTAAATAAGAATATGTACAACTGGTGTGGTTCCCTAACCATTAAGCAACCATACCAGGTGTTCTACATATTCTTATTTAAATACAATTGGGTAATCCCTAAATCCTGGGGGGGGGGGGGGGGGGGCTGCGTGTTTCTGAGGACAGGTTTGAGAAACACTGCCTTGAGTTGAGACTATTTTTATTTTGTGGCATATACGGTATCCTTTTAATCTTTTAATGACATTGGACATGGCTGGCACATCCTGGACCTCGGGAAAAAGGGACAAAGGCACTCCAGCCATGTCTGTGCATGCCGCTGCTAACACATGCCATCGCTGTGACAGCATATTACAGTAATCGGATGTGTTCAGCTTTCAAAGCCAATACCTGGCTTTAGTCTCTTGATGCCCAACAGGAATTGTGGGGCAGGGAGAGACTAATTACAGTATAAACAGCTGACCCATGTCCACCAAGCTCCCTCAACCCCAAGATTTTGTGTAAATAAAATAAAAAAAGTTTTTGTTTTAAATTTCATTTTGGGCTAGGATTAGGGCAAAAATATCAGTATAGATAATCCTGAATACAAAGGTTAGGAAAAAGCAATGTGCTACTCGTACATATTGCCCTGTAATACAAAATCCCAAAAAACTTTAAAGCATGGTATTTCTAAACTAAGGACATATATTAGAATCAATTTAGCAGGTTTTTGTCATTAGCCTATGTGTGACTACAGTAAATAATAAACAGAAAAATTACAGCTAAACACAAATACAGCAGAAGTATGAAAACAGCATTTATCACAAATGGTACAACATGTCCAAACAAGTCAGATTATAAATGGGTTAACTCAAATTACAGGAGTTCAGCCTCTCTCCCTTGGAAGCCACAGTATGTATCATCTTTTTTTGATCAACATCTTTTTTTTCCCCATTTTTCAGTAAGAATGCATATTAAGACATATACAGGAATATAAAACAGGGTCTGTGAGAAGACTTGTCATATTAAGATTGCGTTACAAGCAGGAACACACATGAGACCAAGCCATTCTTCATTAATAATGTATCTATAATTAAAAGGAAGTGGGAGAGGGAGAGTGTAAGAATAACATAAACTTAAAACAGGGGTGTGGGCAGTAGAGGGAGGGATGTGGGAGGGGAGGAGGATTGGCTAGTATATTCTGTTTTTATTTTATTAATCACATATCAAATTAATGTTGGGGCACGACCACCATATGTGGAGAACACATTGGGTCTTGCATCTCCAACATCTGTCTGAGATGCCTAGACAAAAGCCTCTGCAGCAGTAAGGGTACTTTCATAGGCATTCTTCTGTATCCTAGTGGATATGGAGCACTTATGTGCCATTAAAGTGTCTTTGGACCATTGGTCCTCTTTTAGGGTAATGTTACAGTCTGTTAACCAGGACATTATAAATATAATTCCTTTATGTGGGACTTTGATGTTCATAAGAAGTTTGTGGATAGTGGATCCTGTTTTTGGGAGGTTCTTTTGTGAGGCACAAAGCATCAAATAAGGTTATGGATATTATTGGAGTCTGTGTGAATGGTAGATACTTGATATAATGTTTCAGCTGCACATACAATAATTAGTTTAAGAAAAATGTAGAGGTGGTGCCTGTTAGATCTGAGACTGTTTTCAGTTATCTGTCATGTATAACATGGCCCAGACAGGGGAATGGGAACCTTGTGGAGAATAAGTTATAGAAAGCATTGATGCTTGGTTGAAACGCTTTATTAGCTAGCAGTGAGTGGATGGTAACATGGCAAATTAATCATTTATATTTAACTGGATATATGTCCAGTGCATGGGACTGTTGGGTGAATGATGACAGTCTGACCCAGGCTGCTACTGATATGGAAACTCTCAGGGAGATTTGTTCTAGCAAAAACCACAATTTAAGGGGAAGTATCTTTCCACCACTCTGGCAAAGAGGGAGGATCGATTATACGTCTCAACATCTGGAAAACCGAGGCCACCCTTTTCAATACTGCGGACTAGATACTGGTACCCCAATCTGAGTATTGTAGACTTCCATATAAATTTATCATTCATTTAATGTCAGTGAAAAACAATTTGGGGACTTGGGTTGGTCCAGTCTTTATAGTGTAACGAAGTCTGAGGAGGACATTCCTTTTGATCATTGAGATCCTGCAGAACCAGCAAATATGTTGATTTATCCATTTGTCAATATCAGTTTTTATATTATTAAAAATTGTTACATAATTTTTTTAGTACAGCTGGTATAAGTCTGTAGTTAAATTAATCCCTAGATATTTTATGGCTTTTTGGGATCATTTAAAGGGAGATTTCATTACATCAATAGGTTTTTACCTTTATGTGTGCTCCTTGGACCTGGAGAAGCAATTTGTCTCTTTTTAGTCATGTTCCTCAATGTGGCAGAGGTCATAGACAATAATCAGTAGGTCTTCTTCTAGGGATATCAAGGCTATCCCCTCTGTTGGAGGGTCAGTCTAGCGTTGCTCTTATGGTTGCCTTGGCCTGGATGTGATGTTTGGACACTGCTTGTCATCTCTAGAACGTCCCACAGTCAAGGTGAAGTTCCACATAATTAGTGGTAGCATTGTGTAGATTATAACCTGATCAGCAACTATGTAGATTTTATGCTGGCCTGGGAATAGTAAATGCAAGGTCCAAAGAATAGCATGTCTCAGTCCTGATTAGATTCAGTATGTGTGGAACTGCCATGAGGTAAAAGGGTGATTTGTACTATCACTAAATATTCCTGACATGGCCACAAATACTCGCTCCCATAATTTTACAATTTTCCCACAAGACCATCATATGTGTTTAAAAACATCCTAAAATAACTTAAAAGTTAGTTCTTGAAAACTGAGACAGTGACTGATTTTGTGTACCTGGGCCCAATCTTGACCATCTTTCTCCTGCTTAAGTCTTTCTCCCAACTCCTCCAGTTGGCGGACAGTAATCGAGAAGCAATAGAGCTCTTTCAGTTTGCCCAGAATACCCTTCTTACATCTGTTATCAAACATTTTATCTCTCAATTATCTCATATTATCAAACATTGATTATATGGTTTTCTGAAGCAACTCCTCAATTCCCCCTCCCTCACCCCATTCTCTAAGTCTAAGATCCTGGACATTATGTTCAAGTACAAACAGAGAGGTCCATGAAATTACCCTATCCTTCATTTTTATTTTCCTTTTGAATCATACCTTCTGGAATGGGAAATAGACATCCTTTAGGTTTTTTCTAAAAGGAATTAGAATATTTGTCAGGGCCCAGAGATTTGTAAATCTTACATTTTTGAATAGCCATTCTAACTTTGGCTTCAGGAAGTGTTGAATCCATGGACTGCTTCATTTTCTCTAAGGCTCCGGGGAGATCCAAACCCGCTAGATATTCTTTAGCCAGTTCTCGATTATCACCTGCAAACTCAATATTACATAGAGAAACATATAAGTCCCTGAAGGCTGACCCTATTTTTTTCTGGGCTTGAACAGGGACTCTTCTGGTGTCATTTATTCTTGATGGAAAATTCACAACAGAACAAACATGACAGGAATAAATAAAATAACAATATCATGTTGTAGTATTTTAGATCAAAATATATTTCTAAAACAATTTCTTACAAATCCTGTCTTACATTAGGTATTAAAGAATAACCATTTCCTGAACACTACATAAAAAACACCAATCCATTTAAACAAATTGAGATTTTGTTACATTATAGTTCATATCATGCTCAGCTAACCTCTGTCAAAGTACTCCAATATTGATGGGCTCTAACTTATTATTTTACTTTTATGGGAGTTTCTCAGACAAGATTAGTTACATGGGCAAAAAATGACATATCATATCAAGGATTTTCACAGCACAGACATTTTTTCTTAACATTTTCGTATAAACTCTGTACCCCATGTTGTTTGACATATTACACTTATGATGAAAAAGCCTATTATAATTGACTTCAAGGAGTAATAGTTGTTTTGAGACATGGTAAATTTACACAATTAAAACAGGTTTTCACAGAAGCCAAATCAGTACAAAGACAATACCTACTAATTGACCCAATTCAAAGGGTCCACTTGAAATATCCAAAAAATATTGTGTGATTACAATCAACATTGTACTATCCCCTTATATTTAATAACAGTAATAATGCGAACTCCAAGCTTAGCCCTCATATATCTCTTTCATGAACGATAACGTATAAAAACTTATAGTAAAGTCAATTTGGATTTTTATTTATAAAGGCATATGAGTTTCACACCACAAGTGCAAATTACCCCACTATTTTTTTTAAAGGAATGGAATCTAACAAACACTGTATAGGCACTTTGGTCTTCAGACGCTTTTGACTCAGAGTGCTATTTTAATAAACTTTTGTTTATGCCTACGGCTGCCATTAAATTACCAGTCAGACATTAATACACACAAGGGATGTTGTTTATAAACCACATCTATTGCTCTGTGATTTGCATAAAACTTGCTGTAATTCATATACAGAGAACAGGGCACAGCAGATTGAAGTTATTTTAATTATTACCTTAATTTACATGTCACTAACCACAAGGAGAACCAGAAGAGATGAAATATAATCCGATTATGAGGCTTAGATCTGTTTTATGTTGAGGAGCTAAAATGCTCTATGGTCAAAATGTGTTAATGATTAAAACAAAAAATAAATAAAGTAAAGATCAAATATAATTGTTCATAAAATATAGGACTTCCTTTGGAACATGGGAATTCCTTTGTATATCGTGAAGCAGCTATTCAATATGTATTGATCTAACATTCTATTTTATATGCTCTATGTAATTAATATGGATTATTATTTATTTAGAGCAAGCGAGCTGAGACACTATAAACAATCAACCTATTACTGAAAGCAATAAAACTATGTTTTGAAATGTGGAGATATGTTTTTGCAATTGATACTTTTAAATTTGATCATACTTAAGAATATTTGCCTGAATATAATTAATCAATTAGCGACAATAATGGCCAAAAATATATAGTTATGTGTCTAATAAACAGAAAGAGAACAGATTAGTTATTAGGAACCCATATTTCTCACCTTTTCAGATGAATATTGACCAACAGAGAAGAGTTTTCTTGTGTTTATTTCGATATGGCAGAAACAGAAAGGCCAGTGAATGTCTTAAAAAGCTTAATTAAGCAGTGAATTACGGTAGATATCTTCACTGGAGGAGTACCTCATAGATCTGGTCGGGTGGCTACATTTTGTCTTTTGGTACCAGAAGAAGCACAGATATTTCCATCGAAAAACACTGGTGATAATTAGTTATCAACCTGAAATTACTACCCTGATTATTCACTATTGCGAGCCAGGATCTAATTCAGAAGGACTCTGAAGCTGAAACCAGTGGAATCCATAGCACTTGGTTACCTTGCCAAATTAAATGAAAACTAATGGAAAACCAATAAAATCAATACAGCTGCTACAGCTAGAGAGTAAATTTAACTTGCTGGGTCCTGATAGCCAAGATAAATCTGTGAGCAGCATTGAGGCTTAACTTGGTAAGCAATTCTTAATACATTACACCACATAAGAAGGTGGCAAAAGGTTTGTTGAATATATAGTCAGATATCTGAATTTTAAACCAGCCCAAGAGACATCTCTTTGGTCTGGATGTGATCTGCCCATCACCACTAAAACATAAAACCAAGAACAAAAGGATGAGAATAAAACAGCACAGAAGTTATTAAACACAAATCGTAATAGAAGTAAGATAGACCAACTTCTATAAAATACACAAAGAAATAACTTTTTTCACATGGCACCTGTGAGGGCCTTTACCAGGTCAGGTAGGAGTTTCAGCGCAGAAATAGATGATGATGAGTCAGGTTGCCTGCTAGTATTCATATTACGGGATTGATAACAGAAAGAAGTATTGTAATACGGACTGTAGCTTAGACAAAAGGTGACTGCATATACTGCAGTTTATACAAAGACAGCTGTAGGAGAGAGTACCACAAGGGTGAGGCCTTAGCAATGGGCAGGGGCGTTGCTAGGTCTCCAAATGATCTGGGGATAGAGCCCAGATGGGCTCTCTCACACCTACACACACTCTGTGTTACACACATGCACACACTGTCTCTCTCATACACACCCCGTCTCTCTTTCACACATTCTGTCTCTCTCTTTCACACACTGTCTCTTTCTCAGTCTCACTCTCTCTCACACCGTCTCTTGCATCGACTATCTCACACGCACCAACTCTCTCTCTCACAGACGCACCGACTCTTTCTCACACGCGCCGTCTCTCTTTCACACACACATCGTCTGTCACACACTCGGCTGAACGGCCGTGATCAGTAACTTGCGTGCGGTCAAGGACACAGGACCGCACACAAGGAGCATGATAGCCCTGGAGTCTCGTCCATTCGGGGCTATGGAGGGGGGGATTTGGGGCTATAGCCCCATTAGCCCACCCCTAGCGACGCCACTGGCTAAGGGTGAGTCCTGAGATGGGCAGAGCAAGGGCACCCTAGAGAGGGAAACTAAGCAATACACCCTAAAGAAGGCAACTAAGCAGGAAACCCTAGAGAGGGCAACTAAGCAGGAAACCCTAGAGAGGGCAATTAAGCAGCACATCCTAGAGAGGGATCTTAGCAGGGTAAACCCTAGAGAGGGTAGCTTAGCAGGATTAGGCCCTAGAGAAGACAGCTTAGCAGGAATAGGCCCTAAAGAGGACAGCTTAGAAGTAGTAGGCCCTAGGGAGGGCATCTTAACAGGAATAGGCACTAGAGAGGGCAAATTAGTAATAGTAGGCCCTAGAGAGGGCAGCTTAGTAGGAATAGGTCCTAGAGAGGGCAGCTTAGTAAGAGTATGCTCTGGAGATAGCAGCTTAGTAAGAGTAGGACCTAGAGAGGGCCATTTAGCTGTAGTAGTAATTATACTGAAGCAGGATTGTCTAAGGAGATGCTGAAACCCTTCCCCTGGCTGCTTGAGCTCTCCAAGTTAGGGGTCCCAGTTCCTGGACAGGTTTGAAGTCCAAAGTGGCTTTCAGTAGTTGATCATGAACAAATGAAGCAGATCACAGGAGTAGGCAACCAGTATATAAGTCTGGCCTATAAATTATTGTTTAGAGTTAATTTATCATCATCATTTATTTTATCATAGCTTGGTTACATGCATAGATTGGTTATATGCAAACTATTTTTACCTATTGGTATGTAGCACTATTAATCCTTATGTGAGACTTTAAATGTCTATATTAAATGTGGAATGTTTGAAGTCTCTAATTCAGTAAAACTTAGCTTTTATTTCATGTCCACAAAATAAACATACAACAAACTGTGCTTAGGTGCAAAAGGTGAGTAAATGTGAATCTGTAAAAACATTTAAAAATAACCCTGTTACTAAAGTTATCAGTAGTGTGTGCTGTCACTTTAAGGATAGTAACTGGGGTAAGTTTGGCAGTCACAATAGTCTATATGTGCAATATGTTAAATAGTATACATATTGTACATATAACCTGTCAAATGGCAACTGCTGTAATAACAGGTGAGTTCATGTACTTGCCGTACCACTAAAACAAATATGTTTTGTGTCCACGAACCAGCCCCATCATGTTGGTTGTTTAAAATGGGGTACATTTGGGTGAGACAAACTTGGCCACTTTATTCTCATGGACCTCTGTGTCACTGGTATGGTCTACCAGCAGCTCTTAGCAGATAATGTGCACTGTGACATTTTGCACCATTTTCTGAATAAAAAAGATCTTCCAGGTCAAGACTAAGCCATGTGACCAAGCCCACATTGTGTGAGTGTGGTTAAAGGAACACAGTGGAGGTATCACCAGTCTTCATTGGACTCCAAATTTGTTGAAATGGGAAATAGCTGCAAAAATCTGTACAAAAGATAGCCCAACACATAATCATTCAGGTGGTCATTATTCAATGATTACTCACTTTATCAAATAAGATGCAGAGTTTATGTCTTCAATGATGTGCATGCTTTAAACGAGTAGGCACTACACAAATGTGGGTAGGATTGTCACATCTGCCATTTTTTTCCTGATACATCACTTTCATGACTAAATAAAAATGTTGCAAAATAACAGAACACAGGGGTGTATTAAAGGGTCATTATCACCTAAACATAGCTTATATTGTATATTTAGAGAATAAAAAAATATTGAAAATGATCTACACACTGTGGTATCATAATTGAAAGCAAATGTCTAAATTAGGAGAAATATTTGTTTTAAATGTGTTTGTGGAGTCTCCTGTTTAAGACATCACTTGTGGCTTGATATGCAAACTACAAATTTCACAAATCAGTTTGGTACCAGCTGTGATATTGCCCAGGTGCACAGACATTCTCTCAGGCTGGTTCTCACTCTCTCCGTTCGTCATCTGACCTCCCAGCATTCAAACTTCAGAGACTCTTGGTGAGCCAAGTTCAGTGTTTGCAACAGTGGCGTCACGAGGGGGGTGCGGACCGCACCGGGTGACACCTCCAGCGGGGGTGACACCCGTGTTGCCAGCACCCCCTGTATTAAAAAAAAAAAAAATTCAAAAACTGACCTCCTTGCTGCAGTCTCCCGGTGCAGGTCCGTGGCTGTGAGGGAAGCATTGTGCGCTCCCCTCCAGCTGCGCGTATCAATAAAGTTTGTTTAAACTTTTTTTTTCAACAAACTTTATTGAAGTCGCGCGGCTGGAGGGGAGCACACAACGCTTCCCTCACAGCCACGGACCTGCACCGGGAGACAGCAGCAAGGAGGTAAGTACTGGCTGGGGAAGGGGGGAGAAGGGTGGAATAACGAGCATACTGAGGGGCAAAATCCTGGTATATTAATTGGCAAATTCCTGGCATATTAAATGGCATATTGGGGGGCAAAATCCTGGCATATTAAATGGCATATTGGGGGGCAAAATCCTGGCATATTGAGGGTCAAAATCCTGGCATATTGATGGTCAAAATCCAGGCATATTGAGAGCAAAATCCTGGCATTTTAAATGGCATAATGGGGGGAAAACTCTTGGCGTATTGAGGGGCAAAATCCTGGCATATTAAATGGCATATTGGAGGGCAAAATCCTGGCATATTAAATGGCATATTGGGGGGCAAACTCCTGGCATATTGAGGGGAAAAATCCTGGCATATTGAGTGGCTAAATAATCCTGGCATATTGAGTGGCAAAATAATCCTGGCATATTGAATGGCTAAATCCTGGCATATCGAGGGGTTAAATACTGGCATATTTTAATTGGCAAAGTGATGCTGTGGCATGGTCTGTGGGGCAAAATAACATGTACTATGTGGAAAGTGACATTGGCTATTTCTGTGGGGAAAAGTGACACTGTGGGATGCCAAATCGTGTAGGTGCAATATGAGTGCAAGCCAAGTGCTGTGGGTGCAATATAGGTGCATGGCAAGTTCTGTGGGTACTGTATGGTGGTGTGTTAAGTCTTTTAGGTGCAATGTGGGTGCAGAGGAAGGGAATAAAAAATAGGAATGCAATTTTTCAATAACATTTTTATTAAATAGAATATTAAATAATTCAAATAAGTATAAATGCAACTAGTTATAGAGAGATGTCTGTGTTTATAGATATGGATTGTTTTCGAATTGTACAATTGTCATCTTGTGGGGCTCCTGTGTGTCGCATAATTAATGGCTGTCCCATGTGTGGCATATTTATTGGGCCCCATGTGTGGCATAATTAAGGGGCTCTTTTGTGTGGCATAATTATGGGGCGCTTGTGTGTGGCATAATTAAGGGGCTCCTGTGTGTGTGGCATAATTAATTGGGCTCCAAGGTGAGGCATAATTTATGGGGCTTTGGCGTGGCATAATTTATGGGGCTCCTGTGTGTGGCATAGTTATGGGCTCCTGTGTGTGGCATACTTAAAGGGCTCTTGCGTGTGACATAATTTGTGGGGCTCCTGTAGTGGCATATTTAATTGGCCATCTGACTGGAATTACTAAGGAATCTGTTTAGCATGGTATTGGAAAAAAACCAGGGGGGTGACACCATGAGTTACCGCACCGGGTGACACCAACCCTAGTAACGCCTCTGGTTTGCAACCTGTATGCTGGGACAAATCCTGTGTGCACAACCTGGGTGCTAGTACAAATCCTGTGTGTGCAATTTAGGTGTTGGGGCAAATACTGTGTTTAAAGTCTGCATGTGGCAAGTCCAGTGTTTGCAGGCTGGATGCTGAGGCAAAGCTCTTTGCAGTCTGAGTACTTGGGCAAGCCTATTGTTTGCCAGCCGGGTGCTGTGGCAAGTCCTGTCTTTGCAGTAACAGGAAATGGGATTTGTATCATGAAGACCTTATGTTATAGCTTTCAAAGGTTCTAAGGGAGACATGGACAAAAAGGAAAGTATGACATCACTGGTGATGTAGAACGATAACCCATCAACTTCACAATTTATGTGGAGTCTTATCTTCTCAAAACTCCAGCATGAATAAGCTGTGCACATTTCATGATCCGTTGCAACTATATTTTAATGTAATCTAATATTCTTCTTTACATCCCTGGTTCAAACTTTGCATATGTGTATTTTACAATTTTTTTTTCTGGTATTTATTTCTTATTAAATACATTATAACGTTACCTTTTCCCTTATCGGTTGACTTATATCCCATTTTACTGAGACAAAGTATGTGTGATTATTTGTACTGGTCCAACCTCACAATTTTGTTCTTTATAATTCTCTTCTTTTTGTCTTTAACACCCCCTACTCTTCTTATTTGTAATCTTCTCTTTTCCCTTCAGCACAGTTATCTTCCATTTACTTTCTATATAGAAGCCGAACCTAGAGGGGAAAACAAGTTTTGCTATAAAAAAGGTTATTGAAAAAAAGGCATTTCTTTTTGTTTTTATCTCCTTCCTCTGCCCCTTAATTCCAGGGCTTATAGCACCAGATAGAACCCACAATATACCACAGTACAGCACCTACGGGACTTGACATGCAACCATAATGCACCCAGAGGACTTGCTATGCAACCACAGAAAATACCATACACCCAGATTACTTGCCATACACCCATAGAACTTGCTAGTGAACCCATATTGCACCCAGAGTACATGGAATGCAGTCACAATACACCTAGAGGACTTACCACACCATCTTTATTGCACCCAGTGGATTTGCCACGACAGCTATATTGCATACAGCTCCAGGGGAGTTGGAGTAGTCGGATGCTGAGAAGCGTCAGGTCGAGGGGTAGCTTATTACTCCACTTAAAGCCAATAAGTTATTCCTGCAGGGCTCTTATTGAGTCCTTAACAGAATGCAGAAATAATTTATGTAAATGGCCTCCCTTACATAATATGCGGGTCCCCCCAATTGGATACAGAGCAAAGTGAGGAGGACAATCAGCCGATGTCTGTACACAGACATCCTCTTGCTTACCCAAAGTCACCGGAGGTCAGAGCATGGCGGTCATGTGACCAGCTGGCACACAGTCTCCGATCTGCATGCCGGGGTAAGTCCTATGAGTGCAATTAGCATTCTGAGGTAAGTCCTGTGATTCAGGGAGGGTAGATTTGTTTTACCTTTATCCCTGCTGCGGGCAAGCAGCAGGGTTATACCCTTCCCAACCATGGCATGCTCATTGGCATAGCACGATAGCAGCAAGACTGACATGGCTTAGTGCCTCAATACCAAGACACTTAGCCATGTCTGCTAAGGCCGCCCCAGAAACAGTCAATCACAACGACTGGGTGTATATAGCTGTCAAAGCAAGTGCCTGCTCCACAGCGATTGTGGGACATGTAGCAACAAAGGACATTAGCAGTAATCTGCCCAGGGTCCCCCAAGCATCCCCAGCATTCTTTTTTTTCATTCCGGTTCAATAAAAAATAAATAAATACATTTAAAAAATAAAATACAAAAATACAAATCAATTATATACAAGAAATAAAAACCCCTTTTCCTACCTAACCCTGGGGTTAAATAAAAAATGAATAATTAAAAAAATTAAAAAGGAATAAAAATGTATTATGTAAAATAAATTCAAATTCCTTTTTTGTTCTACCCCTAACCCTAGAGTTAAATAAAAATAATTTAATAAAATAAATAAGAAACAAATTATGTAAAAATAAGAAGTTATTCTGTTAAGTACCAGTGACATTCTAATACTGTCAGTGTTCCTTTAGGGATTTTATGAATTAAAAAAAAAAAAAAAAGACTGCTGGTGGGGCAGACATTTTTTTCACTAGGTAATACCAAGAGATGAATGTCCCTTTATTTGTGTCCCTATATCAGGGGTGGGGAGCCTTTTTTCTACCAAGGGCCATTTGGATATTTATAACCTAATTTGAGGGCCATGCAAAAAGATCCACTTAAAAGCAAAGGAGTGGAAGCAGGTCTGTCCTGCACTCCTGAGCGCTGGAAGTGTGACCTACATTGTGAAATCTAGATGAAAAAAATATGGCGTGCCCAGGGCCGCTTTAAGACCCTAGTTGGCCCTGGGCAAAGTCTTTAGCAGTGGGCCCCCCTCGACCCATTTTTTCTAAAGTCGCATTGTAAAAAACTGTATGTAAACTTTTTAATATTACATGCAACTATTTGTATATGTAATATTTGCCCATGCAGAACCAGCCACAGTGTCACTTTCCCCTATAGTGCATATTATTTTGCCTCACAGAACATGCCACAGCATCACTTTGCCAATTAAGATAAGCCACTGTCGGGTACCAATTAACATGCAACAATCAATTTGCCCAATAATATAAGCCACAGCCAGTTTGCCCAATAATATGCCAGTATTATTTTTCCATTAATATGCAACAGCCAATTTGCCTGATAATATGCCAGTACTATTTTGCCATTAATATGCAAAAGCCAAAATGCCAGTATTATTTTCCTGGCTGCTCCGTGTACCCACCATGCTGAGGCAAATCCCACGAGAGCAATCTCGGTGTTGGGGAAAGTCCTGCGAGTGCAATCTGGGTGCTGGGATAAGTTCCACAGGTGCAATCTGGGTGCTGGGATGAGTGCAATCTGTGTACTCGTGTAAATTGTGGGTGCAGAGGAAGTAAATAAAAACAATGTTTTTCAATAACATTTTTATTACATATGAAAAAAGTTGAATATAATAGTATATTATAAAGTTCCTAAGTATAAATGCAACTATGTATCTATATCCATCTATCTATTTGTGTGTGTTCTTCCTTACTGCACGAAAAAAAAACCTCTAGGTTGGTAGTTAGGTCATGGTTGGAGGGGGAAGCAGTGGCGCCTTCTCCCCCTTTCCCTCCTCCTCCATGGCAACGTAACTGCCCTTGATCATTCAGTGCGACACATTTTGAAAATATAGTTTAAAATAGGAATAGCTTGAAGTTTGTTTGTCTATGCATCCCTGAATAAAATACATCCAAAAACAAACCGGAGTCTCCCGTGCCGCCTGTGTCTCTCCTTGCAGGATCCAGTCAGTACATATACTAATAACACGTAGACTGAATCCCCTGATCAGCCTGTGGAATCCTCTGTGCTACACACAGAACATTCATTTCAATCACCCGCTCTGCAGCTTTCTGTGCCACGTGACCAAACAGTCACATGATCTGCTGATGTCATCAAGGACCTTCTACTGGATGGGAAGTAGCCGCTACCCTGGAGAATACTATTGCACTGCCCAGTTGAAATGCATTTCTAGGTTGTGCCAAACCTCCCTATGTGTAGTTTGGCGAAGGCAGCGATCTGGCTGCATGCATGTAACAAGTAGCGACCGCAGGAGCAGCCACGGAACCTGGAAACGGAACGTGTCATTTTCTAGCAAAACCAGGAGGACAACAACAGAATGGGCCTACTCGAGAGACTGAAAAAAGAATGGTTTATTCTAGGGATCATATTGGTCATCACATTAGCTAAGCTGGAGCCTCCCATTGGAGAGAAAGGGGGTAAGTCATAGGATGCCGTGTATTCTCCTGATATTTAAAACATGCTACATGCACTACAAAGCCTGTTTACGTTTCTATGGTTACTGTTCACACGTTTATTTTACATGTCTTTGCAGTCTCACACACTATAATCTCTTTTTGTTGCATTTCCCTTTTTGAATGTGTTTTGAAGTATAATAAATGAAATGATGGAGGTTTCCCTGGCTGTATGATGTGAATGGGATTAGTATGTGCAATGCTCCTATGCAGAGATGTGACTGATCCCAGGCTCTCACTGATCCATATGTGTGGGATCCATTGCTACAACGTGTCTTGTTTTACCTTTTGTAGCAACTCTGCTACCACTGTGTGTACCAATGTAGTCAGACTGGTTGTTAGTGACACGTTGCACACAGATCCCGGGTTACTTCCGTGTCCTGTAAATGGGTCTCCAATCGGATGCTGCCCTCACTTCAACTCCTTGCTGTCACCGCAGCTGTTACTCATACAAGGATGTTCATTCACCCAGCTCATCAGATCCAGCATATTGCTTCTACTCATAAAACCCCTACTGTACTGCTGCTACCTCTGCAGTCTGATTGTTAAGTCTGATACATGTTAAGTAATTCCATATGGATTCGTTCTCTGCAAGGGGGCTCTACAACTCATGTGGACATATTACTTTACAGCAGTTTCAAGTTCATATGGTACATAGCTAATACTGGCATCTGCGATCTGATATAATGTGAAAGGTATTGGTTGCAAGATATGTTACCCCATCTTATGCATTGTTTTTACTTCCAGGGAATAAAGATGTAGCTCGGTCTTTTTGCAGTATAATTAATACTTTACAATGCACCATTAGTTTTATAGCTGTCATAATAAGTGCCTGGAGCTGGCTGCTTTGATGAGTTGCTGAAATAGTTAGGTAATGCTTTTTGCTTATGTGGGAGAGCATGTTGTATTAAGCTTGTGTACTTTACTTTTTTTTTTTGGCATGCTCAAATATGCATAGTTTTTACATGCTTCAGATTCTAAGAAAATAGCCACGTTCAACTGTTTGTTTGATTTGCAAATTCTTAGCTCACTTTTATTTTAAAGTCAACTTTTGTATGCTTCTATTAGTTATTCCTCCTCAGTTCATTTTGCTTTTTAAATAAACTAATACTGCAAACATGTAATTTACCCCTAAGTGTATATGTCTGGAATGCTAGCAGGGAAACACTATTTAACATAGATTTGAACTTCTTTTGGTGGACTTCCAAGCTGCCATGTCACAGTTGCAGCTCTGTTAGGTGTGAGGAGATTTGTTTATCTTCTCCAGCTAATCTTTGTATGTGGTGCAGTTGATGAAGAGATCTGGTCAGCGACTGTCTCGGCCTCCACAAGCAGCATTCTGTAAAATTGCTTTTGGAACCACTTAGCAGGAATATCTTTTTAGTCACTTTTTCACACCTGATTTGTTATACATGGAATACGGCTGCTGTAAACAAGTTGAAGCAGTGCAGGCCTGTGTGTGGAGATAGATTTTTAGATAGGTCTTCTTTTTATGTGAGTTTATTTAATAAAATATTTTACTAAACGAGTGACTGGGCGCCTCCATTTTGTGAAATAAATAGTTGGGTGCCACCCCACAGTGACTTTACAGCACTAGTATCTCACTTTGGGGCTGGGGACACAGAATGCAGTCTATACGTCTGAATTCTGTCAATAGACTTGCATTGAATGGGAGGGTCATGTAACTATTACATCACAAGTGGGTGGAGGTATGATCCTGCTCGATCAGGTCAATCTCGTATCTCCTCCAGAAAGATGTACTTTATATCAGGGCTTGAGTTTGATTTTAAGAGCCAGCAAAATGTTTTAGGAGCCAGACAATCGCGCAAACATACACGCAATTCATAAACACACACACACACACACACACACACACACACACACACACCAACCCACTTCAAAAATACACCCCCACCCACTTCACATACACATTTATTTTTATTTTTTTAAATTTCTTAACGTGTGTGAGTGCTGGATGTCGTCACTTGACAACCCAGCACTCAGCCGAAAGAGCAATGAAGATTGGCTGCAGCATGGGGGAACATTCGTGCTGCAGCCAATCTTCATTGCTGGGTGGTCAAGTGACGACTCCCAGCATTCACACAAGCGTTGTGTGAGGGGGCGGAGCTTGCTGTCTGTGCAATCCGCACAGATATCTCCCCCCTAGCGCTGCAAAAAAACCCGCAAAGGGACCATGAGGGTAACGGCACCCATGGTTTGTCGAGCCCTGCTTTATGTGTTGGTAGGCAGGTAAAAAAAAAAAAAGAAGGTGTATACAGCCACCAAGTCCCGCCCACTAGTGATACACAGGAGCCAGTAAGAGAGCATTACGGGTGTATCATATGACACCATGCAGGCTCTGCCCACAGTTGCAAAGTGAGACTTGCTGGAAGATATTGTCGAATGTTGTATCATGGGTAAAATTCACATTATAGACACCTCATTTTATTTCTACTTTTATGTGCAATTAACTCAAACACAGAAAAAAACAGTGGCAAATGTCTTATACATGTGTTTGTATAAAATGCACAGTTAATCTAGTTACATCTTATGTAAGTAGCAGTGTCCCTTTTAATGTTTGTTTCCCTACCCCAGTTTTACTATAACTTTGGAATGAAGACAAAATAAAGCAATACATTTTTTAAAACTTTATTGAAGAATGTGGGTGATTAAGGAGCTGCTTTCTCCTTCAACCTGCTATCCATTTGCCTATATTCTTTGTCTCTCTTTTATTTTAAACATTAGTTACGTTTATAAAAAAAATGTAGGAGTTGAGATGGTTAAGTGGTAGTGCACACAAGGCCTCTTCACAATTTAACTGTTCTAAAAGGACCTTTCTAAGCAAAATGTTTCCCACTGTTTTTGTCACAAGTACCCTAGGCAGCCATTCCTCTCAATGAGGAAATTTTGCGGACTGCAGCTACAGTAATATTCAGCCAGCCATATTGCTAGCTGAACTTTCTGGGAAGTTTAGTTATAGGCTGGGGTGGTGTATACTACACTACACACTAACTTTGTTGTTGACTTCAGCTCTCATGACATACAGTCGGCCATTACTGGCTGAAGACCCTAGGAATTGTAGACTGGGGTAGTTGTAGCTAATCTTTACCACCCGAGGTATTGTAAAGTCTCAATGTTGCTATTGTACATACCGTTGTACAATATACTGTTGGAAATTACTACCACAGTCATATAATTTTGCCTATTAATGGGTAACTAACATTTGCTTCCCACAAGGAAACCCATCTCCTGATCCAACAAAGGTAGGCAATGGTGAGGAGGTAATGAGGTAGTTGGAAGAGGGGAAAAGTGGGTAGGATATTTCACCATGCCAAAATCCCTTAAATTCATACATGTGCTTGTAATTTGACAAGCAGATAAATTCATAGTTTACAAGAACTCACATATTTCAGTTATACGCAACAGTTACAAAAGTTGTAAATCATTATTTAAAACCTTGTTTCTTACCTGTAATGAATGATTGTTTGTACAGCATTTAAATTGTTATTGCTTTTCAAGGAACACGGATGTTCCACATGATATATTACAGGCATTTCAGGAAAAAGAAAAAAACATTGCACCTACCTTAAATCAATAACGAGTCAAGAACTTGACCCACGTTACCCACTAGAACATTATGGGTATAATACACTTGGGGTACACCAGAGTAGAATTACCAGTGGAGTTGTTAAAATGCTATTGAAAAAGTAAAATTTGCAATTCAACTGAGAAATTTCTGCCTTATCTGGGAACTGGATCCTAGATGTGATTTTTTTTTTTTTTTTGCCCTGTCCAGGCTTGCTGGAACTCTAGATAATGTTTCAAAGAAAATTAACATTTTCTAATTGAGGTTAGTTGATGTGCAAATCAGTCTGCTGATGATGTCATACATAGGAAACTCCATAGACATATTTACTACATACTTATTTTGTAGTCTATGCACTTGCTTACAATTCTTGCTACCCAATGTGCTAGATTGAATGATACAAAACATCACTAATTACTAGTTTTTAACTAAAAATTTTCTGTTGCAGTCTTTGGGATCCAGTGGCATGAGATAAATTATCTCATGTCATTGATTAGACCCCAATGTGCTGATCATTTAAAAAAAAATATACTACATTCACAGGTGATTGGTATTATTCTCTACATTCACAGGTGATTGATATTATTCTCTACATTCACAGGTGATTGGTATTATTCTCTACATTCTCAAGGGGATCGGTAGCCAGGAACACAATGGTAGAGACCCAATCAGGGTCTTAATAGACCCTGTTGGTCCCTGCCAAAAGATTGCAATACCTCTCAACGTCAGGTGTGACATTGCGGAGGCATGCCTGAGCCCGGAATTTCAGGCATGGCGCGATTCGGAAAAATGTAGCTGGTACTCGCTTTGAGCATCGGCTTCATTTTCCCTGTTAGACTGAGGCCGCTCATAGTGGCCTCATCTGACAGGTAGGATCGCAGGGAGACGCGATGATGTACATGCTCACATTGTATATCCCCATTCATCTCTTTGTGGAGAACACGAAATGTACTGTGAGCACAGCATGTACTACATACATAATGCACAATCATACTGCTTCTCCCATTCATTTTCATTAAATTCCCAAATGTTATAATATGAGCACACCATTGTGTGTGTGTGTGTGTGTGTGTGTGTGTGTGTGTGTGTGTGTGTAGCTGGAAAATGGAAGTGGGGTTGGTTATTTTATTAAAGTATGAAGATGCAGATAAAATGTAGTTGGTTTACATTTCCGAGCTAAAGTTCATGTTCTGTAATTTTTTTAATACTTGTATTCTATGAAGTGACCAATTTATATAAGTTAAATGCAATCAATAATGCATCTGGGATTCAGTTCTCAAACTGCTTAAGAATATGTGGTTAGAACCATAAAAGTAAAAATCTGCATAGATGTCATAGCATTTCTTGGGTTTTAGTTTATGTTGCTCATTTGAATTTGTTTTTGTTTTTTTAGGACCATTGAAGCCAGAAATTACCATAACATATATTGCGGTATCTGCTATATTCTTTAACAGTGGACTATCATTAAAAACAGAGGTACAGTATGGAAAAGATTGCATTTTTATACCGGTTGAATTGGGGCTCAACTAGCATTATTAAAGGGTTATCCAATTTGTTGTTATTGCCTTTTATGGGTTATTTATAAACATGTTTAAAACAATTCTATTTCCAAGTTTTATATTAGAAAGTTCATCGTAACCTGCCATGGAAGTCTTTTTTCTCCTAATTTGTAGTGTACATATTGGGGCTCATGGATAAACACAGCACAAACTCCATGTGCGCCATTGCTTAAAGCAGACTCATGAGAACTTTGGGGGAATTTGCGCTATCTACGCTGAATGTGTAGATTTAGGTTGTGTCTGCAATCGCTGCGCCGGACATGGTTCTCATAAGGACACTTTCTCAAGGCTGGTTCACTGCTGCTGTTGGAGTGCTGGCAGTCCAGTGCGGTTGTTTCGCCACTGAACAGTCCGTGCCAAATACTAACCTTCCCCTAATAAAATAACCCCCTCTTACCTTAAAAGTACCCTTTATCTCCAAACCCCAACTCTCAAACTAAACTTAAAGGTACCTCATGGTACCATAACAGACACCAAGTTCACATTATCCGTTTCACTTAATTTCTAACATGTATGTCATACAATGTAGACCTCTTCCCTATTGTTTTAAGCCAGTGTTGTCCAACTTTGTAAAATGGAGGGCCGCACACCATGCAGAAGCTTGGTGTAGGACATTACTAATTTCAGGAGGCAATACAACCGATCATTTGGGCAAATCATCCAGAATAGGGCATCCTAACAATAGGGGTTCTAAATTTGAGCCCTCGAGTTGTCTGTCACCTTTCCAAGTGTTAGCTCATTAGAGGGCAACTATATTTGTTTGCATGATTAATCTATTCCATCCCTTTCTTGCAATTATATGACCTTGGAAATGGAAGTGAGAATATTATTATTGCTATTTGAAAATGTCCCAAACTGGTTTCTGGCATGAATCAATAGCTCAGTTCTAATGAAAAATAACTGCCAATAATTATTATATTCATTGTTCAGAATATTTTTTTATATCATCTGCATGGATTTAGTCCCAAAATAAATTTGAAAACATGTAAAAATTGAAGGGATGCACTGAAAAATCGTGGGTTAAAGGTGATGGTAAAAACCCCTCCACCTGAAATTCAGTGGGTAACTGAGGCAATGTCAAACACAAATATACACACACACCCACCAAACATGCCAGAAGGCCTGCTTTTACTACAGAAATCACACATTCACAGTGCTACTACCACTGCAAGGGATTCTGGGTAGGTATATGAAAATCTGGTCAACAATGATCACCTTTTGCATCTTCATCTATTATAAACATGGACCCGACCGAGGTGAAAAAGCCAGATAACTATGAAACCAAAACAAATTTAATTTATTCAGGAACACATCAAATGCTCAGTAAAATCCCCTTTATTTCTACTGTAGATTTAATTCTAGTTTCTCTAAATTACTGGCAGGTTATCTTTGTTTACTTTCTTCTTAGTGTTGCAGAGTCTTCACAATAGATTCAGTTATCTCACTCTATCTAGGATCGGTACTAAATCAGCCATGTAAAGTGAACCACAAAGCTGTTTTCACATTAACCAAATCTTCTCGACCCCTTCCATTCCTCCGTGCAATGCTCCGGCAGCATTTTATATCAGGGAAACCTTGATTCTTTCAGCAGAACTGTCTAAACTTTAAAGATCCTGAGAACCCGCTTGATGTAATTACAAAGTGAACTAGTAGAAAAATCACATAAACATGCGTAATATTTTGATCGTTGGGAAATGCTTGGGGATAAAATGTATTTCAGCTCCTGGAGCTTTTCAGATAAATTTTAAAATGTGCAGTAAGTCCAAATGAATACTCCGTTGGAAACTGTATTTCAAATAAATTAACATGGGTAAAAACATAAACACATTGAGCTGTGCAGCAAACCCTTTTAATTTGCAGTTGTGGTTATTTTTTTTTATAGAAAAAATAATCTCTTTGGAAAACAAGTGGAATTGCAGGAATAAAACAGTCACCCATCATTTTACCAGTTGTTTTGTTCACATTTGTATTTATAGTTGAGTTATAATTAATGCTTGCCTTCTGTCCAAAATATAACGTGAAAGACTATCAAGACCTTATTTATGTAGCTTATAAAGTTGAAATTAAGCAAAACATCGACCTAGTTCAACCTTTTCAAGTACCCGTTGCATCATAATTGCATCAGCTAAATTTATTGTTCAGAAGCTTGGATTTGCTCAAATGCTTTCAGCTTTATTTACTATGTATTATTTGCTAAATGCACCAATGTAATTATTGGTAGTAGATTCTATATCTTGACTTATAAAGTATTAATACGCCAAAATATCCCCAAAACAACATCAATATATGTTTTCCAAGGGAGTAATGCCAACATATACTTTTAGTAATTTGGTCCTGTTCTGCTGATTTTATATTCTATTTCTTTTATATGTAATTTAGATATAACTGGTTATGTAAAGAAGTAACTATGCAGTAAGAGATTTGCTGTCTGGAATCTTTCCAAAGGGGTGTATCCTGTCGCCAGCAGTCACATCCCACTTAGTGGTCTTCAACTGCTAATGCTCCTATTGGTTAAGGGCAATGATGGCTATCCTCAGCACTGCAGATTTATGGGAAATACATGAGCATTATGGGATATGTAGTTCCCAAACACCTGCAGTGCCCAAGTTACTTATCACTGATCTAGAGAACAGTCACATACATAGACAATACCCACAAGCAAACATTAAGGAAAGTAAATAATCCAGAGCTTGGTTTGTCTCTATGCTATATCAGTGATATATTCTAAACAAAACATTATGATTTAAAAAAAAAAGAGGCACTTAATAGCTATTAAATGTTAACAACAAATCTCTGTTGCGCGAGGATGACAAGATTTTTTTTAAATAATAGTAATGGGGACATTCATATTTCTATAGCACTTGAAGGACCAAAGCTATTTTATAGATGTTTTTGTTATATATGACTTTTATAAAATAGAATATGATTTTTTTTTTTAAATTGGCCTTCTTTGCCATCATGACGCATATATTCATCATGCGTTCTTAAGAGGTTGAAGGTAGAAAGTATAAATCCATTTGAAGCATATTTCCCACAGAATATACGAATAAACATTGTACTTTATTTGGTTTGTTTTTACAGAGCAATTTATATCGAAAGTGTTTTATCAAGAAGAATGTATATGGTTTTCAAGTTTTGGGGGCTGTTGATGTAGGTGTTTAGGTTAATGGACATGCATGTTGCTTTGGCTAATGACTGAAACTGTCCTTTGGCTGGAAAATGCTTGGACTGTTGGCCAAAAATCCTGAAACAAACCAAAAATGGGATCCCTTCCGTAAGGCCTTGAAAATAGTTTTATATGACTATTTTTGGTATATGGTTTACTTATGTTATTTAAAGGATTTTAAATTTTTATTTTCCATTATTTCTACGTTTCTCAAAAGTATTCCTGCTCTCCTGCCATCAGTAAATTAAAGGGGGAATTGTATACATTGGCTTGAGAAATTGTTTAATACAACTGGAATTAAGCTCTTTTGTAGTCATTGGAAATAGCTCTTTTGGAATTAATGATTTGTATTTCTCTACAAAAAGGTGCTTTCCCAGTTGGGTAGGCAGAAGCACTTTCACTTGGAATTGTGTTTTTGTAATTTTTACCTTTATTATAGCTAAGTGTCAGTTGATAACTTCTTTAACATAGCTACACATCTCAGGCAGGTCAGCAGAGGTGTGACCCCTGGTGATGTCACCAGACACAGTATTATTGCAACAAATTTATTATTATATGTAAAAATAGAACTGTGAATGAAATAAAGCAATAAGAAGTATATATTTTGAATATAGCTTCTCCTACTAGGTGCACCAATCTTTCTGGAAAAAATACCTTCCTTCTTCAAAGCCTGGACTGTGTCAGAAGCCTCCCCCTTCTGGGGGACAGTTTTGCAAAGTTCAAATATTTAGCGGCTATTCTATCATTATTATTTTAGCTAAATTAAGTAGTAATTAGTAGGATGTAGTAATTAAGTAGCTAAAGAAGTAGGATGTTCATCCTGTCATATAGGAACATGAATAGTGTGACACGGACAGTACTAAAGGTAACATACTGTAAAATACAATATTTAGCCATGCCATCCCAACTCACAAACAAATCATACACAGAGCTTACCATGTACAGTGTCTGTGTACATTGTGCATAATGATGTGTCTGGTATCTCTGGTGTGAAGTGCTTGCCATCCTACTGATGTAAAGAGGACATGCATATTCCATGTTGATCAGAAGAGATCACTCAATATTATGCCTTCTACACAAAAATAATCTAGACCGAATTTCCAAAAGATTCCACAAGCATTTTCTTGCTCGCTGAGAATAATGGGATTTAGGAAATCTATGTAAAGCAGAGATGACCGCCCCCCCCCCCCCCAACTTGTACAGATTAGGATAATAGTAATAATAATAATGATAATAAAAAACCAAGGCATCTCGTAATGCCTTAACACAGATAGGTATCCCAGGTAGCTTATATTGTAACGATTGTGTTCTTTAATTCCATTTACCACTTGTCATGTTTTTTATACTGTTGGTTCTAAGCCATTAAATTCACAAGAGCATCTTATTACAAATCTGCAGCGTGCATTGGAATGTTAATAGGTCCGTGTGATGCTACAGCTACAAATGAAGCTTGGAGACAAATTGCGTTTATTTATCTGAACATCTCCAGAGGACGGTTATTAAAGCACAGGAAAAACCTCCAAATCCTACAAATGTAATTCATGTACCAACAGGGAGAATGTGGAATGGAAAACCGTATAATAGATGTCAAACAAGAAGCAGTTTTAGAAAATGAAAAGTTAAATATTTGTGGAAGAAATACATACATGTCTTTATTACACAGCAATCATGGTTTCAATTTCCCCTGCTGTTTGTTTTAATATGTCATTTATACCTCGTCCCATGCAAACATTCAGATATTGTTACAAACCACTGGTACTTCTTACTAAAGTGATTTTGGTGTGATAAAATAGTAATTTGGACATGAAATGTACTTTGTCGTGTGCATGTTTTTGCCATATTGAATTTATTGAAGTTTAAGTCCTTGATCTTAGTGGTTTAATTTTAAATTTTAAAGTATTGTTTGGTGTTTTGTATTTTTTGGAGGGGGGGGGGGGGTAAAAGGTGTATGGCAGGTAATTAGATTTGAGATGATAATCACCACACTTTACGGCAGCCTGAGGGTTATGAGAGTTGAAGTTCAAAAATAAACAGGAAGGCAAATTTCCCTGATTGGGGTAACACTGCGTTGTGATTGCCAGGTGAACACTGGCTTCAGTTACAGGGGGCTTTTCACCTAAACTGACAAATTAACAATGTAAATCAGACATATATATATATAATTACACACGTTCGCAAGGACATTTTTGTGTGTGATGTGTGTGTGTGTGTGTGTGTGTGTGTGTGTGTGTGTGTGTGTGTATATATATATATATACATATATATATATAATGTCCAATGGCGGGAGAACAAATGATTCAACTTTTCTGTGGTCTTAAACAATGCTATTAAAGCCCACTTTTTGCAGTGTACTTGAAGTACATTTTGAATAGAGTGTTGGTTTGTCTTATATGCATTCAGTAACACATTAATACTTTGTTAATGTTGGTGTTTTAGAGAATACAAACTGAAGAAAAATGTATACACTGTGTTAGCGGCATTGCAAACAAATGCAAAAATTACATGGAAAATTGGTTCTAAATGTGGCTTTGTTGTCTCCTGTCTATGACATCCCTCCGCGTTTACTTGTATTTTTGCCAAAACAACTTATAGGTTGTAGAATTTGTTTCATTATCTACATTCACAGTATAAACCATGATCACATGACAAATGTACATTACCTTAGCTGTTCCATGTGCTCACTGCTTAATCATCCTGGTGAGCAGTACAACACAGTGTTACACAAATGACCACATACATACTCACATTCTGGAGTGAGCATACAGCATAACATTATACATTTAAATTCAAATGTCCAAAGAGAGACACTTTTTATTCTTTTGGGGGAGTGGATGAAGGTGTGCAATTGATAACAAGTTATGTCATTTTATAAATAATTTAGAACAGAAATGATATATAAATATTAATTACACAAGTGAATATATAAAAACACATTTATTGCAGTTGAAATTCAGTTTAATGTACTTTTTATTGTTGTGGAGCTCTGTGAGGCACTCATACAATCTAAAAATTCCGGGTCTCCTAGAAAAGAGTGACAATAAAGGGGAGTTTGTGTGCAAAATAGGAACACTCGGGAGATATGCTTTTCAGGAGTTTTAGACTAGAAGCAGATTTAATGGTTTCTAGAAAGTTCTTTCAAATCGGAGCACCTCTGAGCCTTCACCAACCTGCTCCATGTTATGTGAAGTAATAACTCCTTGAACTGCTCATTAATAGGCAAGCAAAGTGGGGCTGGAATCAAACCTTGTCATGCATCTTAAAGGTAAATATTATAAAATGGATGTTTTTCTGGACACATATAACTCTGCAGAATGTAGAATGCAAGTGTGTCCGGGGGAACCAGTTAATTAATCCATGAGAATTCCATAGAAAATACATTGATTAATTAATTGATTTCCCTGTGAGCACATGAATTATACATTCTTAAGACAAATGGCTGAAAATATGTATGCACGGACTCATAAGTAGGATGGAATTATTTTGATTTTGTTTTTTGTTTTTGTTTTTGCCTGGAGGGGCCCTTTAAGCAGATCATAGAATCAGGTGACCTCATAACATGGTGTATTGTTTACATCATAAGTGACCATAACATCTCTTTGGAAAATTAGCTGACATGTGAAGCAGCTATTTATGTACAAGAGACCAACCAATAGGTGAGTGCAGAACATAACGATGAAAAGAGAAGCCACATTGGGACAATTTTCTCCTCTAAACCACGTATGTTTTCATTAGAGTAGTGGTAATCAGCATTGAAGACCATTTCTTTCTCCAATTTTAGTAGTTAACATGCTTAGAATCATATGAATTGGCAAATATTTATTTAATCTTATTCTTATTGTTTTCATCACACTTTATACATTGTATAAAACACAATAATACAAATCTGAGCTGTGGGCGCAATATACGATTTAAAAAGTAATGCATTTATCTATGTACCTCAACAAATATTTTAATTATTAGGTCTATTAACTATTTTTTGGCAAAGATGTCATATATTGAGAGCCAGATTGTGAGACAGAACTTGGCAAAATGAAATAAAATGTTTTTGTCTTGGCCCCTATGTAATCTCAAGGATTCAGAAAATCCTTACATGAGAACAGAGGCCACATTAACCCACCAGGGCTTATGTAAATCTGCATTTTGGGGGGCTGACATGGATGAATTTTATTTTAGCCTCCTTGATAAAACTGTAAAGTCATTAACCAACTTTCTTTTATTCTTTTTTGGAACTTATACATATTTTATTTCATGTGCTGTGTTTTGGGACCATTTGTTTAGTTTAATATTTGGCTGGTTTATTAGTTTTAAATAATTTTATTTTTTACTGCAAACAAAAAAAGAATATGATGCTTCAAATGGCATTTAGCTGTGTACCTGATTAAAGCACATTGTATAAATGTATAACCAAGGACAGATAACTTGTCTGAAGTGTCTTATTAGAATTCCATTACCCCCTTGCAATGGTAATTTGTAAAGCAGGGTTTGAATTTAACGTGGTTCTTTTTTTGTTCTGTCTTTCAGGAGCTGACAAATGCTTTGATGCATGTGAAACTGCACCTCTTTGTCCAGCTGTTTACACTTGCTTTCTTCCCAACAGCAATATGGCTTTTCTTACAAGTGCTTTCACTCACTCCTGTAAATGAATGGCTCTTGAAGGGGTACGTAGTGCTTAATGTAATATAAACATACTGTTCACGATAAGCACATTGACACATAAGTAGGGAGAATTTACCTTATTTTATTTTTTTGTTTTTTATTATGGTGTTATATGTTATGTCTAGGTTTTAAGTACTGCTAGCCAAGAACTGATCATACTGCCCTGTTTAGTATTGCTGCTTACTCAATGAATAGTCTGAATTAGGCACTTAATAATGCTTTTCTGAGCCATTACTGGGAAATGTGGGCTTGGGCCATCTCGTAGATTGCTGTGTTGCCCATGTGACCAGTGTACATATTGTGCAGCCTTTTGCATAGTTGCCAACATTTGAAAAAAATTTCCAGGGACACTTTGCAGCTTTTCTTCCAATTGACCACACCTCCTTTCAAAAGCTCCACCCACTCAATATAATTAGCATAATGTAACTCCACCTACTTGTCACAGTGTAGCTTATATCACCAAGTTCCCAATAAAATTAGCAAGCATCCTTGGTATACAACAGATACATTCACAGCACAACATCTACATCAGGCCTTTTATCACTTTTACATGAAATATAGTAAGACCTGGTGCAGAGCTGTGTGTACACCATAAAACATACATTAATATGAACCTACCACTTTGCTGGAAGGCCATTCCATGTATCCACTACCTTCTCAGTAAAGTAATACTGCCTGGCCTTATCTTATATCTAGGATAGCCTTTTACCTATCCCATGCATGCTTAAACTCCTTCACTGTATTAACCTCTACCACTTCTACTGGAAGACTATTCCATGCATCCACTACTCTCTCAGTAAAGTAATACTTTCATTAGTCCCTGACCTTATCTTATATCTAGGATAGCCTTATACCTATCCCATGTATGCTTAAACTCCTTCACTGTATTACCCTCTACCACTTCTACTGGAAGACCATTCCATGCATCCACTACCCTCTGAGTAAAGTAATACTTTCATTAGTCCCTGACCTTATCTTATATCTAGGATAGCCTTATACCTATCCCATGTATGCTTAAACTCCTCCTCTACCACTTATGCTGGAAGACTATTTCATGCACACACCACCCTCTCAGCAAAGTAATATTACGTTTCTGACCACATTAAACATTAAAATATTAAATATTTCCAGCCTTTTGAAAAGCTTGAGGTGGACCCCAAATATATGTATATAACTAGTTGTATTTATACTTTTGTATATATACTTTTATGTAACTTTGCCTCATACTACATGTTATTTTGCCCCACAGAACATGCCACAGCATCACCATGGCCAGAGTCAATTTTCCCATTAATATGCCACTATTAGCCTGGCCATTAATATGCCACAGCCTGATTGCCTAGGAATGTGCCACAATCAGATTGCCCAGTAATATGCCCATCCTGTTTGCCCAGTTACATGCCCAGCTTGATTGCACAGTAATATGCAACAGTCTGATTGCCCAGCAATATGCCACAGTCCAATTGCCCAGTAATATGCCCATCCTGATTGCCCAGTAATATGCCACAGTTTAATTGCCCAGTAATATGCCCAGCCTGATCCCCCAGTAATATGCCAGTCTAATTGCCCAGTAATATGCCCAGCCTGATCCCCCAGTAATATGCCAGCCTGATCCCCCAGTAATATGCCCAGCCTGATCCCCCAGTAATATGCCAGCCTCATTGCCCAGTAATATGCCCAGCCTGATGCCCCAGTAATATGCCAGTCTAATTACCCAGTAATATGCCCAGCCTGATGCCCCAGTAATATGCCAGCCTCATTGCCCAGTAATATGCCCAGCCTGATGTCCCAGTAATATGCCACAGTTGAATCGCCCAGTAATATGCCCGGCCTGATGCCCCAGTAATATGCCAGTCTAATTGCCCAGTAATATGCCACAGTTTAATTGCCCAGTAATATGCCCAGCCTGATCTCCCAGTAAAATGCCAGTCTCATTGCCCAGTAATATGCCAAGCCTGATCCCCCAGTAATATGCCAGTCTCATTGCCCAGCCTGATCCCCCAGTAATATTCCAGTCTCATTGCCCAGTAATATGCCAGTAACATTGCCCAGTAATATGCCAGTCTCATTGCCCAGTAATATGCCAGTCTCATTGCCCAGTAATTTGCCAGTCTCATTGCCCAGTAATTTGCCAGTAACATTGCCCAGTAATATGCCACCACCACCCTCCTCCCCCCTTCCTCCCTGCCCCAGTACTCACCTGCTCTATGTCTCCTCCGTGCACCAGGTTTGTTAGTTTTGCTTAAAGTTTTTTGAAAGAAAAAAAAAAAACTCCCCCGCTGCGTTTAGTCTGTGAGCTGAGCTCACAGCAGCCTGTTACCAGCCCTGTCACACGCGTCCTGCCTGCTTCCAGCAGACGCATGTGGCAGGGATGGCTACAGCAGGCTGATGTGAGCTCAGCTCACAGACTGAACTGCGCGGGTCACATGACGTCGCGCTATTACGTCACGTGACCCGCGATCGCGCTAAAACAGCGCAAATTGCCAGGGTTTTTCCCGGGGTGAGAATTCCCCCGGGACAATCTCGGTTTTCACGGGACTGTCCCAGCAAATCCAGGACAGTTGGCAAGTATGCTATAGAAAAACCCATGTCTATGAATACCACAAAACTTCAGTGTCCCACCAGTGCAGGATGCTTAGTGGGTCTGTAAAGCCATGCAGTGAAATAGTCATTGCAGTATAGCATCTTAATAGTTATTAACAAGGTAACCATAGAGCAGGGGTGTCCAATCTTTTTTCAAAGAGAGCCAGATTTGATGAAGTGAACATGCACGAGGGCCGACCATTTTGCCTGACATTCTTTGAACCATTAAAATTAAATGCAAATTAATTAACACACACACACACTTATACTATGCCACCCTCACACACACACACATACTTTCACTATGCCACCCTCACACATACACACATACTTACACTATGCCACCCTCACAGACACACACACACACACACACAATTATTTTTAGAAACATTTAATGCAAATTATTTAATGAGTGCCTGTGTCTCTTCACAGAGATAAATAGTAAAAGCTTGTAGCCATGTGCATTGGCATCCCAAGTGATGTTGGTGGTGCCCGTTTTCACCTTAAGACAATCCCAGGAAAGAGCCTGGAAATATAGAAAAATCTTCAGTAATTGATGAGTAATTTTTAAAGTGTCCTCTTTAATATGAATTTAATACCTCTTTTTTTGCGTTCATCTGTAGAAGACATGTCAAAGGTCACTTCATTCATTGTGGGTCAAAGGTCACTGAGTTAATTGGGCTGCATGAGATATTTTCGAATGGTATTTGTAAATGCAGAAAGCACTAACATTAACCCCTTAATACATATTAAATATTTTTTTGGATGCAATATTTATGTTTAAAAGCAAAAGTCAAAATAATTTTCTTTTAAATTGGCCACATGCCTTGTTTGCATTCATGATGTGCTAGGACCATCATGTGCCCTTAAGAGGCTAAACAAGATCAACTTGTTTTTCACATTAGAAGAAAACAACTGATTGAGTCAGTGTGTTTTTATGGCATTTGGTTAGCGACTATAACTGAATCTACAGTATTAACACGTGAAGATACTTATAGTATATATTAACTACATTCTATTGTATAGGTAAAAATACACCAGATTCCAATTTACAGCATTCTCGTGTTATCATTTCCAATGCATTTTAATTATACATCACATAATTTGAATGCAAGTGGCTTAACAAAAAACTGAGTTGAAGAACTGTATTCAGTTACAACAGCCAAAAACACAATTATTATATCTGTTTGATATAAGCATACATTTATGTGTGTATATTTCGGTCTTCACTGTAATTATACTGCTATTAGTGCATTTTATGCACCCCATGTTATCTAAATAATTTAAAACTTCTCCAGTTCCTGGTGTATGTTAATGTTTAGGGTTGGCTGAAGGGAAAGAAGGATTAAGATGTCAGGAGAAATTAAGCTAAACACATCATCCAATCAGTTGCATTCATCACGCTGTGTGTGAAACCTTCTTCTATTTAAATTGGAAAGTCTCGTATGTGACACTGAGCTCTTCGTTAAGCACTAATAAGTTTCCTTTATTCCCATTCCACGGCAGAAGAACAGTCTTCCCTTCTGCTGTCTCCATGTCAAAAATACTTTCAAAATTGGCCCCTTAAAATCATTCCAAGTGCTTAATGCATTTCAGTTTTTAAACCATGAACTCCCTTAAGACATGGCGGGTTGGATGAACATAGAGAGGCATCTTGGAAATGATGGAAAGCTTCATTGGAATACAACAGTTGAAGAATGGGATGGATAAAAGCCAACTCCCAAGGATGATCTCAGTATCTGTTATATCATTCTAATTCCTATTCTCTTCTTTCTCTTTGGCAGAAAATTAGAGCGCAGCATTCCAATTACACTCCCTTTAAAACTGAGAATTCATGCAGTAGCTGTTATAAATATTTATTTATAAAATAACTGTATGTTGTGAATGGTGCTGATGCTACCAGGGAGTATGTTTTACCTCTTCCTGTTTTTGGGTCTTGCATGTTCTGATGACAATTATGGTGGTGATGAGAGAGTGGAACCCAGGTGTTCGAGCACATGGCAATTTCTCAAAATGTAACAAATAATTACTTTGAGTGTCTTTAGCTTGTCCGAGTGGCTTCATCTGAGAGAGGGGATCCCACTGTGGTACCCTGCAGTAGGATCTGCAGCATAGGGGAGCCATGATGCACTGCTGTTAAGAGGATATACTTTGCCATGCACATGGTCATTTGGCCATTTGAGGACAAGCATACCACATCAGGTTAACGCATTTCTCTTTTTTGAATGTTGTTAAATTGCGTTCCTGAAGCAGAAAGCTCGGCATGGGCGTGCCATTTGTTCTCTTACATATTCCCATAATTTCTCTCAGGACTGCTTAGCTGGAGGTTCACAAACTGTGTTTGGTCCACTAGAAGTTTTAGGATTAAAATTGATTAAAATTCTAAATATATATTGTAATTACCCATCTAGAATTGGTAATGTGGAACTTGACACCTTGACGTGGATGAACTCTAGCATGAAAACCATGCAGGACTCTGTTCTCAACAGCCATGACCAAGAAGATGGGGCTATGATTGGATGGCCTGATTTGCCTAATACCTGCTTTCTCCTTTGGTATGCAGATTTTAGGGTCAGAAATTTGCTTAAACAGTAAGATCCTGCCTTGTGTCAATAATATAGTCTTTAGAGGAATCTTTCTTTGTCACAAATCACTACTCTCAATACCAACTGATCATCATTTGAATGTCACAGCATACCACACCATTGTTGGTGACCATGTGCATTCCAGTATGGTCATTGTCTGTCCATTTTGAATAGATACATACAGCAGGATAATGCACCATGCTTTAAAGATGAGGTGGAACAGAAGGTTTCCTCATTATTACTGCATTACATTACTCATAATTGGCCAAATATCTCCAACACCATGTGGAATTCATGTTGCAAGGAATGTAGTCTCTCTTTTTTTTTTTTGGATGCAGAAGTACAAAATATATGGTGGTATGTATAAAAACTCTTGCACTGCAGTGTAAGGAGTTTTATAAAAATAAAAAAAAAAAAGGGCAATCCCAGTTTGATATGTACAATATTGATTGCGCTTTTTTATAACTCTCGACACTTTGCAGTGCGGGAAAGGGACCTCCATCAGACTGTGTTGGGCAGGCACTTTTATACATAGGCTTTTTCAACGCAACAAGCACTGACACAACATAAATCTATGCATTCAGTATAGCGCAGATTCCCCAACATTTTCAGCGCCTGATTATTATTACTATTATTATTATTTTTTTTTATGCGCTGGCACAACCTCCGTCTGCGTATTCGGCGTAGATAATGAGTCTGCTTTATACATTGGCGCACATGTGGATTGAGACATTACTTGAACAGGGTAAGATGCAGAACTTTGATTGTGGTGAAGTTTGCTTATGGCGCAATCTGCGTGTGCGCCGTGTTTATACATGCCCCCCACAGTGTTTTTGTGTTTGTGTGTGTGTGTACGCATATATGATGCTTTATTAGTACATTATATTTTTTCTCAGTTTCATCTACTGCTACAAAACATTTGTGTAGAAATAAAGGTTAAAGGTGTATGTAAGTAAAAATTAGAATGTTCAAAATAAAACTAAAAGGACAAAATATAGGAGTTAATAAAAAAATAAATCTTTTGTTTATTAGAGGAACAGCCAGTGTATATGAAACTTATATGGTAGTGATAGAGTATCACAATAAAGTCAAATATGGCAGTGAACATAAGTGCTATAAATTCATTTAATCCTATGAACTTTGAGTGCTATTTAAATCAAAGCAAGAGAGAACAAATAAAAACAATTGCAAAAAAGAAGGGGAAGGTTGGAGAGTGAAGAAGAGGAAAGAACAGAAGGATACTTCGTCCAGAAGTTACTTATATAAAGAAACCGTGATCCTGTTCACTAAGATTCACTAAGGCTCAAAGCTAGGGTCAAATAAAGGATGTGGAGTAGTACATTTTATCAGGTCTGGTCATGGTGTCCACATGTAGCTATGGATGTTTGTGGAATTATTTGCAGAATGCCATCACATCCTCATTCCAGCACTGCTTATTTAACTCATTGCTTTCCAAAGCCTAGTGTAACTCATGTATAATAAATATTGTACCTTAATTGTAACTGCTCATCTAGTTAAGATCGGGCATGCGATCTGGTTAATGGTGGAAGGGAGCAGGGGGCAAAATACACATTTAAAAAAAAAAAGAAAAAAAAAAATTGTATTGCTAAATATTTTAGTGTAAATTTTTCTTTTTTTGTTTTTAAATGTCTGTTGTTGCGAACTCAGAACATGGCAGGCCTATTGGTTTTGCTACAATACACACAATCCTTAAGAACACTATGGCTCAAGATAATGGTCGTTATAGTCAAACTGCTGGATCGCTGCCAGTTGTCATCTCCTCCTTTTGGACTGCCAACATGTTGGTCGTTATTCATTATTATGTTTATTTCCTATATCTTCACCTTACACTTTTAGAAACGTTTACATAGATAACATTTAAATGTGAGTTTGGAGCTATATGTTTTATGTCGATTATTTTGGTGAAGAAACCGTGTTTTAAGATGGACAACAAAAAGCCATAAGTGTAAAAAGGTTAAGACATACACTGAATACAAAAATCTGATTTACTCCAAACTGATTCTGCACAAATGCTTTATTGCATCACCAGTGTAATACATCATCAAAATTAAATTTAATATTTTCCATCTAAGCCTACTGGCACAAGACTCTCAAATAGATCATTTTTCAACTCCTTCTGTGTTAGACATACACTGCAGTCTGTTTTAGCACAAATGGTCATGAACACTGTTTAATTTTGCCTCAAACTATATTTGCAGGGCTCTTTAGGCGGAATGGGGATTGTGGTTAGCACGATTACGACAATTACTAATTACTGTGTTTTATGAAGTTACCACAATTTTGCAATGAAAGCCTGTAAGGCAAAATCTAAATAAATCCGTGTGTATTTGGACATGTATGTGCACAGGTATGACTAAACGGCTTTTCCTGGCACTGCAAGTTTTATTTTAAGTAATCTTTGCTTTGTGAAGTAGGCCGTAGTGTAATGTTATCTAATAAATTCTTTGTTTAAGTTTGCAGACTGTAAGCTGTATGCCTCCACCAGTGTCTTCGGCAGTGATTTTGACCAAAGCCGTCGGTGGTAATGAGGTAAGAACTTCTTCATATGAGCTTTGTTTTAAAGTCAAGTCACCAAAATAGGTTATATAAACTTTAATGTATCATCATGTACTTCTAAAGTGCTGTGTTCTAGTAATCTTGTCTGTATCACTAGAACAGATATACAGCTAAGCCCTGCTATAACTTGGGATCATGAACTCTCATCACAATACAACCAGGATTCCCCAGATCTCGCTAAAACGTCCACTTAACGCAAGATTCGATGCACCACATTAGAACAGGAACTGGCTTATAACAAATCAGCAGGGTTTATGTTTTTGGTAGCAAGAGCAACCGATGAATTTAAAAATAAAAAAAGCATATACATTTTTAAACCAAGATTGCACATCAACTGCTGTTGGTTCTTGAGTGCTAAACTGTATCTGTTGTCAGCATTGTAGACAACAAACATTAATGCAATGCATGTGATGAATTATTTGCCAATGTGTTGATTAGGCGAAATTTAGATTCAGTAACCTGACTGTCGCTCAGTGACATCATCAATCTGACCTCCTCTCTGGAGAAGATTAAATCAACCTTACATGCAATTTAATTAGTGGCACAGAGTGGAGTGTCTACTAAATTTGAATACACCAAAGGGAACTGGTTGAGCAGCACTCCAATTGGTCAGTGCACGGGCAGGGCTCCATCAAGGCCCCCAATAGGAAAAATAATAGAAAATACTCAGCACTCCAGTTCAGCGAGAAAAATTTCTTTAATCCAAAAACGCCACTGGAAATTTTTCTCACTGAATTGGAATGCTGAGTGTTTTCTATTATTTACCATTGGCACACACGTGGATTGAGACATTACTTGAACAGGGTGAGATGCAGAACTTTGATTGTGGAGAAGTTTTGTTTTGTTGATTGTGGACACCTATTTGCCCTTGTCCTCATATTTGCTTAGAATTATATTAACACAGATGAGTAGTCATTGAAATGCTTTAAACAATGTTCGTACAGTGGGATATCATTAATTGCAGGCTGTAAACCAACAAGGAATCCCGGTGTCTTTGTTTTTATAATGTCTCTTTTTAATGTTAGGATTATATTTAACATAAATCAGTGCTTTATATATTATTTTGCAAACATTTTGACCCTCTATCAATCGGGAATCCAGTTGTGCCAGGATTCCTTTCAGTCATTAACAACTCACTAGCAAGATGGGCAATTATATATATTTTTTATGTTATGTATTTCATGCATTTGCTCCAGTGTAATACATGTTTGTAAATGCAGACTGCCTGGCTAGGTACTTGATGTTCTACACCTGTGGCAATGGGACTGATACAAACACCTGAATTTAATAATTAAGTTGTGTGTCCCAATACTTTTATCCATATGGTTTATATTTAACCTCTAATTCTTCGTCTGTGATGAGGGTGCTTTATAATAGATTATACATTGAGACTGCTTAAAAGTTACATTTATCTTGCATAATAGATTTCTATCAAAAGTCTTAGCAGAGAGTTGAGGAATAATTTAAGTTTAACAACCCATTGTTGGACTTTCCCAAGTACTGCCCAGCCAGGTGAATTGTTTGTAGAACCCATTAGATGTGTACTTGCTGTATTTAATTTCCTAGCTGCGAAACTGGAAATTCATGGCTTGAGTCACGTAATCTATCAGTGCTGTAAAACCGTATAGAAAGCAGCCCCATTAGATTATGACTAGCCTGATTGCTTATTGATTTTTGTGGAACAGCCCCACTTGGCAGCAAATGATGATTTTCAATAAAGAAAACCAGACATTCGATGCCCACTGTGTTCTCAAAACTTTGTACCAGTTACAGGATCTTCTCGGTGGTATTCAGACACTCCTGGTGATTTCATAGAAACATGTCCTGTGCACAAGCACTTCCAATTCAATTGGTTATGAGGAACAAACAGATCTTTCAAATTTGAATTCGGGTAGATTGTTCTACTCCCAACTTTATTCCCACTCACTATAGAGTCAATCCAATATGCGCCAACAGTCAACCCTTAAATGGTGCCTCGGAATTTTGGACGTACTCAGGTTACATCAGTGGCACATGTGCCTCCGAATATGTCTGAAAATCAGATATCTCAGCCAATTTCATGCCGAAATCTTCCAACACCATTTTAGGGGTTATTACGAATATTGCCAAAGTCTTTCCATAGAAGTCAGTGGGAGGACTTTGGCTATAACTGAAATAGCTGAAGTCCTCCGAAAATGAACAGAAAGTAGTGTTCGGGCTTGCAGGTGGATGGTAACCGCTCCAAATGGTATATCCCCACTAACTGCCTCCGGTGCCTCTGCAGGTGCGTGGCCAGCACCAATAAGCAACAAGCGGTGAATGAAAGCAGAAGCGGCACTTCAGTGATCAGCAAAAAGTAGTATTTAATATATTCAAATCCATACAAGTGAACACAGCAAAAAGATGGAAATGGTGGCAATCAAATCAGATGTGCAGCTTGACACGATTCGCGAGTAAGTGTTGTATGTGCGAAACGCGTCAAGCTGCACATCTGCTTTGATTGCCACCATTTCCATCTTTTTGCTGTGTTCACCTGTATGGATTTGAATATATTAAATACTACTTTTTGCTGATCACTGACCATTGAAGTACCGCTTCTGCTTTCATTCACCCCTCCTCCCAAATTGGCCCAATGTGTAATAAAATTGGTAACAATAAAAAAATAAAAAAAAAGTAAATAACATGATACATGAAATAAATACCTAAAAATAAAGTAAAGTTTTTTCCAGCTAAAAACAGACTTTGAAATTTTGACCTATGTTACCCGAATTCTCTGCATGTTCAAGGGTGATCAGCACTTTTCGGGTAGATGAAAATGCTTCCGATGCTTACATTTCTGAACTCCTGATTTGGACTCAAATTCATAGATATTGAGTAGCCACATTTCGGTGATTCACCTAAGTTGCTGATCGAAATCCATTTTGGGACAAATTGGCAATACCCGAGTCGACCCTTATGTGTTTTGTGTCATCTGTACAAGAACTGTAAAATGGACAAAATGTATTTCAAACTGTCCCTATTCTGAATTCATGATGTTGCACAGTGCACGAAACTCCCAAGTATTTGAAAAGTTATTTTATCATTGCTCTGTTTTGCACAAACAATACGTTTGGTCTATAGTGCCTCCCATTCCTACCACAGGTTGTGGAGCTTAGCACTGACTGCTTTGAATCCTATCTACTAATAATATTAGGCGGGTTGTATAACCTGCTTTGTTTACCTGCTATAGACTTGTCTATTGGTAATTATATTGCAGGCAAATATTAAGATCATCTAATTTCCTTTTTGATCTTTTAATCAGGACTTGACATAACCCAGGAACAAGGAACACCTGGCTTCTAAAACTCATAGGCTGGCTCCTAGTTTGGCCTATTTGGCACCTCAAATATTGCTCAAGCTCTGCTTTTTTAGATTACTTGTTTGTTTGAGATAACTTAGTAGTTTAATATTTAGCTTTCATTAGATTAAGAAAAGTATTCAACAGTCATACTTATTTGAACAGAAAAGTGCCTTTCTCAAACTGTTCCCACAAAGTTGAAAGCATAGCATTGTCCATTGTATGTATGCTGAAGCATTAAGATTTCCTTTCACTGCAAGGGGCCTTGCCCAACCCTTGAAAAACAGATCCATACCATTATCCTTCATCCACCAAACTTTACAGTTTGCACAATGCAGTCAGGCAGGTAACGTTCTCCTGGCATCCGCCAAAACCCACACTCGCGCATGAGGCTTCCAAACCGTGAAGTGTGATTAGTCACTCCACAGAACACCTTTCCAATGCTCCAATGGTGGTGTGCTTTACACCCCTTGACCCAATGCTTGGCATTGTACTTGGGGATCTGAGGCTTGCGTGCATCTCCTTGGACAGAGAAACCCATTCTTTGAAGCTCCCGCCGCACAGCTTTTGTTCTGCTATTAATGCCAGTTGAAGTATGGAACTCTTCAGCTCTAGAATCAGCCTTTTATGCACCATGCATCTCAGCACCCTGTGCCAAAATCGCCCATATTGTTTAACCAAACTGCGGATTTCTCAGTGGAATTGCCGTCTTTCTCAATAACTTTTTAAAATGCTAAGAGTATGTGGGCTAATATATGTACATGGGGATAGCCCCATGTACCTGCTGGAGGTTTCCTGTCTTCTGGTAATGATACGGCAGGTTAGTATTCATACAATATATTTTCCTTGTAGATGGTTAATAATTACCTCTCTGCTAGAAGTAACACAAACAGATGTTTAATATTTTGCTTTCATTAGAGTAAACATGATTATGGCCTTTTTTTGGGTTGGGAAGGATTTGTCATGATAATATGCTATATTTAAAATGCTGTATATTCGAGAAATCAGGGACTATAAAGCATGAAAAAATGTGCCATAGACCAGCAGTATCCAGGCCAGTAAATAAATAATATTACTTTGGAATGCATGGTAAATATTTGAACGTTTCCTCTGTGATCAGTTTTAAATAATCCAATTTGAGCGCTAGAAGATCTTTAGTCAGTTTTATTGCTGTATACCGCAAGGAGACACATTCATTTTGAATTACTACAAAGTCAAAGGAGCACCTCCCAATTAATTAACAAGAAACAAGCTAACTGGGTTCTAATGGGCTGGAATTGTTTATAATGTAGTATGTGATAGCGCTAAAAGAATAATGAACTAGTTTTCATATAACTTGTAAAGTCCGCCCAGAAGGCATGGCTAACAGGAGTCCTGTAAATGTTTAAACACAGAGGCACACTTTGTCCTCTTGAAAACACATTGTAGTGTGATGTTCTGGAAGACCCATGCCCTGAGTGGGTTAATGATCCATTCTAGAATGTATCCTCCTTTGTTTGGGCTCTCTTGTCTGATGTCCTTTCTTCCCCCCCACTCTGTAATCCTTTGGGGCTGGATTAGTCTAAAACAACAAAGTCGCCAGATGTCTGATACTAAAAGAGTCCCAGAGGCGAGCTATGGAAGCCAACCACATTCGTTCAGGGCTGGAGATCAAAGGTACCTGAGAATTACTTATGGGCACATAATTTGTGTCACTGTTATTATAACAATGATTTCTATTATCGGTACCGTAATAAAAATAAAACCCCCTCTCTATAAGTTTAGACACTGCTCGAACTCTTGCAAAAACAATCCTGTTATATTTCTAAATGCATTAATATTGAAAATAATTGTAGATTGAACGAACTCCTGTTGCTTTCCGAATATATTTTCTTAACCCTTGAAGAGGGTAAGATGCAGAACCCTGATTTGTGGAGAAGTTTGTTTTTGTTGTATTCATGATGAATCAAGTTTTCTTGTTGATTTTGTACTACGATGGGTGGTAGAGGTCTAATTTTCCCCTTTGATTGGGGTGGTGCTGGTTGAGGAATATTAAAGGATAATTATCTATTTCCCTCCTCTCTTCTATTATAGCCTCCTGCCCACTGAGCAATACAATGATACCCTGCTGCTAATAGTACAACAGTTACTGAATTCTTGGCTTAGCTTCTTTAAGAATTGCCATGTGTCTCCTTTATAGGTCATTATTTCTATCGACCTATAGGACTTCACACAGCCAGTAAAGAAATTCTCTCCTAGAGAGACTGAGGCAAGCTCTGTTCATAATGGAGAGTAACATGAGGTTATGTAATCATATCTATTATCAGAGGATGTTTGTTATGTAATAAAAGGATTCCGCACTATTTGAGACTTTTTTTTGTTGTTGCATGCAAACTCATTTCTTTAAGCACCTAAATCTTTGCACAGAGATACTGTTTCTAGTTGTTGTGCACATTTATGAAGTGATAGTGGTTAGATAAAATTAATACGAAGTTCAGCCAATAGTATTTTCTACTGAACATTAGTTTAAAACATTTTTTCCACTCTTTATCTGCAGCTAATAGCTACAAGTGTGTCTTATCAAGGGTTGTTTCCAACCATTTGTAACTGTTAAAGCATTAATAGCAGTATTAGTAGTAGTTTTGAAGGATTTAAAAAAAAAAAAAAACTTTTAGGACAAATGTAAAAAAAAAAAAATGTTTAATCAAAAGATTGCATTTTAGTTTGTTTTAAGTTTAATAAATAGAAATACCTTAATGGATGAGTATACCCAATGTACTTTATTGAGCCCTCTTTGCGCCAAACAAACTTAACAAGGAGTAGGCATGTTGTTTGGAATCTTAGGTCAGAATTTCCTTCATCTGTTCATCTCACCCAAGATGAAATGAAGATGTGACCTAATATTTCTGATGGAGCAAAGAGGACTTAGTAAGGTACTTTGTTTGTGTTCTTTCGTTAAAGTATTCCTTTATAAATCTGCACTTACTCCAATCTTTCAATTAAACTTGTGCTGCCGTTGATTAATTATTTTTAATTGATGTAAACACAAAATGTGGTTATGTGCATATTAAGCACTAATTTCATTGATCTCAAAAATAGTTTTTTTCATTTAAAAAGAGACCTATCTGATTCTGCTGACAGTAAAACTAGTTCTGGCAAGGAGATGGAAATACCCCACTGTTCCAGAAGGGAGGGACATTAAGGCTCATATTCTTGAGTATTGTAGAAGAGAAAGAGAGATCCCCTTAATGGGGTGGGAGGTTATATATTTTGGAATAACTGGTTGGTCTTTATTGATTAACGAAGTTGAAATTCCATTAGATATTGATGTATAGGCAAGAACTTACACTTATGACAGATACCCTCCCCTACATTTCTCCCTTATAACATAAACTGAAGGAATGTGAGGAAAGGGAACGAGAATAATTCTAATAATAGTAGTCAAGAAATATAAGAATTTTTGTATTATTTATACTACCTTGATTTGTATGTGTATATGTTATGTGGTTTGTTTTATGTACTCTCCTAGCAAACAGGAGAGACATGTTTGTATACCCAAAGAATATCACCACAACCGATTTAGTATCATGATCTTGAAATATATGAGGCCTTTTTTGTATTGAATTTTGTGGTAAATAAAGATTTCTAAAACAAAGAGGCCTCTTTTTCAGAACATGCCAAAAAAAAAAAAACATTTGTTAAAAATAAACCGGTTAAGTGTGTAAGGGGTTCACTGAACAGACACAAGAAAATTAATTCTGGTCTTTAAGAGAAAAGTAATTGTGCACTTAGTTCAGGATGAGATTTGTGCTTCTGGGTAGTCCATAACTGCCACAGGTTGACAGGCAGGTGATAAGGCAGCTTCCACTATGGTCTGCACAGGAGGCTTACCTAATATGCTGTCTGCCCTAAGGGCCTATGGGAGCGCAGTTGGATTATTATGTTAATGCATGAGCCTCTTGCCCTCTTCCTATCCCAGCTGGGGTCCCCGTGGTTCAGCGCGGCTTTTCCCTGACAGTGGAGTAATATACTTCATGATTGAAAGGGCAAAAGGCCTCAAAGTGGGGAAAAAGAACGGGTCTACAGAGATGTCAAGCAGCAGTGATAGGTATTTTTTTCTTCTGTCAGGATCCAAAGTAATGCATTACAAAGTCAGTCTTATATATTTTTATTTGAAGCAAGCAGTCTGTTGTTTGATGGAAACCCTTGTTTAAAAGTATGCAAGATGTGTGAGTTTCTAATATGACAGATATATAAGGTTGCCACCTTTTCTTTCGAAAAATACCGGCCATGGTACTGTCTCCATAGACTTAACATTGGCCTGATGCCAATTTGTTACCGGCCTGCCAGTAAAATACCAGCCAGGTGGCAAACCTAATCATATATGATGTTATTTGCATGCTTTCAGTGACACTGCAAAAAAATACTTCTTATGAGACTTACATCTTCATATCCACTTTATAATCCCTTATATAATGCCTGCTGGCAGCAGACAAAAGTATATAAGACGACCCTGATTATAAGACGACCCCCCCCAAACTTTGGATATTCCCTTAGAAAAAAAAAAAAACTAAAAGCCTGAATATAAGACTACCCTATAGAAAAAAAAGTTTAACTTGTATATATTCACATCTAAATAGCTTTTTCATATTTAATAAAAACTTGATGATATAAAAAATGCATTTCTTGTTTTTATTGACCTTTTATGTGCCAAGGCTGCTCCTACCCCCCAGACTTACCCAATGCTTCCCCCAATGGTGTCTGTTTCTCTCTCCCACCCTCCCCCCAATGTTGTCTGTCTCTCCATCCCTCCCTCACCCCAGCGTTGTCTGTCTCTGTCCCCCACCCTCCCCCCAATGTTGTCTGTCTCTCCATCCCTCCCTCACCCCAGCGTTGTCTGTCTCTCTCCCCCACCCTCCCCCAATGTTGTCTGTCTCCCCCCCTCCCTCCCCCCAACGTAGCCTCCCTGTCATAATAGACAGAAGTGTCGGGCAGCATGGAGGATGTCTGCAGACATCCCCCAGCTGCCCAAATCTCCCTGGTGCCTAGTGGATGCAGCCGGAGGATGTCTGCACGATACACGCAGACATCCTCCGCTGCTGCCCGGCACTTCCACCGGGACTTTTATGATGAAGCCGGAAGGACCCGTCTTATATTCGAGCAAATACGGTAATTTTAGATCACAGATCAGAAACACACTATTAATTGCCCATCATTGAATTGCCCTGTTCACAACCTGTTAACCCCATAGTTACATGAATCTTTGCCTGTGACTTTCCTTTGGTGACTGACATGGGCTGTTTTAACATTTCTGCAGTATTTGTGTTTAGCTGTAATTTTCTTCTTTCTCATTTACTATACACATGCAAATTATTTCCTTAAATGCCATTATTTTCAGTATTTAGTATATTTTACAGCAAAAATAATCATACAATATGATGGGAAAAAATTAAAACTTTGACCTGAATTGTTTTTAACACAATTACACATGTCCTGAGTTTATAAATATGCCATGTAAATTTTCTGTTGTTTTTTTTGCACGTTTTTGTGTTATAACTGAAAGTTGCAGTTTTTTGTTTCCTAGCAATTTTCTCCTACAGTGACCTTTTGACCCTGATCATAATCTTAAATGCAACCCTAAATATAAGACGAACTCTAACCCTAATTTAACTGTAACCTTATCCATTATGCTAACCCTATGCTCATTTTATTCTAACCCTAGATTTTAAAAACCCTACAATTTTTTTTATTGCAATGTTGCATACTGCCTCTAGGGGCAGTCTAGCAATAGAGTGACCGAATTGAAAATTCATCACTTCCATCGCTCTTCCCACAAGAGGACAGCAGCCATATTGGAGGAGCATGCTGCTCTCCAATATAGTACCCGCAATTCGCTCCATGGAATGGTCACTGGTGCCCTGGAGAAGAAATGTTGGTGCTGCTAAAGCCTAGACATTAGAGGCATTAGAGCAACACTGCCAGATCGGTTTTCGTGCTCATTTCAACATTGGATGTGCTTGGCATGTCCTATGTTGCAAAGGGGTTAAAGTAATTTGAACTGATAAAATAAATGTGCTGGTTCCAATAACAAGTAAGAAAAGTATGAAATTAATAATAGAACAAACTGCTATTTTGCATGATTTTAATTCACTGCAATTGATCTGTTTAAAATAGATCAATCTTCTTCCAATTTTCATCAGAGTATCACCTGCTCTGATGAAACCTCCATGTTTCGAACCCTGTAGGCACTTGGCTGCTAATGACTTAGGTGTTTTGATTTCTCTTTTCCCTATACCAAACCACCTCTATTTGTGAGCCTGTTGCTGGAACTATAACGTATACTGAATATACACGTTAATATTTTGTCTGCATTACTCATGTCCCCCAGGTCGGGAGGCGCTTTTCATGTGATCATACAGCCATACCTTAACCACTTTGCGACAATGGACGTGTCAGGCACGTCCAGCCGGGATGGTCGTTCCCGAAAATGGACGTGCCTTATGCGTCCTGTGGCGAAACGAGCAGGTTGATTGCGAAAACCACTCTGACGGTGCTGGTCTATTGCTTCGATGTCGAAGCCATAGCCAGCACCGAAATTCGGGGTCTGGGGCATGCTCCTGCAATATGGCTGTGCCCTCTTGTGGTCAGAATTCGGAAGTGAAAAAAAATTCACTACCGTCACTCTGAATATGTTGCTTGACTGCCCCTGGAGGCAGTCGGCAACATTGCTATGAAAAAAAAAGACTTAATTAGCTAAAATCTAGGATTAGGGTTAGAATAGCTGTTAGGGTTAAAATTAACCCTAACAACATACCATACATATTCTACTCTTTCATTTTTACATTTCATATGTAATTCCCATTTGGATGCCAGTCTTTTATTTAACTTTTTTCCGATCTCTAGTTTTGTCTTCAAGTAGCCAGAACAGACATTGCAGTATGTTTTTTATAAGAGAAATCTTTTTCATTGTTTAGTAAACTTTTTTCTCTTACCACAATTTCTCCCCTCATCTTTTCTTTTATTATTCTTTTTGTTCTGCACCCTTCTCTCTATCTGTGGGTGTGTGTGTGTGTGTGTGTGTGTGTGTGTGTGTGTGTGTATATATGTATATATATGTATATATATATGTATATATGTATGTATGTGTATATATATATATATATATATATATATATATATATATATATACACACACATAAATATATAAAAAACATTTTTTTGCTTCCCCTCATTCTATCTTACTGTGGCTTTCTATTTAATATTTGTTTTATTGCCACACTTGATGGCTGACCTGGGATGAATTGTGCATCACGTGTCTTTACAATGGTGCTAATAATTCGAATTTGAAATATTCTACAACGTGACTCATAAATGTCACAAAGTAATTTCATTTCAAAATCCCCTGAGTATATCATTACCACACATTTGTGGTTTAACATGCATATGTGTCAAACAAAGACTCTCACTTGACAGAAGCACAGACTGATCTTTTCAGCTAGATCAACTAAAAATTTGCATCCTATGTGTGCCACTTGACAAATACCATAAATGTTCAATAATTAAGAGCATTGCATTGTGGGGAAAAAATCTACGCAGCCTAACTCTGATAAGATTTGTGGGCATATATGTTTATAGTTCATTTGAAAGAATAGCAAGATAATGTTTTGGAGGATTAAAAAAAAATTACATCATATTGTTGGAGGTTATAAAATGACACCCCCAATTCTTTATAGCAACACTGATCACGTCCCACCATTAACAGAGTTTGGTCCATGCAAAAACAAACCACGGATGACATAGAAGGGGAATGTTATACAATATAATGGCTAAAAACACATAAAACCAATCTAAGTTCGGGTCACCCACACAGAATCACTGGTATTAGTTATACATTTTACCAGATAAGAGAGATTTATTATACACTAATTTGTTGTGTACAGTCCCTTTTAGGTTTACTTCTAATCTAACTCTCATACATTCGGCAATAAAAGGATAAAAACTGTGTAAGTATCCATGTGCCGCTCAAAAATGCTTCTAATTTTGTAAGCATTTAACCCTTTCATGTCCTCTAAGGGCAAAAACGAAATAGAACTGAAACCTGATCAGGGTCTCCGCGCGGAATTTCAATGTTTCAAAGGGGCGTGCCTGAACCTGGAAGCGATTTACAGTGACACTAAAAGTGGCCTTATTTGTCATTTCCGACTCAGGGATCCCTATTCTTGGAGGACATTCTATGCTGTCTTCATAGTCATTATGACCAAGCATTTAAGGATGATATAGAACATCCCCCTGGATTAACAGGTCTCTTTCTTGAGCACATACCGGAATTATAGCATTGTTAATGGTACAAAAATATTCCTATAGCATCTCAGTGATGAAACAACCTGCATGTTCCAATGAAGTGTGTAAAAATGGTATTTTTTATTTGGTGTTTTAATGTTAGAGTCCTACCTCTTATAAACAAAACATGCACCTATAAATATACAGAACCTGAATATATATGCCATTGGAGTAGATAATATACAACGAAAATACTTTTTTTTATGATGGAAGGCCATTAAATATTGTTAATTTGTTACAATGCTTTCCTTATAATACATTACTTTCAGGTAATGCCCCAGCCTGGCCTGGCATGAGGCCAGATTGGAGTTTATAGCCAAATTGTGGTGAAATATCCAAATTAGACTACTCCATATGTCAAATTTCAGGCTGAGTTTCAGCCACATTCTGTTTGGGGGCATCTAATGGATTTCACATGTTCTTAAAGCACTAAGCCCCTTCCTGAAACTGGCCACTAATAGCTGGCAACTTGAATATTAATGTTTAATAAAAATAGTAATAAATTGAATATCAAAATGTTTAAATCAAGAAATAAAAAATACTACTTGCCTAAAATGTTAAACTAATAAAATATATATATATATATATATATATATATATATATATTACAATCATATATATATATAACATAATATAATCAAAAACATTATGTGGTAATTGTTCGTTGCCATGGTAATGTTTTTAATTTTTTAATATGGTGATGTTCATTACCATAATAGCATTATTATTTGCCATCACAGCATAAATGGTACAATTACCACAACCATCATCATGCCAATAAATATTTCACACATATCACACATGCCAATAAAAATTTCACACATATCACACATGTCACTTAGCAACTCCAATAAAAATAATTGTATAAACCTGCTAATAACTGTGGCATTACAATACTGGTGTTGTCATGCCAACCATTGTGTGGACAAAGCTGGTATGTGGACAGTGGAGGTGTTTTGCAATTATGGTGATGTGTTACATAGTTAGAGAGCAATTTGGCAACCATACCACCATAGCACAGTGATTTCTATTCACTCCACTGCCTTGCACACTCAAATTAGTAATGGAACTTCATATCAGCAGTGCACAATAGCGCATTGTCAAGCAATATGGCCATCCACACTAGGGATCGACCGATATTGATTTTTTAGAGCCGATACCGATACCGATAACCTGTGAACTTTCAGGCCGATAGCCGATAACTTATACCGATATTTTGTGCATTTTAATTTTTTGGGAAAAAAAAAATTTCTACACAAATCTGCTGTTAAATGAACATGTTTATTGTTAAAACGTTAGAATTTCTTCAATACTTCCAGTTGAGAAGGAGTACATTGTAGTGCAGAAAGCACAACATTTCTGCATGTTCTCCTGTTAAACGGTTTCTGTTTCTTTCATAGATTGCAGACACTTCACTGAAAACACGCTCACTAGGTACAGAGGAGGGTGGAGAGCAAAGGTATCTTCTGGCATAAGAAGCAAGGGTTTTAAAGCGTGTCTCATTTTCTTTCCACCACTCAAGTGGATTGCCCTTTCTATTGATCACTGGTTCTTTCAAATAAAGATGAAGCTCATCGTCAAGGCTGACTTTGGGTAAAGTTAGAGTATCCTCTACATGGGGCCCCAATAAAACGCTGAACATGGCATCAATTTGGCCATGTTTAAGACTTTTTTCCATGTGTTTCCTTTTTGGGAATTTGTAGGTTTCTGTTGCATCATCATCCTGCTCTTCCAGACTAGTACTACTAGTAGCATGCTCTTCCAGACTAGTACTACTAGTAGCATGCTCTTCCAGAAAATCCAGACTAGTAGCACCAGGCTCTTCCTGATGTGACCTTTCTAGAACCTGCACCTCCTTTTGCATATCTTCTGTCAGCCATTGTTTTGCCTTGGCCAACACATTATCAGAAGAGAAAGCATGATGTTTGAATCGAGGATCTAAAAGACATGCCATAACTACGTTTATATTCTCTTCATACTTCAAAAAACGTTTGTTGAGGCTTTCCTTCATGACCTCCCTGAGTGTTTTAATGCCACGTGTAGTGGACCCTTCATTCTCTTGAAGAAGCACCTTCAGCACTCTCACACATGGAATAACGGATGACACACTTGAGTCGTTATGGCTAACCTCTAGTGTCACTTCCTCTATTGGGAGGAGGGTCTGAATAAGATTTGCTACAATCTCCCACTGATCAGCATTAGGGCAAGAATAGCCTCCATGCTCACCAGCATAGATGCTAAGAGCTCGCTTCTGTTCCAGCATTCTTTGTAGCATGTGGAGTGTGGAGTTCCATCGTGTTGGAACAGCCTGAATCAGGCTGCTTTTGGGCAGGCCAAGGTCTGACTGAATGCACCTCAGTCGGTGCTTGGCAATGAATGAATGGTGAAAATGACTTGCACACTTCTTTAGCATGGCAATTATGTCGATCACAGCTCTCTGGCTTGACAGACCATCATTTACTACAAGTTGCAGGGTGTGTGCCATGCAGCTGAGATCTGACACTTCAGCAAGCCTCATTCCTTTCACCATGTTTGCTCCGCTGTCTCGAAGCACAAGCAGCACTCTATCTTTGCTTATACCCCAGTCATCAAGCATGCCTAGAAACATTTCTTTAATGTACTCGCCAGTGTGGGATCCTTGCATCACCTTTGTGTTCAACACCAACTGCCTTTTTGTCCATCCATTATCAATGAAGTGACACGTAAGACTCATTAGTGATTCTGTTGATCCGGACCAGCAGTCAGTAGTGAATGAGAGTGAATTGCCAGCGTTCTCTGGTTGTAACATTGTTTTTACTTTCTGTATCACCTTCTGATGAATCTTTAGCAGCATTTCGGTCCTGTAAAACTTTTCATTTTTCAGTGTGTACCTTGGCTCAACTATGGACATCAAGCGCTTAAAGCCAGAATCAGACACCATTGTAAATGGCTGGTTATCCGTAACCATCATCTCTGTGATTGCTCTGTCCAGAAGTTGGGATCTTTCATCGGACTTTTGCCACTTTGTGTGTCTCTGAAATAGGTCTTTTATTTTTGGCTGGAATAGAGTTGGTGTTTCACATGATTCCTTTTCTTTTGTTTTCTGTGCTTCATTAAATAATTCAACATGATGAATTCTTAGATGGGTCCAAAGATTTGATGTATTCTTTGTTTTTGCAGTTGCAGATCCCATGCTCACATTGGTTTTGCATGTGTTGCACATTGCCTGTCCTAGGGAGGGTTGACTAAAATAGTCCCAAACAATGCTTTTACTTTTTCTTTGTGCATCCATCTGCATTGAAAGAAGAGGCAGAGGGTTACAACAAGCTACAGTGAGGTTTAGAGTAAGTTGTGGATGAATAAAAAAAAATATCAATATGAATATGAGATCCCAGCATGTACCTGGCTGTTGCTGATGGCAGTGTAAATGCTGTCAGCAGTCATACTCCTGTCATGCTCATCCGGCCAGTACATACTGGGATGTATGACTACTAGTGCTATTAGCCTTTTACTTATTGGACTTGGAGCAGTACAGATTAAGTAAAGCACACACACAATCCAGTGACTGTTGTGTTTACATTTCACAAAGCTAAAAGCCCCTATAATCAATTCTTAGCTAAGAAATATGTGGATAAGGGGAGTGTAAGTAAAATATATTTATATATAACAATAAAAGCTTGTGTTTACTTCATTACTACTTTATATTAATTGCATGAAGAAAATCACTGACTACAATAGTATCATTGGTGTGCGTGATTTTATTGCATTTAATATTATGGGGTGATTTGAAAATGAAATGTGGTATTATAATTAATTAAATTTAATACGCACAGCAGAGGGGTAGACTAGACTATATAATATATTAAAATGATTTCAGCAAAAATATTTTCTCTACACACAGACCGCATTATTAATAATAATAATACTGTCTGTGTGTAGAGGAAATATTTTTGCTGAAATCATTTCAATATTATTTACTAGCACTAGTCAGTTGTCCCCAAACTCACTTTCTCATCTACCTTGATCTGTGCTCCGGATACTTCTGGCGCTCAGCAGGGAGGGGTGATGATGATGACGACGTAAAGCCTCTTTGGCTGGCGGCTAGACGTGGAAGAAGGAGTGCTGTGAAGGTAAGTATTGAATGTTACAAAGAGCACTGTGGTGGTTGACAGGTTGTAGCTCTGGTTGATATCAGACAGAAACATCAGTCACACCTTCTGTCTATGGTTTGGTGCTATTACTACTGAGTTCTAGTTGTAGAAGTAGTAGTAGTAGTATTTTTTTTATCCGACCTTAAATTTCAATCAGTTCTGGACTTTATAATACTTACACAAATTAAACGCCATATTGATAAAGTGTAAGGAATTCCTTCTGAATGTAATACTTAATAATTTGCACAGTACTTGGTGTGGGAGCATTTTAGTATACTACCCCCACTCCCCAGTGCTTTATCATTTTTATTGTGCCAAATTGCCAATATACTACCCAAGGGCTTTATTATTATATCATTTATATAAATCTAATGCAAACAATTACACCCAGAGCTTTATTATAATATATACTAACTATAGTGCAATTCTATATTATCCAGCAGCAGCACCAGCCCTCCCCCCGGGCCCCGACTGACTACCAAGGCCGGCTTGCTTCTTTATTATAATTTATATTGGTGCCACTGCCAAATGCCAATATCCACCACCATCCCCTCCCCCCACCTCACTGACTACCAACTAAAGGCTTTATTAATTTATAATTTACATTTATAATATACTAGTGCCAAATGCCAATTACCACCATCACCCCCCACCCCCTCACTGACCACCAACTAATTTATTATTAGTGAGGTGGGGGTAGGGAGTGGTTAAATGTGGCATTTGGCAAAATTTGCACTAGTATATTATAAATTATAAATTAATAAAGCTCTTAGTTGGTACTGGTAGTCAATTTATAATATACTAGTGCCAAATGTAAATTTCCACCACCATCCCCCCTCCCCCTGAATTGAACTTCCAGTTCCAATTCAAACCAAGGGATTAATTATAATTAATTATAATTTAAGATGCCAAATATAGTTAGTGTGCCACCATGTGGCATCCGACCACCACCACCCCTCCCCCACCTCACCGACTAACCTCTGAAAAAAAACATAGTATAAAAAAAAAATCATAGAAAAATATCATAAAATAAAATTACCTTTTTAGTAGACCATAAAACTTGGCAAATCAAGCGATCCGACTGGGCTGGCAGTGGCACACAAGCGGCAGAGCAGACAATTGGGCTGGCACACGACACTGACTGAAGCCACTCCTCCAGGCAGCACTACTTCAGTGCCGGGACTTCAGTTCCTCTCCCGCGATTCGTGCGCACACCTTGTTTTGCTGTGCGGAGCAGCGAGATGGATTGGGGGCGCACGCGCTGGACGCATTATCGGCATTATCGGCAAAGTTAGATGCCGATATTTTAGGAAACGGTGAATATCGGCCGATAATTTCGGCTAATCCGATAATCGGTCGATCCCTAATCCACACCTTGGACATGAAATGTTGCCTTGATACATGTGACATGATGGTGGGATGGGTAAATATAACCTGTGACAGATACCCGTACTCAAACTGAGTAGCTTCCCCAAACTTTAGCCCTGGATGAAACTCAGGAACTCCAAAAGCTGGGAGGAGGGATCATGGCTCAAGCCACTTAGTCACTAATACAAACTCCAGACAACACCAGTGTGTTGTAAAACAGGTGCAAAAAATAGTGATTTGTGCAAATAAACAAAGTGCTAAAATTGGTTTAATAATAATACTTGTGGTACTACACACAAACGCAGCTCTCTGAAGCACTCTCCAGAATGCTCATAGACAATATAAAGCAAAAAAGCAGAATGGTGCGAGATAGTGGGTACCTTAAATTAAAGTGATTTCTTCACAAATTTTAATTGAATCTGAAATATATAAACGGCGACAGAACAAATGCAGGACCAAAAGAACAGTGCAAATAATGGCCCCTGCTGAAGACAAACTCACAGAATAAAAACAGAAAATGGTAGAGAAGTCCACTGGTACAGCCATGAAACACGTCAATGAGGGAAAAGAGGGCGGCGTTTGTTTCTAACTGTTTCTATATTTCTAACTTTTACGCTAATAAAAAAACCTTGCTATGTAGATTCTTATTTGTTTAGTAATATCCAATGTTTACGTGTTTTTGTTGTTTGTTTACAAGTTATAGGGCAAAAACTGAAAGAAGTGTATTTCTTTTTCCTAAACATTTTCTCCTACCGTAACATTTTAACCCCAATAATAGCACTAACTATAACCCTAATGCTAAAAACAAAAAACTCCACACTCACTTATGCGTCTTCAAAGGTGGTTTAATCAGGGAACAGTGCCGAGGATGATATCACACAAGGAGAGGTGCCAAATATGCTTTTCATTGTGTGATAAGTGGTCTAATTTAAGGGCCATTGGGATTACTGACGTGATCTGATTGGGCCTGATACTTGGAGCTCGATTTTCATTGAGGAAATCAGAGCTACCTGACAAGACCCCCCTGAGTTCCTTAAGCGGTGTAAGCATTCAATTGTTTGACTCAAACAAGTCAAAAGCTCAATATAAAATTATTTAAGAATACCACTGTACATGGAAATATTGGTTGTTCAAACTGTCACCAATGGTGGAAAAACAAGGGTGACTTCATTTTAAGATTAAAAACAATACAATGAATTAAACTAATGCTTTGGGAATTTAGAATGATATTATTATATGTCATATGAAGATCAACATGAAAAGTGAGATCTAATGCTCTCATTCTCTGTTTATGTGACGCAGGCACATATAAATCATTGCTCTGCTTTGGATTTTACAGCCACATTTAGGTTATGGGTAGTTTTATTCAACTATTAACTCAATCTTTGTGTCATTCTGTGCCTCGATCTCTGTATGCATTTAAACAGTCTTTTTAAAAGCCCCGGTGTATTTCAGCTGGACCGTTGTCGTCTTCATATTATATTCACATATATGAATGGCTGGGAGCTGTAGTTTGAACTTTATGTAAAAACAGTGCTTGTAGAAGATTTCCTTTATTAACTGTCATCATCCTCAGAATATATGTTCAAATAAATGTTGTATAATAACTAAATTTAAGATTAATAGGCCCCTTAAGAAAGGGCTAAGTCATTCAGGATAGTCAGTGAATAATAGACTGTAAGATGGTAACATGCACATATTGTCTTGCTTACTAGCACTCCTCTGTGTCATTCCCATCTATCAATGTCGAGTGGCTGTGTTCTCATTAAAGCACACTTTCACCAAAGCAACTTCATTTCCTTACTGAGGATTGACAAGAAATCCAATGCTGTACTCCTAACCCTATTTTTATTTCTTTTCTCTTTTTTTGTTACTTTTTGTAATGCAGTTAAGATAAAATGTTTGGCCCATACTGAATACAGAATCTATAACAGTAGTCCATTGCTTTTGCAGCACTTGGCAGTGAAGAACAGAAGAGCAGCAATGTAGTCTACTTATTAACTGTATTTTTTGTCATCTGTACATTGTGCTGGAGATTTATGCGTAATTATTGCTTGCATATATAGAGATGAAGCATGTAAATAGTGACAATGGGATTTAGGCAGAATTTCTCCTATCTCAGTCTGGGACTAATAATTTGAGAAGCAGACACTGTATTGTAGAAATCTTCCATCAGTTATCCTGATCATACACAGCATTTACCAGGTAGTGTTGTCATACACCCAGCCCACCCAAAACATTCCCATCACATCTATTGGACACCTCTATTACATAGAAACAGAGCCGCCATTCCTTCTGTCCCTAGTCCAGTGATGGCAAACTTTTGACACCCCAGATGTCATGCACTTCAGTTACAACCACTGACCCATATGGCACATTCAGCATCCTGGGATTTGTATTCCATAATAACTGGGGGCTACATGTTACCTATCAGGAGAAGAACATGATGACTAATATCTTACATGACCGGTTTCATGATGCTCACCACACATTTGGCTGTCTGTGCCGTATTCTTTAACAACAAGTGAGGCAAAGGTACCCAAACAGTGATAAGGGCAGTGATAAGTATAATTAAAAACCCAGCTACCGTTCCTATGATGCTCAGTTGGCAATTTGGCCCACTGAGCATTATGCAACCACCATAAGGTTGTGTTATTGTTAGTGGGAGAGGTTTCACCCAAGAGGACTCTGGGCCACCGATTCCTCAATGATGTTAGATATGGAGCTACACCAGCTACAGGTGTGTTCAAAAGAGACACACAAGACTGTTAATAGTCTGTCCGAATGATCCATGGAGGACAACTAGCAGTTCTAAGTGGAGGGTTTCATAAGAAAGGTTCTAGTTATTGTGGACGAGAGAGGTCCAGGATTTGGACACAATGTCCAGAAGAAAATGGAGGCAGTGCCATTAATTTACAATGCTTTCTATGAACTTTCTTAATGATTGTTCATTGGCGAGGGGTACTTTAGTTTGAGCAATCATACATCCCTACAGGATTACATCGGTAGAGGGAATAATCAACCTTCAAATTAAAATGGAGTTAAAGGAAACTTTAAATGGTTTCCCTCCGTTTTCCATGCTTTACAAAAATGTATAATATTTCTCCAAGAAACGCTTTATTGTCTTCATACCATTCCCTGGTAAAGCTACCTGATGGACAGACACGTTTGGTTAATGCGAATCTAGAAGGCAGGAAAATGGTGGACGTATGGATTATTTCTCAATCGGTGTACTAATTGAGCATGTCAGTAAGAGAATAGGACATAAATACTGAAAATACTGTAACATGGCTGATAGACATTCTAAAATGTATAAATAAACCTATAATTTAAAAATAACATATTTTAAAATAAGTATCCTCTTAATTGTAAATGTACTATTGTTTTATTTACAATCGAAAGATTGCTTCCTTAAAGCACATACATATTCCAGTGCTTTTGGCACACAGTGTATCAGAGCGCATCACCTCTCAGCCTTGTCTAACAGCGGGCATGTTGTTGCTGTTTGTGGCAGCCTTTATATGTCAGGTGTGATGTTTTATTTATCTGTCATTACTTATACTCCCTCTGCAACTAGCAGGGCCATATGCCAGTGTTAGCAGAGACTTCACACACTAAGCCCATTCCAGTTTGTGACCAGGGTATCCAAGGTCCTGTACAAGTTTTTATTGATGCAGCGTGCCGAGCAAGTCAGTCTAATGAAATTATCAAAGTCCTTGAATTAATGATAAGCTTGAGTATAAAAACTAGGCTCTGTGGATTGAATTTCTCATTATCCATTCGCTACCATTGCTTTCTGATTGGGAACAAGATGCATGTTCAGTTACTGATTTTGGACTTTATTCAAACTTTACAGAAGTTTACAAACGTTTCTTTTTTTTGTTTTCACAGGCTGCTGCTATCTTCAACTCGGCTTTTGGGAGTTTTTTGGTAAGTTGTAATAAATGTTTATTTTATTTTACTCAAAAATGCGATACAGAAACTTGCATGCCTGTTACACTGGTATCCGTGCTATTATCAACTGATGTGTCTGTAATTAAAGTAACTAAACATTTGAAATACGATACTTTTGAAACATGTCTTTTTTTTTTTTTTTTTTAACGCTGCATACATCACATACAAACTCTGTTTAGTTAAATAGTAAAGAGGTCTGGTCTGCATATTTGCTCTGCACTGCGTTCTGGGAGTCCAGAAAATGTAAGGGTTAATCATTGCTTCTCTCCAGCTGAGGCCCTTCCCCATGATCTAATCAAATCATTAGCTGTTGTTAATGTGTACGAATGAAGAACTATGTCAATACATTGATTTCTCTATTTTCTTTAATGAGATTTATTGGATATCCATTCCGTTACGCTGAGTTGGTCAGACAGTAGACACAAAACCTAGAAAAAAGAAGAAAACCTAGAAGACTAAATGACTGAGAATGTTTAGTCTTAGATAGGATCTCGTAGCTCGATGTCGCTCTGTGATAAATGCATCACTACAGCGCTGCACTGAATTGTTTGGGGTTTTTATTTGTTTTGTTTAGGGCATTGCTGTCCTCCTGGTTGCCTAAGGGGCTGAATGCTTATTATCTATTTAATGGCCCCTGGTCTTGCTATAAACCTACAGTTTCCATTGAGTCATTTCACTGATTTAACAAGGTCCAGATGGCCATACCGATGAGCGATTGTTTAACCTCCGTAATTAAATATTCGACAAAACATACTAAAGCAGTGGTGTATTTTGAGTGTGCACTACCAGTAAATGTATTCCTTCACCTCCATCATGCTCTCCATCTAAATCAACAAGCAATATGGAAGGGCCATTTATTAAAATGTTATAATAAAGTGCATGAAACTTAACTTGTAGAACTGGGAGCATAGGAGGCCGTACAGTCAAGAGTTGATGGTACTATGTGGTCTATAATGTCCTCCTATATTTGTTTCCATGAATGATATTGTGCCACTAAGGACAGGCACTGTATAGTTGCTGGATTCAAATATGGGAGCGGCTTACATGTCTGACCTGGTTAGCCAAATCCAAAATATGTAAAGAGAGTGCCTCTACTGGTGAAACATCTGCATAACATACAATTAGAAATGAAGAACAGAATATGTATATGCAAGAATAAAATGTGTGATCCACAGTCTGTTTTGCTATCTGTGTGCAGTTGTAGTTACTATTTTGTGGCAGACAATTGAGTAGATAACTTTTGGCACTTGTAGCTTGTTGTCCCTTTTGATCTAATTTACACATAAACGTCGCATTAGGTTAACAAAATAAGTTGCCATTCACTGCTATCAATGTAGAACAGCTGTTCACGGTACTCTTAAACTTTCATTAGCCTCAATTATTTCTGGGCTTAATCCTCTAATGTTTCTCAAATACTTTCTTGTAGAAGATGTAGTAATTCAGTTGGTAAGTACCCCTCTGCTGATGGGCTCAGGACCAATGTTTTCTTTGTAAGATGCAATAATATAGCTTGTATGTGAACTGAATGAAGAACTATACTAATTTAAGTTTCAACCACTTACTTCCTGGGAGATATGGACTGACTTCGCATGGATATAAGTGACTTGTTTAGTAGCCACCCATAAATAATACTCTCAAGCTTTGACGCTAAATTAACAGTCTCCTTTTATGTTGCACTATAGATGAGGCTTCTTTTATAAATTACTGCACTGGTTGTACAACGGGAGGACTAAATAACTGAAACACCATAATAAAAAACAATATTCCTTATAATCACAATTACAAATGCTGCTGTCAAGGGTCAGTCATATTGATTTGATTGGCAATTACCAGTGCAAATGTGTGGGCTTAATAAGGTCGACCAGCAATCATTTTTATATGTGAGTTTTCAAACAAAATTAGATGATCGTCTGAAAAAGGCCAAATATTTGGTGCCTAAAATGCATGTGCATCGGTCACAAAAACTGTAAAATGATTTAATGCATCATGGGTAACAGGCTCAAAAATCATGACCGTAAATGCTAATGAATTACTTCCACAAAGTGCAACAGTGGTCTCAAGTCAGAGCTCAATTACAGGAATGTATGGACTCTCAACAGGAAATGTAACAAATATTTCCAAAAGTGCAGTCTCAAAAATGACCACAGAACTTAGTCAGCACTTCTGTGCCCATGAGTTAAAAATGTATGATACGGCTGTTTGTGACAGAACCCCCTGGTACCCCAGCTGGGTTTCCCAGTCAGTCTCTGCTTCCTAGGGACCCTCAGGCCTCACAAGGGCTGAGAACAGTGATTTTAACCCAGGGATCTCCCGATCTCTCCAGCCATCCAACTCACTAGCCAAAGCACTTAATGTATGAAGAAGAATAATAAAACGTTTATTGAAAACAACACAAACTTATATACAGACAGAATGACATCACAGACATTAGTATACAATGGGGGGATGGAACTAAGCATAGTTCTCCACTAGGTCCTCCAATTAACTGGGTCTAGGTATACACTTGACCCTTACACTGTAACAACCATATTTGGCTCTTCCCCTGGATGTACTTCCAGGCTGCAAGCAAAATAGGAATTAACATACAATGAGTAAACATAATTAACCATCACACAAGTAATCATTTGATAATAACAGAGCCAACAAGTCTGTACACATTTCTTCTGCAATATCAAACTGGACATCAGAAATGTGTCTTCTATGCTCCTGGTAAATGTTTCATTAAGTCCAGTGCTGGCAGTATATTGTACCCCCTCTTCGGCCAGGACCATAGTCTATTGGTAAGAGGCCAGCAATTAGTCCTTTCCATGAACCCCAGTGATGGAGGGTTCTGTCAAAATGCTCTGCTGACAGCACTTGTAGCCAGGGCAGTACTGGTCATGGATACAAGTGGTGTTGGAACAGCAGCCTTGGAAAAAAAAAATAATATGGTCTAAGTGGTTATCTTTTATCCTATTTCCTACAATCTTATTTGGAGAAAGCCAAAGGATGCCTTTAACAAGAAATGTTTACTGCCAGCTGTTGACATAGTAAGGGTCTAAAAAACGTGGTGTCTCTTGTTAATGGAATTATTTGGTGGCTTTGTATAGCTAATTTGCATATCACATATTCTATGAAAATTTCCCAAATCGGGCCTGTGTACATCAGGCGTGTATGCATTTCCTGTTGCAAATATGTTGGTTGTTATATATTCTTCTTTAAGTTGTCAGTGTGGGGTCATTAGGGACAGTTCACTAAAAAAGCAGATTATGATGAACTGCAAGTGGACCACAAAAATAACGCATTAGTAGCTGAACTGAAAAAAAATCCTGTCTTTCCAACTCAGCCATTCATTTTTGGAGTTCACTACCCTTTTTGGTGACCAGACCCCATTGACTTTAATTGTATTCAAACCATTGAAACTATGTTTTCTTTGCAAAGATGATTTCTGTGCACTCCTTCACACTTGGCTACAGACTACATCTATTTAGTTTGTTAACACAGCAGGTTTTGCAAACAATCAGTTCAGGAGGCAGAGTAATCATGATCAAACAGTTCTATCTGCCCCATAATGATCGGACTCTTATTCTCAGCAGTCGCATAGAATGCAGTCACACATATGGAATGACTCGTATGAACTCTGCTGTTTGCAGGTCTAGATTGTATGTCTGGTTAATGTAAACAGTGGGAATCTTTGAGAATAACTTCTTTTCATCCTTTCATGACTACCGTTTTCTTCACATTTTACAATCCAAACTGCAGTGTCCTTTTCAGAATTTTATATACAATATATATATATATATTCCCTTTTGTGTTACCATACCCCAATCTGTTTTTAAATATTTTGTTGTAGTGTCTGTAAAATATCCAAACTTGTTGGATATTATGATTGTGGTTTATAAAAATTGATCTCTCCACTATGTTTATTAGTATTTCTATTCAAATTCTATTTATTATTCAAATTACTATGTATTTACACATTTGATTGTTAAATAATTCCTAACACCAATTAAAATCCCGGGTCTTTTGACTTATTGTGGTAAAATATAAAAACAAAACAGAACTTTTTTTTATTTTTTTTAAAGTCAGGCGGCTAATAACTAATTATGAATGAATTCAATTTACATACATTTTAGGCCAACAGAATAACTCTGAAATAGTGCCACTGAGGATTTCTTTAAGTTAAGACAGTAATGTCATTATCTCCTCCTCTCATTTAAAAAGTCCGCTTTTCAATAATTGTAGCGCTTTAATAAGTGATTTGATTTCTCCCCTTGATGAGGTTTTAATAAAATCTGATGGCATGTTACTAATTTAGCAACGCTAGTTATCAAAAAGATGCTGGGAGCATAAGAAAATATTTCGGATGCTGATGTGGTTTCTGTACTTTGTATCATTTTTGTACTTGCAGAAAATCGGTAATGTATTTAACGCTTTAGACTAGTCAATTCTTAATAAAACTCAGTTGGAAAGTTAAAAAGCTGGTTAATAGACTACTGGCCTCATCAGATTCCTCTTTTGTGGATTCTGCATACATTCGTCAAGATTATTCGAATTGTATAAAGCAAATATAGTTAAGGTCATTGCAAACAATCTCTGGTGACCTGAACAGCTGCAGGTTTTTAGATAAACATTCGTAAATAAGGTTTAACATTCAGTAGTTGTAAAGATCTTTACAGTAACATAGAAACATAGACTGTGTCAGCAGATAAGAACCATTCGGTCCATCTAGTCTGCCCAATTTTTTTTTGAATACTTTTATTAGTCCCCCGTTCCCAGTCTTATAGCTAGGATAGCCTTGTGTCTATCCCACACATGCTTAAAATCTTTGACTATGTTTACCTCTACCACTTCTGCTGGAAGGCTATTCCATACATCCACTACCCTCTCAGTAAAGTAATACTTCCTGATATTACTTTTAAATCGTTGCCCCTCTAATTTAAGACTATGTCCTCTAGTTGTGGTCGTTTTTATTCTTTTAAATATACTCTTTTCCTTTACTGTGTTGATTCCCTTTATGTATTTAAATGTTTCTATCATGTCCCCCCTGTTTCGTCTTTCCTCCAAGCTATATATGTAAGTGCAGTAAAGATATGGAATTCACTCCTGCTCTAGGTTGAGCCATCAAGTACAATTGTATACCGGTATAGTAAAGGTTTGCACTATTAATTAATATAATGTAGTTCATAGATTTTTATATGAATTTTGATATTAACATTTTATTTTTGTGAGTGGATTTTTGGTCAGTTGTACATCAGAAGGAACCTACTCCTTTGCTGGGAGGCTAATTGATTCAGTTTAGTGTGGGTTAATATTTCTATATAGCTTAACAGGAGCTCTGCCAGCTGAAAACACATTAGTCAGTGTGTCCATTTTTCTTGCAAATTCTGACACGAATTAGATTAGGAGAAACACTAGCAACTTCTAAATCTAATAGAATAGATTTTTTTTTTTAAAAATTGTGATTAATTTTATTTTAAAGAATTCAATTATTAGAAATCTATCTGGAGCGTACCAATAAATTAGGTTTGTTTACATTTTAATTATCTGCATTAGATTACTTGTTTTGTAACCAATAAAATATTTTCCACATTTCTTAAACATAATTTTTTAAATTATTTTTATAATTGATACAAGTATGTATAGATACTTTTTTTTTTTTTTTTTTTTACCACAATCATCTCATGAATTTACAAAAATTCACTTTTATACAAAACAAAAAACATAATTTATTGCAGAATAGATGCTAACCAATGTTTTGGACTTTTTTTTTATGTTGCGCATTTAAAAAAAGGAAAATCTTGCACATCTAATTGATCATTTATAATATATTTCTCTGGGACATATATAACAAGGGACCAACCCTCCGCAGTTACTTTTTACCAGGCAGAAGTTGACTAAAAGGGATTTTGAACGTTGCTCCAGTCAGAAGTGATCAATATTTTTTGGGGAAATTTTTTTGAGATGGTTGAGGTGGGGGAGCATTTGAGAAGCCAAAAACAGACCTCCAGCTGGGAACGAAATACTCAATGCTGCCCCAGAATTGCCATTGACACATGTTTACTTTGCATTCTTCTGCCTGGCCATGCAAAATGAATATGTTGCGCAATGTAAAATCTATACATTTCATTTTAACACTCACCTCTTTTCTGAATATGTTCAGTACAATTAAAGTATAGGGGCCACTAGCATGTATGAGTTGTTTTTACAGTTATTCACTGTGGCCTTGTGAATGTTATTTATTACCTTTTCCAACCCATTGTGGTTTTTGGCATAATATGCAGTGCACTATAATATTAACTCTGAAATGATATGGCCACTTGTTTCCCAGCACACACATACATACATACATGCTGGGGCCTTATTTATTATAGTATTTAAAATGTAGACTTATGGAATATGTTAAGAAGTCTCCTGCTTTAAAGCAGCACTGCCACCTAGCAGCTGACACGAAAAAGAATTACAACGCATTCTCATTATCAGAGGGCTGATTAAAGACAGCTTATCTCAAGGCCTGCAGATAAACAAAACGGTGTATTAGGTAGATCTTAACTGCACTGTGTAACGTTTCAGGTGCAAACTAGGGTTGCCACCAATTTTATACCAGCCTACCGGTAAAATACTGGCTAGGTGGCAACCCTAGTGCAAACAGATAATGGGCATGCGTTTTTCATATTGGAATATACAGCATTGTAAAGGTTGGCTACTGTGACAGACATACAGTCTGTCACAGACACACTCATACATACATACAGTCTGTCACATAGACACAGACTCATACATACATACAGCCTGTCACATAGACACACACTCACACATACTTAGGGTTGCCACCTTTTCTTCAAAAAAATACCGGCCTTGGTACTGTCTCCATAGACAACATTGGCCTGATGCCAATTTTTTTACCGGCCTGCCGGTAAAATACCGGCCAGGTGGCAACCCTATATGTACTGTGTGAAAAGAAACCTGGTTTATTTTTACCTCTTAGCGACGTCTAGAACATTTTTGGTCAGTCTGCACAATGGCTGCTTTTACACTTCTGCTGGGTTTTGTGTTTTTACTGTACCAATACATATTTTATATACTGGTTTTATCTCCATAGAAAGGGATTTCTTTAGATACTATCATTTTAATTATATCATATAATTTCCGATAAAATATAATGAAAACTTTTTTAAAAACTATATATTTTTTATTTTTGCCTTTTACATGAAAATTATTTTGCACATCTACAAAAGCAAATGCTAATAACTGCTAAATAGATTCTGATATGTGTCCTCAGTTTAGAAATACCCCATATTTACATGTTTTCTGCATTGAGGCAATAACTGAAAGTAGTGTATTGCATTTTCCTAAACATATTCTCCTGCAGTCACCTTTAAACCCCAACTCTAACCCTAGTACTAAACTTTTTTTTAAACTTTTTTTTTTAAACAGGTCAAACACCCCTAAGGCCGGCCATGCTCATACATACATACATACATACATACATACATACATACATACAATCTGTCACATAGACACACACTCATACATACATACAATCTGTCAAATAGACACACACTCATACATACATACATACAGTCTGTCACAGACACACTTATACATACATAATGTCTGTCACACACATACTCATACAAACATACAGTCTGTCACATAGATATACACACATACATACATATAGTCTGTCACATAGACACACACTCATACATACATACATACATACATACATACAGTCTGTCACATAGACACACACTCATACATACATACATACATACATACAGTCTGTCACATAGATATACACACATACATACATACATTCTGTCACAGACACACACTCATACATACATATATTCTGTCACAGACACACACTCATACATACATACAGTCTGTCAAACACACACTCATACATACATACAGTCTGTCACAGACACACACTCATACATGCATACAGTCTGTCACATAGACACATACATTCATACATACATACACACATATATATATATATATACAGTCTGTCACATACACTCATACAAGTTTTTTATATTTTAAATAAATAAAAAGGTACATCAAAATGTCCCCCCTCCCTGCTGCTATATCTCATTGCAGGGAAGGGGGAATTTCCGTTCCAGATTTGCGCGAGAGGGCAGGAAGTATGTGCACACACTCTGCTCCCTCGCACACCGTCATTTAAAAGGGTTTTTTTATTTGTTTTTTAAGATGCCATCGTCGATGGCACCATGTGGTGCTCACAATACCCGGGCGCCAGGTCTGATTTCCTGGTAACTTTGGCGACCTGGTGCCCAGGCTTTGTCAAGCCCTGATTTATGACGTGTGTGTGTGTGTGTATATATATATGGGAGTGCTTGACAAAAGGCTTAACAGCCTGAAACGTCGCTGAAAGAACTATGCTGACGATCATCCTGCATTAAAACCTGAATGACTGTCTTTAGAAGCCCTGTGAGTGCATTCTTTTTCTGTTTTGGATTTTGTAGATTGATGTGGATTGCACCCAGGCAAGTTTTGGCATTTTTTATGACTTAAATTGGGCAGAGTGCTGGTACTTTGGATCGATATATATATATATATATATATATATATATATATATATATATATATATATATATTGTTGTATACTTAAAAGGACACTACAACTTACATGAGATGTAACTAGATAACCTGGTCATGTAAAACAAACACATATACCGTATTTGCTCGAATATAAGACAAGGTTTTTTTCAGACCAAATGCTCTGAAAAAGACCCCTCGTCTTATATTCGAGGTTGTCTTATAATCTGACCTCAAATCGAGGGAGCGAGAGACAGGTGAGGGGGAGGGAGGGAGGGAGGGGGAGACAAACACGGGGGAGGGAGACAAGGGGAGAAGGATAAGGGGAGGGGGGGAGAGAGAAACAAGGGAGAGGAAGACAAGGGGAGGGGGGGGGGGAGAGAAACAAGGGAGAGAAAGACAAGGGGAGGGAGGGGGAGAGAAAGAAAAGGGGAGGAAGGAGGGGAGAGAGAGAGAGAAAGTGAAAAGTTTGGAGGGAGGGAGAGACAACGTGGGAGGGGGAGAGAGACAACGGCGAGGGGGGGGGGTAGAGAGAGAGGCAGCATTGGCACATGAAATAAAAACTATTTCATATCATAATTTTTATTAAATATTAAAAAGCAATTTACATGTGAATATATACAAGTTAAACTTTTTTCCTATAGGGTAGTCTTATATTCAGGCTTTTAGTTTTTTTTCCTAAAGGAATATCCAAAGTTTGGGGGGTCGTCTTATAATCAGGGTCGTCTTAAAATTAGGTTTTTATCTCCGGCATCCATTTTGAGAATATTTCAGATGATGCAACATCATCAAAAATCTTCCAGCCAGTCTTACTTTACAATTGTTGGCAAAGCCTACATGATGATTTAAGAAGATACTCCCCTGCTCTCTTACTGGCTCCTGTGTATCATAATGGGTAGGACAAGTTGGCTTTGTACAACTTTTTTTTACCTGCCTTCAAACACAAAGAGAGGAGATAGACTTGATCAGACAGGATTATAACTCTGCCCCTTGTTATGTAATAGTTACATTACCCTCCTATTAAATTCAGAATTCTGACTTACAGACTGCAATCTGGGTCCCCAGCCCCAAAGTGAGAAATTTGGCCTGTAAATTCTCTGAGGGGTGGCACCCAAAAACACTATATTTCACAAAATGGTGGCGCCCAGTCACACTTGTTTAGTTAAATATTTTTATTAAATACACAAAAACAAAAGACTTATCTGAAATCAACAATACTAAATAAAAAACAAATTGGTGTTTGTGTCCCTTTAACCTCTTCCCGTTTGTAGGACGTTCTATGCTTTTTAGTGCCTAAAAGCCTGTCATCCTGAGTTTAACATCCCTGCGATGAGCTACGTGCAAATCCCGCTGCAGGGATTTGAAGCGAGGTCCCCACTGTCAAATAAGGCCACTTTGAGTGGCCTCAGTGTGCCATGTAAAATGTAGCGACGCACAAGGTGAGCATTGGCTACATTTCACTGAAGCACTGTGCACCCGAACACTAATTGGGTCTCTGCCTATGTCTCACTATGTTATCGGGGCCAGGCGCACAAAGACGCCGGTTTGGCGCTTTGGTTGGTAAGGACCAAAGTGCCACCAAGCACAAATGGGTTAAAAGGGCTGGCTGTATAATGTGACTTTCTATTACTGTACGCCAGTTGGCTGCCCACGTGCATTTCTTCCATGTTCTCCATGAAAAGCGGGATGGCGGAACACAAATCCAAATTTTAAGACTGATATGTCTGAACTTCCACTGTTGTAAACATCCATCATACTAATCTAATACTTGTCAGCTATTGAGCCTTGCGGCCTTGTCAGAAGTTCCCCGTTACCCCAGATTACTACACCAAATATATATGCTGTATTTGTAGACTGCCACTCTGAAAGTAACCACCAGTAACTAAAAATCAAACATTCTGCCATTCAAATAATGAAACCCCTGTACTTTGTGCTCACTATGGGAACGTTACGCCAGGCTTGATAAGGAAAGCTAGAACATGTTTGATTATCCTATTGGGCAAGAGTTTTCTTTCTAGAAATGATCACAATATTTCCAAAATTAGACCCATTTCCTGAGCATGCAAGCTAAATAATGATGTTCATTCTGCACATTTGTTTTGTGTGTATGTGTTCTGGATGGACGGTATAAAGATGAAAGGAAATTTGGTTCATACATGTGAACTTCACAGCTGGCTGAAGCAGGTGTTAGAAATGCAGATGAAGCATGTTGACTAAAGACTGTACAAATTTGAAGTGAAAATGCCAGTGGTTGACTTACAGTACTCTGCACATGTGAAGTTTCAGGACTGTAAATTATTAATATTATTGTGCAAGCCTTTTTAACATGCAGGGGACAATCTTTTGCATTTACACAGTTCTTTTAATCATCCTCCGTTTGAGATACTACATGCAGTAGGTACCTTTTCAGCAAATGAAAAATAAGGATCAGAAATAACGCATTACAATAGGTTGTCTATTAATACTATTAGAATAGGCTGTCCATTGATACTATTACAATAGGCTGTCCATTGATACTATTACAATAGGCTGTCCATTGATACTATTACAATAGGCTGTCCATTGATACTATTACAATAGGCTGTCCATTGATACTATTACAATAGGCTGTCCATTGATACTATTACAATAGGCTGACCATTTATACTATTACAATAGGCTGACCATTGATACTATTACAATAGGCTGACCATTGATACTATTACAATAGGCTGACCATTGATACTATTACAATAGGCTGACCATTGATACTAGAACAATAGGCTGACCTTTGATACTATTACAATAGGCTGACCATTAATACTATTACAATAGGCTGTCCATTAATACTATTACAATAGGCTATCTGATGCTTGCGTCTAAGTGTTGTGAGCTGAGATTTTTTACATTCAGTAGCTTGTTAGGAAGCAGATTATGTTTGACCCACCAGTGTCAGGGTTATGTACAAATCTAATGTTAGTTAAGCAATGGAAAGTGTTGTTATGGTGAATTTTAAATATGACATTTTGAAAAGTATGTTTGTTTGAAGACAGCAGAGGAATGTCATTTGGCGTCATACATGCACATTGCTGAGGCAATATAGACGGTCACATGTAAGGAATGCAGATAACACCAAACCCTTGAGCAGCTTTTACAAAATATGACATGGGTGCACTTCAAAGAGCTCTGTATTTGATCTATTCATTGTACTATTTAAAGAATATGCACTTTGTCCACTAAATACTTTACAAGCCAAATTGCTGGCAAATGTACAGTAATGGTTAATCTGGCCACTGCAGATGTTTGGGTACTAAATATCCCGGAGTGATTAGTCAACTGCACATCCAAGTATATTTAGTTCATCTTTTTCTCTCACATTTTCTCCATGAGAAGTAGGATGGTGGAACACAAGTCCAGAATTTAACACTGATATGTCTGGATTAGGATAGTTATGCTTCCATTATTGTAAATTTCCGTCATTACATATGCTGTGCCAAGGTAAGCGATCAGTGCACTAGGTTAATTGTGCATGAACGATTCTAATGAAGGATATCAATGCATACAAACATGGAAACCACGACAAAAGGTGGTCTAGATCTTAAATGTCAGGCAAACTGCCTGTGCACAAGAGCCCCATGGAGATAGCCCTCCGATGCAGCTAATGATGGCCAAAATGTACTTCTGGTGAACTGGATCGCTCGCCCAGAGGAGACTTGCCTGCCATTTCAGTTCTGCATCACCTTTATCGGCAGGACCAATCTAATATCCTTGTGGAGTTTTGCTCTAAGGCACAAACTCCTCCTGAGTGATAGCATCTAACAGTGAAGACTAATTCGAACATGATAATTTCAGGATTGCAAATCACTGTAATTGATACATATTGCCAAAAATTTGCCATCTAGAGAAAAATGACCAAGACATAGCATTACCCATCCTACCCTTTTTTGGAGGATATTGCCAGTTGGGTTCCCTTATGCTACAGAATATCTTCTTTTAAAAACAAAGGATTCCCCCCCCCCCCCCCCCCACCCCTCACACTACTTTTGTTTTAATTTTTTCACACATTTCTGATCTGTATGCTGCTCTATTGTTCTGCATATAGTATGCATTATGCAAACAAAAAAATTTAAATAAAATAAGTCATAAAAGGCCAAACTCATGTGCCAGCTTTTAAAATGCATTCCATTTTTATTTAAATAAAACAGATTTAGCAAGCACTCTGAGTAATTTCCTTGGTAATATGTCAGTATGACTACATTAAGCCTTGTGTCAGCAGCAATATAGCTTTATTTATTTGGATTTCATGCAATGCAAAATAAAACCCTTTTGACTGTTTTGTGTGGATCATTGTGGAAACTAATTTCATACTGTTCATTAGGTGTAGTTTAGTTTTTCAAAACATAGAAGAATCTGCACATTTGTATCATAATCCATTTAATAACCTTGTCTGTCTATTGTTGAACAGTGTTTTTGAATTATTGCTTGTAGGCAGTAACGGTGCTTTCAGTCCTTTCTTGAGTTTGGATAAATAAAACACACTCCATAAACTGTCAGCTGAATGAATTCCTAAAAATCAACTAGAATAGCTGATTTGGCAATATAGGCAAGTTTTACATATTATTTCCCCCACTCACCAACTTTATACTTTCTCTGACTAACTGGACTATAGCTGTCTAACTTTGGCCCCCATTCTAAAGCTCTTTTGTGGGACTCTGGGATTTGTAGTTTATCAGCAACTGGAAGGCTGCAGTTGGTAGCATAGAATGTAGAATCTAAATGTAAAGCAAAATGGTTCTTTTATTGTTGGTCTCTAAAATGAAATGTAACATACACTGGATATAATGCAAAGAAAGTTATTTATGTCATCTGGAATGAGACACTCTTCAAAGTGACCTTATGTCAAGATATGGATGTGGCAATCCAGGTAAAATGCATTAGTTTTCCACTATGTTGAAAACTATGAGATTAGCATATTAGTAACTTAGACTCCTTACAGATGCTGTTCCATGTAGCAGTACTTCATAAAAGTTTTGCATCATGTACAGGGAAGCTAAAGAATCCATTCTGGTATACTATTTTATTTCTTAATTCGCCAAATAAAAAAATGAATAAAACGGTACAGCAAGCTCCTGAGGTTTCTTTGCAACAGAGACCCATCAGTCACCCAAACCCCTCCTGTATCTTTGACTTCAGTGCAATGAAAACTCCCATAGGCACTTGTGTAGAGTATAGTGCAGTGCACATTATTGGCAGCAGTGCCGGGACAGTCGGATATTTGATAGGACTGTCCTGACAAGTCCAGATCTGTTAGTAAGTAAAGGAAGGGGGTTAAATTTTCTTGTAATTTTTTTTTTTAATGTATTTACTTTTAAAAAGGTGATTGGCAATGAAGAGATCTCTATACTACTGGACTATTAGCTTGTCCCTGTTAGCTTTGATTGTCCAAACTATAGCAAGTTTCAACACTATTTAGATGAAAAAAACCAAGTGGGGGAACATGACTGTCAAATGCTGGTTGCATACCGTAAGTGGAAGAACAGCATTGCAGAGGGTCTGTCTAACCCCTGCAATGCTGGGATGGCTGCAAGCACCCACATACACAGTTTCTATTTCTAAAACGTATTCAGACCAGGCCACCTTCTTCCATTGCTCCATGGAACAGTTCTGATACTCACGTGCCCATTGTAGGTGCTTTCGGCGGTGGACAGGGGTCAGCATTGAGTGAGAACTGTGTGGTGAATATATTCCATGTTTCTGTATTACCAATTTTGGGACTGAATATATATGTTCTTTTTTTGGGTGATTTTGTTGTTATTGCCTGGGTAAAAGTCTAGAGGATTTTGTAAATCCCATTATGGTATTTATATCTCCATTGTGCTTGCATTTTCCCCCATGGGGTTCTGAAATCTGTGCTTTTGAGAAACATTTTATTCTTTTTAACAATTAATGTTACCTCTTATTTTTTATTGTGTGTGTGTGTGTGTATTTTGGCTTTGGTTAGCATAATGTGAAAGGCAAGTTAAGTTTCAGGTAGGTATTAACGTTAAAACTAAGATTGTGATGATGAAATAAATAGCAAATGTATAGTTCATAAGTTGCACTAATTTGAAACTTGCCTTTGCCTCCTCCAAGATGGCTGCCTAAAATGCCTAGATGACCATCAAAATGGATGCACTCACAACCACTTGTCCTCAAATGGTGATGTCGGCATTCCACAAAATATTTTGTTATATAATTGTTAGCAATGTTATTAGTACTGTAAAGTTATATTTGCCTGTCGTATGATATATTTCCCTTGCAAGTTTGCTGAACAGGGTACCGGTATGTGGACAAATCTACACCAGACTTGAAATCCTGAGGCGCTTGCTTGTCTTTTCAACCTTGCTATTAATGCCTTATTTTGCAGTTTACTTGTCAGTTTACCACATTTCACTTTTAGGTGACTAGACCTGTACAGCTGGAAAAAGAATACAATGTTTATCATATCCTCCCCACCATAAGTATTTTGTGTATAGTAAACGGACAATAAAACAAGTGAGCCTAACCTCATGGTAATTCAAATATAATCATACCATATTTTAAAACGTTCACCCTAATGATGTGGGGTACTGGGGTAACGGCTTAATGCACCCCATTAATTCTGTTAAACCATGTTAACGTCCAATCTGGCTCATAGGGTACAGGTTCTGACTTCCACTTCCATTGTTGTATCTTCAGTGTTAATTGCAGAAACCATGATGGACTTTGAAGAGTCTTCTGCACCGCTGCTCTGCACTGACTACCCACCTAATCAAGGCATGCCTGGCCTTAGATCTATTCTGGCTTTGCTTCAGATCTGGTGTATGAATCTCTTGATACCTACTTAAATCACTCTTATAATGCAAACACAACATACGGTGCTCATCTCCAGCTCCTGATTACTCTTTTAGGCAATGTGCTCAGGATACAGACAGTAGGAGCGGCTCATCATCATGCTGTTAATGAAACTGTGGCTATGCCATTACTTCTTTTAACCTACTTGGATAACAATCCTAGCTTGAGTTAATTATACAGTAGGGCATTGAGATGAGAGAGCTAGCTAACTGATGGACAACGGCCCCAGCAGCATAACACTAAAGAGTGTGAGAGAGAATATATATTTTTTCTCTCTTCTTTAATGAAATAGACTTGATTTTGCATTCCGCTGCTATTTTAATTACCTAGGGGATATCTATGGTTCTTCAAATAGGACTGAAAAAGCAGAAGTAATTTTGTTATTCTATAAATGCATATCATTTAAGTAAATGAGAGGGTATCCAAGTTTATAGGGTGGCTTGTCATTTCAGTTGTATGGAGTTATTTTATAGTAGACCGGGTCTCTTAATGTGAGATGGTAGGAGTTGTGTGACCTGAACCTTACTGAATGCATCTATTTAAATAAACAATCTACAGAAAACGATAACTGTTTAACAATATTAAGAAAATCACCAGGATGATGGCTTAGTCTGGCATTCCTGTTAAGCTATTCATATTATAGATAGAGGCAAGTTGTTTGCTGATTAAACTGGTTAATTACAGGTGTATTTGAAATATAGGGTACTAGAAGTGCACATTTAAAACCGGAGGAATTGTTGGCTAATCGATATATTTTTATTTTGTTAGAGATACCTCAGTTTGCTAATGCATCATCTATGTAATCTGATTAACCCTTCAGGTAACAGGTTCAATGCCTGGCAGGGTTGACTCAGTTCTTCATCCTTCCAAGACAGATAAAATGAGTACTATTAAATTAAGTGATCAAAACATCCTTTGAATGTTGGGCAAAAGTAACATCCCCAGAACATAGTTGAAAACTATAACACTTCATAAATATTATTATTATTATTACATTTTGTGTAACGTGTTCAAATTCCTATTTGAAAGCAGAAACGTGCTTTATTAGTAGTATTTTGTTTTTCTGTTTGACAAGCCACGGTGCCCTAAGTCCTGGTTTAGAATGAAGCTCTTAAAATTATATTTGTAGAATGAATACTGTTGCCCTGTGCTTGGGGTATATGGGATACCACACTAGGTGCAGTGCATTCTTCAGCTTCCTCTCACTGTTTTAGGGGAGGGACCTGTATAGCTTATGTGATGCAGGGAAATTCCCCCACTTAAAAATATTTTCAGCAGAATCACCCTGTTAAATGTACAGCTGGAAAGATAATGTGTATAGACAATTATTGAAATAACTTCTGATTTAATTATTATTCTCAACTTGGCAATGTTATCTGGAGAGGAGGTTGAATAATGGAAAACTTAGAAAGACCAACACAATACACAATCTTTTACAACAAATACAATATTTATCTTTTTGTCAAGGTCTCTTACATTTTCATAGATTATCCAAAGATAGTGGGTTTTTATTTAATTTTTGTCCACTTGTAATGGGACAGTGATGGGATTCTACTAAATTCCTAAGGAGGCTACTCGGATAACTCGGATTTTCGTAGCGAATATTCAGGCTATACAATTTGGGCTACTAAGACATCACTGATGTGGTCCCAAATCAGCCATTTTGGGCGTGATGCCCTTGATTCTGGCCCATCAAAAAAGAGGCTACCCAAAAACAAATCCACATATTACAAAAAAAAAAAAGTTGTATCGGCAAAAAAATGCAGCCCTAGCTGAAAGCAGCCTGGTAGGGCGTGATTTCATTTTGAAAAAAGGATTCATCTGATTGTCTGACTCTTATCAGTCAATCAAAAGCCTCCCTATCCCAGCCCTACCATTGGCTGGGGTCTAAATGTATTTCTGGGGCCCTATTTGTTATGTGGGGTCATCCCTCTGGTCTCAGTGGGCGTTATTTTTTATTGATGTGTGCAGACGGTGTTACGCTATGTATTTCCCCTCTCTTCCTCTGCATGTTTTTCTATGTGTCAGAGGAGACATCCAGTCCAGAAATCTACATAAAATAGTGTGGTCTCTCTTGGTGTGGGATTGGAGGAGTCCCTGGTGAATGCATTCGTTATAGGGAGAGTATTGGTCTCTTTCTTTGTACTTCTTCTATGCAATTATCATTTCAGCCTTCCCTTCCCTGCATCTTTTCAACGAATTCCCCAATTAGTGCTTAACTTCTTAAAGACCAACAATAGTCTTTGAGATCATTATAATCAGATCAAGGGCTGTTCAATTTGAGCACTGATAGTCCTACATATTTAACTTGATCCTGTATTCTGGCATGTAGGTAAATTATAATCATCGGTTAATGGAATGTTGTTGGTTGATTTTAAATCTGCGTGTGATTTAAAATATATATATATATATATATATATATTTCCAATGTTTAATATAAACAGACCTATTCCCATTTATCACGGTTGTGGAGTAACCTAGATCTCAAAGTGTGAATGTGCTATCAGTATACATAAGAAGATGCTAATAATTATGTTAACCGTTATTATGTTAAATCATTTAAACTTGAAAGATACAAATAATAGACATCGCTATTTGGCCACAATACATTTAACTTTACTTTAACATATTGCAATAACATTGGAACAAAGTGGTTATTTGTACATTGCTGGCAGTACAATATCTGTCATCACATTCTTGCTCAGTTCGAATAATGTGTATCGAGTGTGGGCAGAAGTGAATCAGCTGAGCAATGACCAGATGCACATTATTAAAGAGGAGGGGGCCATGAACTCGGGTGTTTCATGGGTCAGAATCACAAACCAGACAGGCATTTTAAAATAACTTGGCCTGCAAAGGTCAGATAGTCTACAAATAGAAGGCTGGGATCAGACTGCATCTCAACCAGAAATTTACTAGTAAATTAGCTTGATTGACAAAAATGCAAACTACAACACCATTGTACATACTGTAAACAGAAGAGCTTACTTACATTACATATCCTTGTAATAGCTTTTAATATTTAGATCCTTGAAAATCTATGTCAGATATGGGAGATAATGAGACATTGTCATAACTAACGTTCAGGGCATGCATGGTAATGTCAAGGGGTTTCCGCATGTCAACACACATGAATTGTGTAGAAAGATGGAGACTAGTCCCCCCAATGTGTCCCACATACATTGGTTCTGGACGTTCAACACATGTCTCGGCCAAAACAAATCAAGCAAAGGGTGCTTAAAAACAACAGCACCTCGTTTCATCGAAGGGTAATGTCATCAGACTCGGTAGTGTTCCCTTCGTGGCTTCAACTTCAACAGTATTTCAGTGGTCTGCATTATTCATAAATACGTATGATACAAATACTTAAACTTTTGCTGGCCTTCACGTCCAGCTTTGAGTCTATGCCAATATGTCTTGATATTGGACCATGAACTCAGTGTTTTGAACCTTGCATAGTTTGTGAACTTGGTGGATCTTCGTTAGGCAAAATGGTGTCCTTGAGATAATTGTCTACAATTGCCAGAAACACCGTTCAGCCTTTTTTTTTTTAACTGAATAAAAAAAGAACTAGTTTACTTTAGGTTATAAACCTAAAATAAAGTTGGATGAAACTACTGGGGTGAAAATAAACTATTAAGTGCCCGACGTGGAATCTAAGGATCTTCTCTATAGTACAAAATTGTTGGGGGTCAGGGTGATTGATTTGTGATAGAAGTTGAGCATGTAAATCAACACGTCTGGAGCCATCATTATTTCTCTTCAACCCTGATGAAGGAAATGAAAGTCTTATGGAGTATCAAGACTGGGCTGTTTTTTAGTATTCGTTGTGGTGTGGTGTAGAGAATTGTTGGGACAGTAATCTAAACAGCCATCTCTTGCATCACAATGTGTATGCCAATTGCCCTACAGCGCAATAGAGGCTTTCCAAGTATAATCACATTTGTATTCTCCTATGTAACATGAAGTGTTAATTATTGTTAAAAAAAAAAATCCAGCAATATTAGCATAAATTCAGCAAAAACATAATTTATACTTGTGTTAAAATCAATTTCTTGCTTAAAGAAAAATAAGATCCTATATTATGGCTTTCAACCTACAAAGAATTTAAACAGATGTCAGGGAGTCCAAGAGGTGGGGGTTTTGGCTCATTTACTACATCAACATAGGGTTGCCACCTGGCCGGTATTTTACCGGCAGGCCGGTAAATAATTGGCATCAGGCCAATGTTAAGTCTATGCAGACCGTACCAAAGCCGGTATTTTTTTTGAGGAAAAGGTGGCAACCCTACATGAACAATAATTTAGACTGCTTAATGCTGAATTGGTTGCTCATGGCAGTGTCCCCTTAAGAAGCATATCTGATCAATCGTTGAATGTAATTTCATTGCTGACCTTTTTAAATGCAATATTTCCATGACATGTAATATATTGACTCATCTTTGCTTGGGCTTGTTAAAGCAAGTATGTGGCCTGTCTTGTTTTGTTAGTCTATAGTGAATTGTTTCAAACACAGCTCAGATACCGTAAAATATTTCCACAATAGTTGAGTTTGGAATACTTGACAATGATCCATAACTCACAGCTCTGTTTTTGTTACTTATTTTGTCTTGTAATTGGTTGGCTCTTAGGGAAATCATTGGTAAGAAATGAAGATTGGGCCTTAAGTGCTTTGTCATCCAGCTCAGTAGTCTTTCAAGGAGCAATGAGAAATGACAATGCTTTGCCTAAGTGTAGTTTAATCAATACCACCACAGACCAATACCGTACAGATTTCACAGGTAATCAGAGCGATGGGAATCTACAGCCTGTGTATTCTTGCATTTGTAATACAAACATACATAGATTTTGTTTATTCTTTTTTTCTTTTTTTTTTTCTTTTCAGAGGATGACTGAATGTGTGTTCTAGTACTATGTTTGCATATTCACAACTGTAGCATTATTTTCTATAGAGTTGTTGTTCATATAAACGCTGACACTTACAACCAGTGTATTTTATTTACTCTGTTTATTATGTGTTATTTATTCACTCAGAAGGTGACCCCAGTGCCTCCTGAGCCAATCAGATGGATGGGGAATATGAATATACAGTTTTATACATTTGTTATTTTCTAATGGAGAAGAGCTGGACATGCACAATTCTGAGTTTATAGCTGTATGTTTAGATTCTGCAATAGTTAGCTATGGCCTGATGTATGCTCAAATGTACTATTGTGTGTCATCAAATGCATCTTTTTTGACTGGAGTGATTCTTTAATGGACATATATATATATATATATATATATATATATATATATATATATATATATATATATATATATATATTGCATTATTAGATTTGTAGGTTGCATACCGCGTTCGTTTTTAGGTGAGTGGCTAAGGTCAGTGGAATTCAAATCATTATTAGGCAACATCATAATCTCAAGATATCTATTTTTGTAGTTAGTGAAGTGATTATGAACATGACTAAAGGGAATAAAAAAATGATTAAATACCTTTTATTGCAGTTTACACATGTTACTACAGCTTTTAATATTGTATATCAAAGTCAAAGCCAATTCTCAAGTGGAATTTTCTTGAACACCATTTAGGAGAATGTAGTCTTTCTATAGTATCCAGAATGGAATGGTTAGAACAGAGACACTGCACAGCACATGTGAGACTAAACTAAGGAAGACATCTTCCTTGCAAGTTATGGCTGTTAAATACCTAATAGGTCCCTGGACTAACACCACATCACTCAATGCACTGCTTTACTAATAGACTTGGATGGAGCATAGCTAATTATTATCGGTCTTATATGTGACATTTGCTTGTCTGAATGACATCATTAAATCAATGCTTTAGTAGAACTCTACTGTAGAACTCTGTCATACACACACCAAGCACTCCAGGAATAAAAGGACACTTGCATTGGAAAGAGGGGCCAGAGGGATTTGGATCCAAAAGAGGGGGTTGTATCTAATGGGAAATCAGCTGGAGCATTTCAGTGGTTAGCATGGCATTTGCTCATTTGCAAGACATTTGCAACAGAGATGCTCTTTTAAATAAAGCCCACATTTCTTTTTAAACTATACAGCTGATTTTAAATGGTTAAGATTCCTCTATTGTTTTAATTTACCATCTGACAATGTTGTTGTTTGTTTTTGAAGCATCATTATATTTAGCATTATATTTATAAATTATAAATGATTTAAAACTAAATGATAATACTTGTAAAAAGCATAGAGACTGAACTAAGGTATGTTATTTCTCCTGTAATGTGATCGTATTAATTGAATTCCATAAACGACATCAACTCTTATTAAAGGACAACGGTAGGGAAAAAATATTCATGTTAACTAAAATACTATATCAAGTGTAAGCATTTCAAACAGAAATGCTTTAATGAAATAATAAAAATAATGTATTGAGCCGGCAGACATGTTGGTCAGGTCTGACCCAAAATTCTAAACATGCAGAGCAAAGCTGGCTCAGTAAGGTACTTTATTTGTATTCTTTCATTAAAGCATTTATATTAATCATGCCTTCACTTGATGCAATTATTAAATTAAACATAACTTAATTTTTGCCAACAGTTGTCCTTCAAAAGATCTAACCGTATACTGATCTATGCTCTTTATCCTGTCTAATGGTAATAATTAAACCAAGCCTTCCTTTTCCTGAATTTTTATTCTACAAAATAGAAACAAAAACATTGTAACTTTAATATAATGTATTAAGTGAATAATCCAAATCTTCTGTGTCTACAGATCTGAATAGTGATAACGACCTTTAGTCTTATAATATTTTATTGTTAATTAATAAATCAAACCAAGTCTGCTTTGTCTAGAATTCAAGATAAGATGCAGTAGTGACATGGCAGTGATACTGCTAGAATATTTCATGATTAATTTAATGCACCAGACCAATATTAACTTTCCAGTGCTGAGATCTGACCAAATGGTATCATAATATATCTCCTACAATATTCATTTCATAAATTTAACCTGCGAAAGTTATCATAATTTAGCGGCCTCTACCTTACAGACTAAAGGATATTAATATTAATAAGCCAAACCAATTATTCTAATACAAGAATTAAAAATCTGGCAAAGCAGGTTCTCATAGCTTTATTTATGTACTAATTTGTTTGTCCGTAGCATATTATTTGTGCCTCATAATTTACTTTACCTGATTAAAAAAAAAAAAAATAATAATGGATCAGGAGATGAGACCCAAAAATAATATATTTTGAATAATAAAAGAAAACTATTGAGTGACTAATTGATCCATTTCTTTTTGTCTCAACGTGGAACATAAATACATCTTATAGTGGTGTCCAATGCAGAGCACATCATGTCAATTTACAAACACCAGCTCAAAAGGATCGGAGTGTACTCTGCTCTGGAGAATTTACTGCCTGAAGCATTGATTTAATGATGTCATTCAGACACGCAAATGTCACAAATAAGAGAGATAATAATTAGCTGTGCTCCAAATCTATTAGTAAAGCTGTGTATTGAGTGAAGTGTAGTTAGTCTAGGGACCTATTAGGAATGGATCAGCCATAACATGCAAGAGAGAAGTCCTCCCTAGTTTAGTCTCACATGTGCTGTGCAGTGTCTCTATTCTTGCCATTCAATTCTGGATACCATGGAAAGAGCACATTCTCCTAAATGGTGTTCAAGAAAATTCCACTTGAGAATTGGCTGACTTTGATATCTGATATTAAAGGTTGTAAGCTAGCTTCTGTGCCTTCGAAACTCTACAATGAAAAGGCCTGTATTGATCCTCGCTGTTTGAAAGGCTGGAGGCATCTTCATCTTGTTTAACTTGCGAGCACCTGACATGTTCTCTTTTAGATGAATCACTTTTAAGTAATCCCCCTTTTACCCGAATGGTAGAGATATTGCTATGATCTACATTTATTTTAATAAATAATGTGCACATATTGTTCAGGTATATTCTACGTAACTTGGTAATATAGAGAACAGGAGGATACAGAGAACTCCAATATAGTCTGTACCCCTGTTATCTTACTAAAAGATTGCAACAGTTCATCACAATTTAATACTAAACACCTCTGTATGGTCTTCGGTTGAAGTTGCTAAAAAAAAAAAAACCCTCCATAATATTACTTTGTTTTAATTTTCCATGTAAAAAAAAATCAATGTTTTTAATAATACTGATAATTATCCAAATTTTGTTTTACTAGTGATTCTTCTGAAAAAATTAAAATAAAACTAGCTATATTTTTGGCTGTCAAAATGTTTATACCTCTAAAACTAATCATTTAATTTATGAATGCATTATATTTATTACTGAATGCAGACATAACTTAGAATAATATTTCTATAAAGAAAAAAAACGTGTTTTTATACATTTTTGTATAGTGTGGATATTTTAGTTGATAATCACTTGTCTTGCTGCATTGTGTTCTATATTGATTAAAATAGCATTTTAATTAATAGCAATGTTAAGTAACCAATACAGTCGACCTGCCTCCTAAAAAATACAAAACCAGCAAATAATACACTTAAAGCATGCTATGACACACATTGAACAAGAGGTTATCCTTGAAAATATTTCTATATGTAGTGTGTCAGATTATAATCCAAAAAATGCATTTCCCACAGCTTAATGTGTCCATCAAGCATTGTTTTTATACTTAAATCAACCCTAGCACTATAAACACCCAATAAAGATGTTGGTCTGTTGTACTTGTTTATGTCTGTGTTTTATCTTCTTTGTTTACCAAAGTAAACATTTCCAAATAACAAACTAATCCTAAAAATATTTGGTTTATTCTGTAATGATTATGTGTCTGAGTTTCCTCAATCATAGGATTGGCTGGAAAAAGTATTTATCACGATGAAGAAGTTTTTCTGTGTAAACGTACCAGAAAAGAGAAATAAACCTGTTTGTGGTTCCAGCAATTATTACTATTTAACTGTGATTGTTTACTTGCTTTGATAAATGTGTTTTAGGAATTTAGGAATAAGTTTAATATATGTTACATATAATTATAAGATGAGATCAGTAATCCTGCCGCTCTCTAGGTAGAAAAGTGTGTTAAAATTGGGCAGACTAGATGGACCGAATGGTTCTTATCTGCCGACACATTCTATGTTTCTATGTTATCAGGCCCAATATTAAGTCTAAGAAGGCAATAGCATGGCCGGTAACTCTAGTTCTAGACCAATATTCCAATATCTTCTAACGTGCAGCGTCAACATGAGCAGGTTATCACAAGAGTTTACCCTTTAATGCGCACATCAAACAATCTTCTGACTTGGGTTTGGTATCTGTCTGCACCATAAAGTTCAAGTGTCTTGATTGTAGTCCCTTGTTTATGATATTAGCAGTTGGCACTTTTTATAAGTTTTATTGCATATAAATGAAGCACTGGAAAAAAAAAAAATCTGCTTTCAATTTTGAATTATTTTTTTTCCAAATGGTCTTATTGAGGAGTAGAAATAACTTTTGCACAGTGATGTCCTCCTTAAAATGGTTAAATTATTGGTGATGGACCCATAAACTACTATATTGCTGATGATAGAAGGTCAAGTATCTATAAAGGTTTGTGTGTTTAGCTACTTCCAGCCTTGATGATGAAACATGCTTGATTATTTAATTTAAAATCCCCTTAAAGGGACTGCCCAAAATGCATCTTCCAAATATTAATGCATATTAATGTGCTTTCGTAGTACTTTACAATGCATGTTTTAACATTTTGCATTGCTTACAATTTAAAATACTTACAACTAGATGAAATTGTGTAATTACAGGCATTTTCAATAGACCAGGACTGCCCACACTAGCAGAGTAAAAGTAATTTCCTTTTCTTTCTTTCTTTCTTTTTTTTTTTTTTTTTTTGCTGCAGTAACCAATGAGAATAATTCCATTCAAATGAATGCAATTTCCTGTCACTCTAGTGATGTCATCAGAAAATGTGTTGCATTGTTAAGAGATCCTACTGTGTACAATAGCAAGGTCACTTAGAGTCCACACAATGTACTCTGTTGCAGCATCACAGGAAGTGACTAAATTAAACAAAACTATATATATACTCAGTGTCTTTAAAATGAGCGCTACTACACCTGTAGTATACATGCAGATGAATCACTGGGGGAAGTCTTGAGTAAAATATAAAAATGGGGTTGGGGAAAAAAGCCTGTGCACTATACAAGCAGTAGTCTTCAACTTGCATCAAAGTGAGTTTGGGGACTAGACTGCCCCTTTATGGATTAAAGTCAACATCTTATATGTTTTAATACATTTGCCCTGTTCTGCAGATTTAGTCACTGTTTAACCCCTTGGCGACACAGGACGGACTAGGTCCGTCCTGTGTGCCGAGGCGTTAGTGACACAGGACGGACCTAGTCCGTCCTGTGGCAAAACGAGCACTGAAAGCGGAGTTTTTCCGCTTTCAGTGCTCTAAGGGCATTGTAACGATGCTTCCGTATGGAAGCATCGTACAATACTAAAAAAAATGCCCGTCGGCATTTCGATCGCTCCGGAGAGCGATCGAAATGCCGGTTTTAAAGGCACAGAGCCTTTAAAACACGTGCATTAAAAAAATGAGCATAGGAAGCGAATTTTTCGCTTCCTATGCTCAGAAAGTGTTTCTGATTGCCTCGCAAGTCGAGGCAATCAGAAACACAAAAAAAAAATGCACGATCTTGGTCACTGAGTGACCAAGATGGCGCTGCCCTTCTAAGGGCAAGAGCACAGGAGGCAGGAAGTACCTGCTTCCTGTGTTCTCTGGCTGTCACACGATTGCCTCTTCACAGAGGCAATCAGTGACTGCCAGGCACACTGACATGTAGTGGGGATGTTCTGCTGAACATCCCCACTGACTGGTCAGATCAATATTAACCCTATATTGAACTGACCAGTTATGATCTGTCTCCCTCTCCTCACATTGTTTTTAGTGAGGGAGAGAGACAGATCAAAGTAAGTAAAAGTAAAAAAAAACAATAAACACACAACACACAAATAATAAAACAATAAAAGATTTTTTATTAAAGCAATTCCCTGCGTTTAACCCCTTCCCTGCCAGTGATCTTGCGTAAGCAGCGATCGTGCACATCAGCGCATTTATTTTTGCTGTTTGTGCATTTTTTAGGGGTTAATTTTTTTTGTACTGTGATTTATTATAGTACTACAAAGGCTCTTCTAAGAGTTATTAACCCCTTCTTTGCTGTCGATCACTGCTTACGCAATGATATTGACGCCAAATTTTTATCTGTCTGCATATTTTTTTTTTATTTTTTTTTTTTTTTACACATACCCGCTAGCAGATTACATGTAAAGTAAAAGTATTTGAGATTTTTTTTTTTTAAGCTGTCTGAGCGCATAGCGATCAGTAACAGCGAATTAGTGGCAAAGGCGGTTTGGTGACTTCTAAATTAAGTTCACCATTTGCCCTGGTCAGATCAAAATTGGTCGGATCAATTTTCACAAATATTGATCTGCCTCCCTCTCCTCACTTACATTTTTGTGACGGAAAGAGACAGATCAGTATTAGTAATATAAAATAACATTTTATAAAATTGGCAGGTTTTATGAAAGTCTTTCACTGTGTATTAACCCCTTCCCTGCCATTCATCACTGTATAAGCAGTAATCTTGCACAGCAACAGTATGTTTTGCTGTCTGCACTGTTTTATGGATTAATTACTTTGTACTGTAATGTATTACAGTACTAGATAGGCTCTTCTAAGAGCTATTAACCCCTTCTTTGCTCGAGATCACTGCTTTCGCACTGATTCTGAGGCCGTGGACTCAGGGTTCGATTTTGACCCTGGTCAGCTTTCTGATACATCATCTAGTGATGTATCGGTGGCTGCTGAGCCCTTGCCACAAGGAGTGATGGGTGTCTACCGTTAAAAATTATATGGTTTGATGGGGGTAAATTACATTGGCTGGCTTCATAGATATATCCCATATAGGACACGGACGCAGGTTGACTACATGTCAAAATTCCAAGTTGGAATTTTAAGAGGCGCATCTCACAAATGTTGCCTTCTAGCCAAAAAACAAACCAACAAACCTATGCATGGGTGCTATCCCTGTACTCGGGAGATGTTGCTGAACACATATTGGGTTATTGTTTGGCAGTGACATATACCATAATCTGTGAATTCATGCCTGAAGTACAATGCATGTGGAAAAAAAACTCCCAAAAAGGAACTACCACAAACTTTTACAAAGGCTGGTGGTAGAATTAGTACATAAACAGTATTAAAATACCACTATTTGAAATAGCTTAGGATGTCTATTTTCCAAAAATATATGTTATGATGGGGTACAATTCATTGGACAGCTTCAAAAATGTTCCAAATGGAACATGGGCGCAGGCTGACTACATGTCAAAATTCCAGGTTGGAATTGCTCACCCCCTAAATGTGGCCTTTTAGCCCCAAAACAAACCAACAAACCTATGCATGGGGGGTATCCCTGTACTCAGGAGATGTTGCTGAACACATATTGAGGTGTTGGTTGGCAGTGGCAAATAGCAGAATCTGAAAATTCCTGCCTGAACTACAATGTGTGTGGGGGAAAAATGACATCCCAATCCTTTGACATAGGTTGGTGGTAGAATTAGCACTTGGAAAGTGTTAAAATACCACAGTTGTAAGTACCCTAGGATGTCTAGTTTTCCAGAATATATGGTTTGATGGGGTAAAATACTTTGACAGGCTTCAAAAGTGTCCCAAATGGAACCTGGGCGCAGGCTGACTACATGTCAAAATTCCAAGTTGGAAATGCACCCCCCCCTAAACGTGGCATTTGAGCCCCCAAACAACCCAACAAACCAATGCATGGGTGGTATCCCTGTACTCAGGAGATGTTGCTGAACACATATTGGGGTGTTGTTTTGCACTGACACATAACAGGATCTGTGAATTCATGCTCGAAGTACAATGTATGTGGAAACAAAACATTAAAAAATTACTAACCTAAAATTTGACAAAGGCTGGTGGTAGAATTAGTGCATGGAAAGTGTTAAAATACGATCATTTGAAATACCCTAGGGTGTCTAGTTTGCTAAAATGTATGGTTTTGTGGGGTAAAATACACATTCTGGCTTCACAAATGTCCAAAATGGAACATGGGCGCAGGTTTTCTGTATGTTAGAATTCCAAGTTGAAAAACCAAAAAGCGCACCTCTCAAATGTGGCCTTTTAACCCCCAAATAATCTAACTAACCTACACATGGGTGGTATCCCTGTACTCAGGAGATGTTGCTGAACACATATTGAGGTGTTGTTTGGCACTGACACATAATAGGATCTGTGAATTCATGCCCGAAGTACAATGTATGTGAAAAAAAATTACTATCCATAACATTGACATAGGCTGGTGGTAGAATTAGTGCATGGAAAGTGTTAAAATACTACCATTTGAAATACCCTAGGGTGTCTAGTTTTCAAAAATATATGGCTTTGTGGGGTAGAATACACTTGTTGGCTTTAAAAATGTCCCAAATGGGACATTGGCGCAGGTTTTCTGCACATCAGAATTCCAAGTTGGAAAACCAAAAAGCGCACCTCTCAAATATGGCCTTTTAACCCCCAAATAACCTAACCAACCTATACATGGGTGGTGTCCCTGTACTCAGGAGATGTTTCTGAACACATATTGAGGTGTTGTTTGGCACTGACCTATAACAGGATCTGTGAATTCATGCCCAAAGTACAATGTATGTGAAAAAAATTACTACCCAAAACATTGACATAGGCTGGTAGTATAATTAGTGCATGGAAAGTGTTAAAATACTACCATTTGAAATACCCTAGGTTGTCTAGTTTTAAAAAAAATATGGCTTTGTGGGGTAGAATACACTTTCTGGCTTCAAAAATGTCCCAAATGGGACATGGGAACAAGTTTTCTGCATGTCAGAATTCCAAGTTGGAAAACCAAAATGCGCACCCCCTAAATGTGGCCTTTTAGCCCCAAAACAAACCAACAAACCTATGCATGGGTGGTATCCCTGTACTCAGGAGATGTTGCTGAACACATATTGAAGTGTTATTTGGAAATACCCCTTCACATTTTAAGGTCATGTTTACCTAAATTGCAATCTATGTGAAAAATTAAAAAAAAAGATTTTTTGCTGCAAACTTTGGCAAATATTGGTGGTAAAATGGCTACATGAAATGTGTCAAAATACCCCAAGTTAAATGCCCTGAGTGGTCTAGTTTTCAAAAATATATACATGTTGGGGTCATTCATGGATTTAGTACAGAAATCAGTGTTACAATGTCACTATCGCTAATTTTGAAAAAAAGGATTTTAAAATAGCTTTGCACTACTTTTAGTTCTGGCCCTGTAACATGAATAAAAAAGCACAAAAACATAAAACATCGGCTATTTCTGAACTCAGGACATATATTAGAAACTATTTAGCAGTGTTTTTTTGTTGTCTCTTGTATATGAGTATACGATTTTTCAAACAAAAGTCATAAAAAAAAGAAATTTTTCATTTTTTTGCCATATTTTATTATTTTTTTTACATCAAATGATATGCTATTATCAAAATAATGGTATCAAAAGAAAGCCCTTCTTATAACGATAAAAACGATATATAGTTTGTGCGGGTACACTAAATGAGACAGAAATAAATTACAGCAAAACACAAACACCTCAGAAATGTTAAAACAGCCCATGTCACCAAGCGTCGGACAAGCCAAAAAAGTCATGTCACTAAGGGGTTAAACTATCTTTCTATGTATATCATTATGATTTTTATTTATTTTCTGTTTGTTTTGGATGGCCCCTTTTCCAGGGCCGAAGATAAGGATTGGGGAAGGCAGGGGGCATTATTAAACTATAATTATTCGTAGGGTATCCTTTGGGTGCCAGAGGGTTGCCACTACTTGGCATCTTTTTTTTCTTTTCTTTCTCAGCTGTCTTTTTAGATTCGTCCCCCTCTACCTGGCAAGTAGAGGTAGGGACATTGGATAGTAATTATTTCATTTCTGTGTACTTCATTGGGTCTGGGACATTTGTCCAGGATATGGGATCGGTTGGGGCATTTAGCCAGCCCTTATGCCCCAAGTGAGTACAATGTATTTTATGGGGCGGGGGTCTTTTATTCAGACTCTGTTATTTATCCCCTACACCCAATATTCATTAGCCAGGTGATGACTAACCTTCCAGTTGTTGGCTACATTTTGCACAATGTTCAGGCAGTCTTTTGCAGCTTTATCATCTTAGGAAATAGATTGCAACCTTTCTGAATTACAATACCCTACCTGTCTAGTCTACCAGTGGAAAGCCAATCCATAACCTTTTCCTCAGCCCATCACTTGGGGTCAGCGGTTTACAAGAAGTGAGTTGGGGTCCCAATTACTTGACTGGTTAACTGTAAACCCCTAGCACCACTGTTAAATTAAATTATACCTTTCCATGCCCACACCCTGGCTCATTATTATATATATATATATATATATATATATATATATATATATATATATATATATATATATATATAATGTATTTTATTGTATGTTGGGGAAATTTAAAACTAGTGTTTGAACTATTTTTGGACAGCTACAAAAATTCTTCGAGATATTGTACTCCTGTGCAGTTCTTTGGATGATCTGTTATCAGTCAGCTGACAATCACTTCTGCTATCTAGTTCTTCCATTTGCCTATAGTAGGTCTTATATTCTTCAGATTCCCTATTTAGAACTGAACTGGTTGACCACAGATGTAGGTTAAAGTAAGTTGGGCAGCATTGGGCTGTCTAGTGAGGTAACCGTAAACCAAACTTTCATATTTTATATTTATACGTGAAGTGTTCTTTTGGCATGGCATGTTTAAAGCAATATTTTACTTGTGCCTTTATGTTATGTATTTGTTAGGTTATGTTGGTTAAAAAAAAAATCTTCCATTTGAAACTTGTTAAGTAATCTAGTATTTCTTGGCTTTTCTTATTTTGTTATAAATTAATTGAATGCAGTGCTTGTTTAACAATAGTAAAAACAACACAAAGTTACTCTAGGGGTTGAGATGTGTTTGAATGCTATGGTTGGAAATGAAAAGTGACATGTTCTTGATAGTCTGAAGTGATGAACGCGGCTGGTGAACTAGGAGAGCAAAGTTTCATGGTGCTGCCATTGGTGGAACATCTCTTAACATTAGGCCTTCAAACTCTCATGCAGCTGTCAGAGCACGGCATTTCCAGAGCCAGCGTCTCCCATGCTGTGCACTGCCTGCAGCTTGCCTGGAGCTTAACTTTGACTAAAAGTGTTGATTTCACTTCTCTTTGCCTTGTTCCCATTTAGCGTTAAAAACCTGCTTCAGAGCCGAGCCTTTTATTCTGCAAAGCACACACGCGTGTCATCTCTTGCTACCCACGTCTGATGTGAAGTTAAGGAGCTCAAAATATATGCTAGTCATCTCCATGAATAATTGATCAGAGGGGAAGCCTGGCAGTGTTAATTGTGAAGGTGCTGCTGAGCAAATGCCAAAACAAAAGCCCTCCTGAATGCTTCCAAAAAAGCCTGTAAAGTCTTTAGCAGTAAGCAACAGGGTCAGCGCGCCGAGGTGGAATTTAAAAGGGCCACTTGAATATAATGGGTTTTGACTTGGATTTGTCATGTGCCTCAATGCATCATTGATTGAGCACTCGTTTGTTAAATCAGCTGTGTGTCTGCTGTTTGTCTCGCCACAGACACTTCATGCCGGGCATGCTCTATTTTATATCTGTTCTTTTACACACTATTTGTTTTTTTCTGAATGATAGATGTGGCTTGGTTTGGTTGGTGCAGAAAAATAAGATTACTGGGTCTTCTCTAGCAACTGGCAAGGTGCTTTGGTGTTAAGTACAGTTCAATTATTATAATCTAAATACTCAAAGTGAACCAATCACCGCAGAAGAAGTGGAATATATTGTTGCTGCTAGCATTATGGTTAAAAATTGATCCAGAATTACTGCTTCTATTTAAAAACATAGATACAGCACATTTACATTTTAGACGTGATTGGTCAGTTTCAAAAGCAGTTTTGTACAAAAAGTTCTATGCTTTTCAGTTTACCAATGCACCATAGAAGTTGGTAAGACTATATGCAGGGATGGACAATATCCGGGTGTTTGTTGTCATGGCAGCCAGAAAATAGTCCCAGCACCGATGCTGTAAAAAGAGACAAAGATTTGATTCCTTTCAGGTGTCTGATCAGTGTCCATGGCATGGACTCTGTTTCTTCTCAAATTGTGGGTTGGCTCAGTACAAAAAAAGCATTGTTGGCATCCACAAGGCCCCACATGGGGTCAGTACACATGTGCAGTCTGTGGTGAGAATGGCATCTGCATCAAGAGAAGTCTGCATCAAAAAAAGACCAAACACTAGGTTAAGAGTAGGCAGAGTGAATGAGTGTTAATACTTCTCTGCCCTAGTTTGTGTTAGTGTGTGCTCTAACATTCTCCATCCCTGGTGTTTGGGGTATGGTGTGCATTTGTTAATCTAAAGTCTTTTTACTAACACTTCTCCTCCAAATTAACATATTAACACTTTCCTTGCCGGTGTGGCTGTAAGATTACCTATCGACCACTAATTACCTATTCAAAAGTTTGCTGAAATTACCTACACTAGTTACCTAATCAAATTTTTCCAAAATTTAAAAAGCCCTGGCTACGTGCATCTCCATAAGGGAATTTGTCTGTGACATCATTGTTCTTTGGGCACAGACGGATATTGCTACTTTTTGTTCCACTTATAATATAACAATTTGTATAAACTATGTTTCAAACCAAAGCAATAATGCTGTGAAGCTCAAGTCTGGGACTGGACAGGCACAATTAACAGAACCATGAAGAAATATATTGCAGGCAAATTTAACAGTATATAAATGCATCTTGGGGCAGAACATGATTTATTGGGACAATTTGTTCAGTGCTTTCATTTATGCTTTTTATTAACTGAGCCATTAGAGCAAGACTTTGTAAAGCTTTAATTTTGTCTTTAATATGCATTGGCTAGGCTGTTTTATCTACAAACAATACCTTGGAACGTGAAATCACTTTTTCATAAAGGAAAAGTTAAAGAACCAATGACATGCTACTGAAATTTTTAGGAATGTGATATTTGAATGTACTGTGATGTCATCTCTTAAGCAGGAAAATGAAGATATGGTAAGGTCAGTAGGGAATCAGTACAAAGCTGCTCCACAGATGCCTAGGTGTTTCTATATTGTGAATCTGTGTTTATCCCCATATGTCGGCACATATAGTAGAATAAATTGATAACTGGTTGTTTGGCTTCACCAGTGGAGCAACTTTTTACTGACTCCCTATTTCCCTTTATGTTTTGGACAGTGTATGGTAGTCAGAGTAATATTGAAAGGGGGGTGAGTCTATTTCTATTTGCCTGGGTTTCCTTTTTTATTGTTCAATATAATAAATATAGCCAAATTCCGCCCATATAAGTCAATAGGAGGACGTTGGCTATAGCCAAAACAGCCAATGCCTCGTAAAATGGCCCAAAGTGTAATAACATTAAAATGATCAAAACATAATCATTAAAAATCATAAATAATTTAAATACCTAAAAATAAAGTATATTTCATCGCTAAAGGTAAGTATTTTAGCTATTTTAGTTTGGTTACAATTAGGGTTTAGGGGTTAGAATTAAGGGTTTAGGGGGTTCATTTTAGTATTAGGGCTCGGGGGTTATTATTAGGGTTAGTATTAGGGTTTAGGGGGTTAATTTTAGAATTAGGGCTCGGAGGTTAGTATTAGGGTTATTATTAGGGTTTAGGGGGTTAATTTTAGTAATAGGGCTCGGGGGTTAGTATTAGGGTTAGTATTAGGGTTTAGGAGGTTAATTTTAGTATTAGGGCTCGGGGGTTAGTATTAGGGTTTAGGGGGTTAATTTTAGTATTAGGGCTCGGGGGTTAGTATTAGGGTTAATATTAGCGTTTAGGGGGTTAATTTTAGTATTAGGGGTTGGGGGTTAGTATTAGGGGTTGGGGGTTAGTATTGGGGTTAGTATTAGGGTTTAGGGGGTTAATTTTTGTATTGGGGTTAATTTTAGTGTTAGTATTTGGGTTTAGTGTTTAGTGTTAGTATTGGGGTTTGGGAATCATTTATTAGGGGGGGTTATTTTCTTTTTACTTGAACATTTGTAAGAGCTGACAGTTCAGCGCTGAACTGTCAGCTCTTACATAGCCGCGGCCACGATGTAACGGCCGCGTTATTCTTCATTGCTGACAGTGCTAACTGCCACGCTGAACTGTCAGCGATGAAGATGCGGCGCGGAAGTGTCCTAGACCCCATTGCTTTGGGTGAATTCCGTGTATGTCTCCTGAATTCGGAGCATGTTCTGCGGTGATTATCGCATACTGGGTAGCTGAAAAAGTAGTACTTTTCATAGTGAATTTTGTCCCAATAGGAATGCTTCAGAGGTTTCGGTTTCTTAGTGGGCCGAAAGGTTGAATCAGTTTTGAAATCAGTGATATGTAGTAACTGAATTTCCGTAATTTTGGTAGTTCGGCTACTTTCCTCGATCTGGCTTCATTTCCCTTCTGAAAGCAATTTATTTCAGCAATGTTTTGGGGCATAAAATGTTACCGGCGTAACCAGAATGTCTATACAAATACATTTGGATTTGTACAACAACCTTCTTTACTAAAATGTAATTGCTGCCATAAAGAAAACACAGAATTACCACCTAGATATTTTTGGAATAATATTTGCTTCCATATAATAGCTCACCTTTTTAACGAATGTATTTATGTTTAGGATTACTAATACAGTATTTCTATTGCTCTTATTTTATTTCCTTTCAGTCTAACATTGGTTTGTAAGTTACAAATATAAAATTGGTATGTGTCTATTATTTGATTCTTTTACATATCTATTCTTTGGTGTCAGCTGATCAATGGATTTATATCTAGCACTATGTTCTAGCACTCATAGGGCTAATATCCATGTTGGTTTTTCATATAGCAGCCATGTTTCTGCCAGTAGTAGTATGATTGAGTTTACAGAATAACTTTCTCCTTGAGATTGCTTTCTAAAGCTAACACATGAGCTGTATTACAATGGTGTGTCTCATTGAGCCGCCAATATTCCCTTTGTTTTGTTTTTAGAAGCAGCCCTGGGCTCAGTGATTGAAAAGCATTTTGTTTTGTGAAGTGTGATAGGATTGCAGTGAAGCACTGTAATAGCTCCAGGTAGGCTGCTAATCATCTGTGGATAGAAAGTGTGTGAGTTTAAGGTAACGGGAGGGATGGAAGAGACGCTACAGCTTGACTTGGACTGAGGGGTTTCCGGAGCTCATGAAAAGCAAATAGAGGCGTTGTTTGGATTGGATCACTCGTGGGTTTTTGACGGCTCTTACTAAAGAGAAGGGCCTGTAGTCTTCATGTGGCTGAACTGCTTGTTAAGCAGGAATGTCAGAAGAGAAGGGCAGTAACCAGTTCCATTAAATACACGGAGTGGCTATTGAGAGAAAACACATGTTTGGGCTTTTTCATTAAATAGTGAACTGTGGAGAACAGACAGTGTAGTTGCAAACATCAGGCCAAAAGAGATGAGCTGGACAAATTCTTGAGTACTGTTTTTAGTTCAGCACTCTATATCTTTAACAGATTTGTATAAGAATAATAAGTAGTTGGGAACAACCGTGACTTTAAAGAGCCACTAAACTTATTTTTTTTCCCTTTTAAACGTTGGCTTCCTTTGTAAAAATATAAATGAATGTACTGGTGGTCCTAGTATTGGGCTAACTTGGAATGTGCGTTTTATACCATTTTATCCTCTCCCTCGGAGCCTCCATGTTTTCCCTGCAAAGCTAGCAGGCACCCAAGCTGCTGACAGTTGCTCAATGCTTGAAAGGCGAGAGACCCCTATATAAATCTTTATAGGGTCTCGCTGGACCCATACATCCGTTCCTTTGAGGAAGCAATATATATAAATATATATCCCTTCCTTCGAGTAAGCAATGGTTAAATAACATTTACTTATCCTTTAAAGAAGCAAACGTTAAAATGAAAGAAAAAAAAAAAAACACTTTAACGCCACTGATATTCATTTATAGTAATATTTTTGCCTTTTCTGCATAATGTGAAATTCAGCTAACACTCTCTATAGTCGGGAAACTCACGACCATAAACCATTGCTTTTTTTATGTGCTCTGTTGCAATTTGCTGACATATAAGTGTCAACTCAATATACACAGATATGTTCCACAATGGATTTGGGTTGGGTACTTTAGCTGAATTTTATAAATCACCAAAATACGGCCTCTCAATATTCCCTGAATTCGGGTCTGAATTGGCAGTTCTGGCCATTCCCAACCTGAAGAATCTGTAACATTCGGGTCAGGACATTTTCGAAATGAAAATCCATAGATTTATTGGGTTGACCCTATAGATTAGAGAAAATAACCAAATTAAAAACCGGAAGTAAGCTCTACCTTGCATTACCGTACACAGCTACTTCATTAACCCCTTCATGCTGGATGGAGCTTTTGGTCCATAACGAACGGCAACTTTGTACTCCTGTATTAGGAGCCAGGAACATACAGGCAGAGACCTGATCAGGGTCTCTACAGATCAGGGTCTCTACAGATCCCAGCCGACATCCCTCGAAATCACAAGTGAGTTTGCGGAGGCGTGCCCGAACCAGAGTTTCAGAAAATGTAGCCGGCACACTTTGAGCGTCAGCTAAATTTTGTATGTCAGACTAAGGCCACTCAAAGTGGCCTCATCTGACAGTGGGGACACCGCTGCAAGTCCCTTGGGCGAGAACCACACACAGCTGGTAAACTCAGGACCTTCTATGACGTCCTGCAGTCTTTTAGGCACTGTAAAGTAGGACGGCATAGAACATCCTACAGATGACAAGGGGTTGGAGATTAATCTTTGTTTCAACAGCTGGAAGCTATGATTTTAATTTTGATCTAAACGTTTTAAAAGTTAGAAAACATGCTTGTTCCTTCACAAGTGTTCAGTTATGCTCATTTCAAAGCATGCAAGTGTATTAATCTAGAATGTTTCCGATTTATGTGAAATTATCCCTCCTTTCACCCAGATTATCTCTCCTAACCCAGGTGAAAGAATCTTTGCAGCCACAGCAGGATATATAGGAAAGATGCTTTACATTTTGTACATAATGTTTCATTTTGACAACAGGTAGAAAATCTGCACAAGTTCTCTCTTATTAGTCTATTGGTAGATGTTGATCTATTTAGGGAACAAAAATTATCTTTCCACTTTTCCATTTCCTGTATGTTGACCTCCACCTCTATGGTTCATTGTGTTCAAAGCACCATAACAAAAATGTTTTTTAGAAAGTCCTTTAAACACAAGACAGCTAAATGTGATGTTTGCAACATTCACCAGGGCCTGCTTGCTTTACATATTTCCAGTACGTAAAATGCAAACAATATTTACAGCAGATTATCAATAATATGGCCTGTAGTAGGGCAAGCTTTATTGATAATCATTCTCATGATTTAAAATTGGTTAGTGTGCTTCCACTGATTTCCCTCAGAAACACCAGTAATCAGTGCTGTTACTGTGTAAATCAATGTTACAAGAGACCACATTCACATTGAAATGGTCCACGGATACTAACCAACGATCCACCATTCTATATTGTCATGCCAAAATAATGCACACAAAGGATTGTATTATCATGTCTTCTAAATATTAAACACGGTTATGAAAAATATAATAGTTTTGTAAATAAAATAAAAAGTTTAAGAGCCCACTTTCTTCATTATATGAATGATTTTAATTGAATGTATACATTGAATGTACCATCAGAAATTGGTAAAGCATGGTATTTTTTTTTTTTTTAAATGGTAACCTTTCTCTTTACAATATGAAGACTTCTGAAGAATGCTACATTATACAATCTCCTGTTTGCAAGCATTTTGAGTTCATATTATCAAACGTTTTCTTTTTTAATCTATTCACTCAGAGATGTTTCTGTCAGACACTCTAATGTGAGAGATTATATTGTGATCACTTTAAAAACACCCATAGTGGGCTATTGCAGATGAGATCTCACCAATTTAGCTATACATTGTTCAGGGACAAACCTGGTGAGTCTGCGTAGTGGGGAGGTTTGTCACTGCACAATGTGTAGATACATTGGTGAGAGGAAATGTTCATCTCACCTGTAGCTCACCTTTTAGTGAATAGCCCCCATAGTATTTTTCTTGTCATAAACAAGACCAAGGCCTTTCCCCTTCTTGCTGCTTCCAGTTATCCTGTTAGTAAAACAAGATGAACAGCAAGGGAAGCATTTCCTTTAACACTTCCATGTGCAAGCGAGGCAAAGGTGAGATTACACTCTCCACAGCAGCCGCAGGGTTAATGTACAGCTGCACAGCAAGCTCACACTGAGGAGGTTATTGAAGAAAACACTTCTGGCAGAAGAACTCTCCTGGGACAAAACCAGACTGTAATGTGATTTGACCGTGCCAACATAATAAAAGGGCAACCGATGCAAGTGTTGTAAAAAGAATAAAGAAAAGCAAAATGCCTTAAAAAGGTATAGTGGAGGTTTGTTCTTTAAAATAAATGGGACATGCACGTAATCGAACACCATGCTAGTAATCATTTAATGAAGGTGTGAGGTATCTATACACGCTGCAACTGCTGGGGACTTTAACTCCAATGATTCTCAACCAGACCAAAAATTCTAAAATTATTTTTTATAAGAACTTAAACTCATTGTCTGTATCATGTGGTTCTCAAGTCTCCAAAGTGTTAGAAAAAATTATAACTCAAACACCGAACAGGCTTCCAGTAGTACTGGTAGAGCAGTAGACTGCCATGTAAAGCTATTTTGGCAAATGTGATCGATTTTTGTTTCTAGAAATGAATATGTATTAAGTACTGTCACAATTAAAGGTACTCTGCCAATCTTCAGAATGTGCTAGCAGAACTGCATGCAAACGCATAAAATAATAGAAATATATGATTTAAATGTGTCTGAGGGGCCTTCTGGTTATGCTATCATCTGTGGCTTGCTATGCAAATGAACTTATATACAATAGGAGGTGTGTAATTTGCATATTATGCCACAGTTGATGTCATACCTAGCAGACACCAAAGACAACTTGGTCCGAAACCAGTTGTGTATCACAAATATACAGATTTCTGTAATAGAAAAACAATTATTTAATGCCCTACCAATTTACTATTGATGATTTTATGTTGTATTGATTTTGCAATGGACAATCTGGCATTCCATATGTAGAAACTGTGCATTGATGCACTGATTTCTGTAGACATGAGACTTACATAGTTAGACAAATCTTGCTCATAGCAAGAATTTGAAAGCCCCATAGCACAGCCTTGTGGCCAATATGAGATGGTTCTCTAGAACTGTCTGATTCTAAATTTCCTAACTAAATGGGATTGTTACATATTATTTACAAAGCATCTATAAGTTCAGCAATGCTGTACAGTATAATTGGATAATAACAAAAGTGTGTGTTATATTAAATAATACAAAGACACTGAAAGGTGGGGTCTATTCCCTAAAGTCCAAGTTTAGAGGTCGAGACTCACCCCCCTCTTTGATGCCTTTTTTGAACCTTGTGAAATAGTATTCACTTACATTTCTTGCGAGTTGTAATGAGGTGAAAGGAGGTAAAACTCTACCCCCTAGAGTAAGTCCAACTCAAGAAGAGAGGGCAAGCTAGTCTTTGAAGAAGAAAAAAAATTCGACTTCAGAAGTTTATTTAATTGAAAAATTAAATAAAAACCTGTCCCTTAAGACATGGCGGCCTTGACAAGTAGGGAATAATAACCTTTCTTCTCAAAATAAATAATACCCAGCATTTGCCCTAGGCCCCCCGTTCATAAATCATTTAAAATATATATATATATTTTTTCCGTGCCCTTATCTGGGGCCTCCCCAAGGCTCCCAGATAACATAATTAATGCAATAAAATGTACCCTACCTCAGGGCTCGACAAAGTCTGGGCGCCAGGTCGCCATGGAGACTAGGAAATTGTACCTGGCGCCAGGGTAGGATCAGCAGCACATGGCGCTCCCCGTCCTGAGATTAGTTTAAATTTTAAAAAAGTATCCGCCCCCTCACACTGTAGTGTCCGATCGGTGAGTGTCACGTGACATCCCACCGATCAACAGTAGCGTGCAGACTCTCTGTGCCTGTGTGACAGACATGGACCAAGCTACAGTAGAAAAACCCCCTCCCGTGCAATGAGGTAAAACAGCAGGGAGGGGGGAGTCATTCTTTTATTTTATCTTTTATTTTTTTTAAAACAACAACCTGATGGCTTATGCGTGTGTGTGGATGTGACTGACTGTCTCTGTATGTGTATGGATGTGACTGACTGTCTCTGTATGTGTATGGATGTGACTGACTGACTGTCTCTGTATGGATGTGACTGACTGTGTCTGTATGAATGTGACTGACGGTGTGTGTGTGTGTGTGTATGGTAGCGTGAATGTGCCGTTGTCTGGCTCCTAGATTTTTTTGCTGGCTAAAAGTAAATTAAATTTGTCAAGCCCTGCCTTACCTACTCCCCACCTCTTGGCCAGGTAGGGGGGCAACTTTTTTTTGGCTTAATTGATCCAGAACTCCACTGTTTCCAAGAAGGTAGCAAATGAGCACTGACTTGGCAGCTCTAAAAGTGTGTATTTGTAAATACTTGTGCTTTAAAAAAAAAAGTGTGCAGTCAAAACAGTCTGATCCTTTTAAAATACAATTATGATATACATAGCAATGGCAATAGAGCTGTTAATAAATGGCATATGGTCTTTTATTAACCTTTACGCAGCAGGACTGAATTTATGTCCCATCCTTCTCTGAGCAGGGCTCTCTACCTCATGTATCAGTCTGTCCTTGTTCGTATAACTTAGCATGTAGCCTCCTCTATACATTGTACCTACAGCTAACAAATTGTTGGAGCTATATAAGTAAATATTTATAAATATCAAATAATAAAAGGCAGGGCATAGATAAACATGGTCTGAGCATGCTTCAAGATGATAAAAAAAGGAAATGTAGGCAGGCTTTAGTTAAAAGTGATGGTTGTCACAAAAATTAATCAATTACTATGATTAAGAGTGTGTGGGGTAATGTATAAACATGGCATGCATGGAGAAAGTACCAGTATTAGGCCCACTCGTCTGGTTGGTGTCTGTTGGGTCAAGGGGTCTCTCATTGCTAGTGAGGGGATATTATAAAGGTTCCCTCTGTTGATTTCCCTCTGTTGATTCCCTTTTAACCCCTTAGTGACCATGGTTGTTTTTAACATTTTTGCAGTGTGTTTGTGGTTAGCTTTAATTTTCTCATTTAATGTACCCGCACATTTCATGCTGATTTTATCGCCATAAGAAAGGCTTTCTTAAGATACCATTATTTTCATCATATAATTTACTATTAAAAATACTCCATAAAATATGCACTTTTATTAAAAAAACATTTTCTAACTTTTACCTGAAAAATCGTTTATACATCTTCAAACAGTAAAAAGACCCCAGCTAAAAAGTTTTTAAAATTTAATTTTAATATAAAATTTAGACATAGCCAGTGTTTAAATGTTTTTCTGTTGTTTTTTGCAAGTTATAGGGCAGTGATGGCGAACGTTTTTGGGGCCTTTTACCCACAGATGCCTGCTCCTCTCGGACGGAGCAGACAAGCGGTGAGAGCTGAACCTGGACGCGTGCCACAACTGTTGGCTCGGCGTGCCTTAGGTTTGCCACCACTGTTATAGGGCAATAAACTAAAGCAGCGTTTTTTTCCCCCTAACAATTTTTACCTACAGTGACCTTTTGACCCCAAACCTGACGTTCAACTTAACCCTAACTGAAAACAACCCTAAGATAACCCTAACTCTATTCCTAACCCTAGATCTTAACCCTAACTATTGGTGTATTTTTTTCTGATGTAATGTTGCTGACTACCATTAGAAGCAGTCTACCAACTAAAACAGAGTGACGGGAGTGGTGATTCACTGCTTCCAAATCTCTTGCCCACAACCTGGCAGCGCCATACTGGAGAGGCACCAGCCTTTCCGGTATGCCGCATACGATTACTCCTTCAGCACTTCAGATGTTGTGAACTCCATTTCCCATAATGCTCTTACAGCTGTACTGCTGGCAGACCATCAAGGGAAATGAAGTCCACAACATCTGGGGTGTTGAAGTCTGCCTGCCCCTGTGCTAAGACAAAGCAAATTAAAGATGCCCATTAACAGATTTTGTACTGGCACTCAGAAAACAATAATTAACTGTCCTTCTGAATACAAGGTCATTGTCACAGCCCAAGTCATTTGCAAAGCTGTGCTTTCCAACAGTAATAGTGTTGGTGCAAAGAGGTTGCCTTCTTCTTCTGTCTGCTGTCAAACTTTCAGGAAATCCATTTGCACCTCTGATGTGAAAGACTGCTGGAATATATTTCAATCGTTTTAGTGGTGCTAAAAAAAAGAGTAGGTTCTGATACAAAAATGGGAAGCAATCCATATAAATCACTGCAAATGCATTTTTGCAGATTCATAAAACATTTTATTCTAATGCAAAGTATTGATTTAGTTTTACTCTTTATTGATTAATGGATTAATCTGACCTACTTTGAAGCCGGTTCTATTTGTTAAGAATAGTCACTTTGGAGAAAACTACATTACCCGGGAAAATATACAGCACACAGTTGTTTTAAAGGAATATTAATGTTTCCAAAAAAATGGCTTAATATCATATTCTATCCCGGTGGATTTTTCTGATAGAGAAGTAGGTCTTTTTTAGTTTACCCACAATAAATACCACTTGAGGGATCTATCCAGACTACAGAGCAGTTATTTGAATATCCTATGCCAATCTCTAAATATAATTTTCCAACTTCAATAGAATTTTTTATTTTTTTTACTGAAACTGCAGTGCAATAAATCTTGCTCAGTATGGAATGGGTTCATTTTAAATTTGGAAACACTATTGGGCCATGATGGTTATCAAGGATGAAGATGATGTCAACTGAGATCTAAGATAGCTCACCCTTCCTTTTTAGTTCTGGCTTCTACAAATATTTGCATGAAACAGAAAAGTGTGAAGGAGGGGAGCAGTAGATTATCCCATAATAATAATTAATGCAAGATTTAAGGTACATTTTCAATATATTTGTATTTGATGATGATGATGATGCAGTGTACTTTTTGTATTTGTTATGGGGGGAAACCCTCTTTCTCTTAAACCGTAGGCTTGAGCCACTGTTAATTCTTCATGGATTAAATATACTCAATGTGCTGCCTTCACCTTCCAGCAAAACAATAAATTTGCTATCAATTTTGTGTACCGTGCTTGTTTTGCTTTTGTCATTGTGTGTGCGTCTAAAGGACAACTAAACTGTTTTTTAACCCTTTCTTTATTGAAGAAAGCAAGAGTTAAAAAATATGTATATTCTGGAAGCACAAGTGAAAAGTAAAGTTTAGGATACCTTTATTTACTTGAATATCTTTTGCTTACCCTAATCAAAATCTTTTTTTAGTTTCAGTCTTTTAAAAGTCAACAAAATAAAAGTGTAATTTACTTGCAAACGCAGTGTTGTTGCAAAATATTGACATAAAAATACAAACTGTTTACAGAATGTGGATCAAGATGATGATTAGGAAGTTGATGATTGTCAATTTAGGGTCATCAGATGTTTTCCTTAAACACTACACTCACTGAAAGTTTGGATGCTTTTGTTATCACCATTTTTACAACTAATACAATGACTGAAATGACACACTGCTTAATCCTTTATCGTTCATGAAGACATGTTTTAACAGAATTCAGATGTTAAATGTAAACAGTGGTGGAGTTACCATATAAGCAGAGGTGCCCAATTGAGGGCAATACAGTTATGTAGTGGGTAGATAGATGCCACAGGGGCCCAAATATGATATATTTTGCTTAGAACTGTCCCAGTGTTAACCCAGCATAACATGTAAATGAAACATCTGTGTAATGTGTTTAAAATGTGAAACTTTTTCTTACAGGGCATTGTCGTTACTCCACTGCTGCTGCTCCTTTTTGTGAGTATTGTGCCTGATAAATTATATTATTTCTTAATTTGTCTACTGATCAAATCAATTGGCATCATCAGCCCTTGTGTGCATGTTTTGAGTTTGAATAATAAGTCTGTTAATGTGTTGATCTCTCTTTTCCCGTTCCTCTGCACATTATATAGTTTACGGTCTCCATTTGTACATGTATGCCTGCTAATCCTGAGAGATCAAGCTCTGTTTGCCTGATTTGTCTTTAGAAATGACACCTACACCACCCTGTTTATCTTCATAAAAATGTTCACACTCTTTGCTGATGCATTTCTCTGCAGTTCTGTTTCCCTTCCATTTCTACACTCTAAGGTATATTCCTATTTATTACAAATTTCCTTTGAAATCTATTATTTTATACATCTTTGAAAATTAATGTTTTCATTCTCCTGCACCAAGATTTGAATTCTGTCCACAGTGCCATTATTACATAACGTTCCTGAGTTACATACTAGAATATAGAAATCACTCCAGATTTTTCTGGACTACAATTTCCATATTTATTTGCCATTTTATGGAGTTTGTATTTCTTTTGTTTCTGGAATGCTGCAGTCGTTTTACAACTACACTAACTTATACCTGTTGTCTATACCAGTATTGGCTATGGTTTAGATACATTTTTTCTATGATTCTTCACTTTCCTACCAGCCTCCTTCTGAAGTCATTGGTTCATTGAATTACCTCTCACAGAGAGTCCAATACCTATTTTGTATTAGCAGTTGTTTATTATTATTCTTGAGTTTTTATGGTGAAGTGAAAACTGAAAGTCAAAATATCACAATATTCACTGTAAATCAGTGCATCGTTTACTCACCACTTTATGGCCACTGCAAACTTGAAATTTGTCACATATATCCAGAGGCTCAGTGTAGAGGGCGCTCCAAGCCCATAGTACTGCTAGAAACAAATCACCATGGGCTCCACAGAATATATGACGTCCACTCCACTGTATTTGTAATTATGCAAAATGAGCAAGAATCAGGGCTCTACCAAAGTTGTATTAACCTAGCCTCCTAACTTGTTTTGTGCTGACTTGTGTTTAGCCAGCGTGAAACGCGTTGGATGAAAGCTGTTGATGCCAATGTTATCAAAAGGGAAACAGCCACTAACTATACAACATTTTGTTCACAAACATGGAAATGTAAAAAAAAAAAAAAAGGAATCAATATATGTTATTTGTTTATCTTTTAAATCTGGAATCTGTTGAGAGAAATAGGATTGGGGGCAAATGTATGTATTAGGATTGAAAATTGGCTAAAAGATAGAACACAGAGGGTTGTTGTAAATGGAAAAGCCTCAAATTGGACCAGGGTATTGAGCGGAGTACCTCAGGGGTCTGTTTTGGAACCTCTTCTTTTTAATATGTTTATTACCGTATTTGCTCGATTATAAGACAAGGTTTTTTTCAGAAAAAAGTCTTATAATCGAAAAGTCTTATAATCGAGGTCGTCTTATAATCTGACCTCAAATTGAGGTCAGATTATAACACAGAGCTGCAGGGGACCTGGGTCCCCCTCTCTAACAGCAGGGGATGTCTGCGCGATGAGCGCAGACCCCCCCCCCCCCCCCCCTGCTGCCGCCCGGCACAACTGCCGGGACGTCTATGATGAAGCCGGGTACTTCCGGCTTCGTCATAAAAGTCCCGGTGGTCGTGCCGGGCGGCAGCAGGGGAGGTCTGCGCTCATCGCGCAGACATCCTCCACTGCCCCGCTAGCCACCAGGGAGAATCGGGCAGCTGGGGGATGTCTGCACGATACGTGCAGACATCCTCCATGCTGCCCGACACGGCAGTCTATTATGACGGACCAGCAGAGAGAAACAAGGGGGGGAAAGACAGAGGCGAGGGGGAGACAAAGGGAGGGGGAGAGAGAGACAACACTAAGGTGGGAGAGAGACAAATCTGGGGGCAATGGAAAGAGAGAGGCAGCATTGGCACATAAAAGGAAATAAAAACAAGAAATGTATTTTTTGATATAATTTTTCATTAAAAAAGCAATTTACATGTGAATATATACAAGTTTTTTCCTATAGGGTAGTCTTATATTCAGGCTTTTAGTTTTTTTCCTAAAGGAATATCCAAAGTTTGGGGGGGTCGTCTTATAATCAGGGTCGTCTTATAATCAAACAAATACGGTAATGATCTCCCACGTTGTGCTGAGAGCCATGTCTCAGTGTTTGCTGATGACACAAAATTAGGTAAGATAATAAAGACTAATCTTGATGTTTTTTTCTTTACAGGAAGATTTAGACAGAGTGGGGGACTGGGCAAGAAAGTGGCAAATGAGGTTCAATATAGACAAATGTAAAGTTATGCATTATGGGAAATATAATAACAAAGCAACATATACGTTAAATGGTATTTCCCTGGGAAAAACTACTATCGAAAAGGATTTAGGAATCATTGTAGATAACAAACTTGGCAGCAGTGCCCAATGCCAGTCAGCAGCTGCAAGGGCCAATAAGATATTGGCATGTATAAAACGAGGTATAGATTCACAGGAGGAGGACATCATCTTGCCTCTTTACAAATCAATGGTAAGACCTCACCTTGAATATGCAGTACAATTCTGGGCACCAGTCCTTAAAAAGGATATTAAGGAACTAGAAAAAGTACAAAGGAGAGCTACAAAATTAATAAGGGGATTAGAGGATCTGAGTTATGAAGAGAGACTTAAAAAATTGCATTTATTTACTTTAGAAAAAAGGCGTCTTAGAGGGGATATGATAACATTATATAAATATGTGCAGGGCCAATATAAAGAGCTCTCCAGGGACCTGTTCATTAACAGAGATGTACAAAGAACAAGAGGTCACCCCCTGAGACTGGAAGAGCAAAGATTTCATAGACAGCAAAGGAAGGGATTCTTTACGGTAAGGACAATAAAATTATGGAACTCACTGCCAAGAGAGGTAGTGCTATCAACCACAATAGATGCATTTAAAAATGGTCTGGATGTTTTTTTTAGAAAAGCAGAACATACAGGGCTTTAATAATAGAATAAGCATTAATAATAGAGCTTATTGATCCAAGGAGAAATCTAAGGAAAACCTTTTGGAGTCAAGAAGGAATTTTTCCCCCTAGGAAGCAAAATTCGAAATAGCTTGCTTAGGGGTTTTTTGCCTTCTTTTGGATCAAAATGCTGGAATGATAGGTAGAAGGGTTGAACTTGATGGACTTGTGTCTTTTTTCAACCTAAATTACTATGTTACTATGTTGCTCCTTTGTTAAAATGTAATCTTTCATGTTAAATCTTTAAGGTTCTCATATATTTATTAGAAATAAACTTCAAGCAGCTGCAGAACTGTGCAGCAGTATAGCAGTGACTAGCAGTCAGATCAGGATAACAGTGATTCCCTTGCACCTTGTAGCAACTCATCCGTGTATGTCATCACAACCGGGTGGTCCTCAATCTTAAATGCCCTGCACAGCAAAGGGAGGCAAATATGTATAGATGAACAAAGGAAAAAGATACATTGGTGTGTGCTGGCAGTGGCAAAGATCCCTTGCTCACTCCACTGGACCATCATAGGACCACCTTGGGTAAATTGGTAGGACATTTACATAAAATATAAGGCAGATGCTTGGTATGCAACCAGAGGAAGTGCATGTGTAGGGCAGAAAGTAAACAGATTTTACTGTTTACTGAGGAAAAAGTAACTGAAAACTATGCATGCAAGCTTTTTATTTATTTTTAAAGGGGCAGCAACAGGTGCCCAACTGGTCAGTCCATCCCTGGTTTGGCAGATTGAGTAGGATAAATGAGCAGGGAAACCAGATTAAGTTGAAAGGGAGTAAAACTAATTTGAGGAAGGAAAATACTTGTGGGATAATTCCTGCATTAAGGCCCTCTACAAACCTGTCACTTCTTTTGAGCTGTCATTAAGCATTCATTGCAATTATTAGAAAGAAGCTTGTAGTTTTAAAGATACTGAAAGGAAGTTCAATTGGCCTTTGCTTCTGCTTGAGTCATTGGCTTGTTTTTTCCCTTCTTCAATATGTGATAAAATTTAAACTCATTGTAGGAGATTTAATAATAACTGAGCAAATGTAGCATGACAATACTATTTTCTTTTATGAAAGAAGAAGCATGTATTTTTAAAATGTACTCTTCAAAACAGGTCACAGATTCTCTTCAAACACCTGAGAGCACCAAAAAAAGTATGATTCTATCACATTACAAGGCTATTTCATGCGTAGCCCATCAAAGTATTCCATTATCAGTGGAAGAAAACCGTTTAGTTTCCTAAACTGCATTTCTTAAAATGGGCTACAGGACTTCCTTCCCTACACCAGGGCTTGACAAATATTTAAGTGCTAGATAGATCAATTAAGGAGCCAGCCTTGTTATTTTAAGGAGCCAGGAAAATGGTACTTCAATAGAATGTAAAGCAACCCAAAAGGTTAGGAGCTAGCTGTAGGGATTTTGGAGCCTGGCTCCCTAACTGTTGGGGTTTGTCAAGTCCTGCTCTATACATACTGTTTTCTCTGGACAACATTTATTACACACCTATATTGTGGATAGAGCTGAACTGAGAAGCTTGGTCAAAAATTGGTTTTAGGAGTTTAAAAGTAATTCAGTAGCTGTCAAAAGACAACATACATCACTGTCCCCTCAGTTTTATTTTGTGAAATAATTTACAGGAGTGCTTTCTCCCTGCGTTTGCCGTTTGCCAACCCCCTCACACCTGAGTAGCGCAGTCTTTCCAAATTTGTCTCCGGTCTTTCTAACCGCTTTTTGTTCTCAAATGCTTTGCATGCATGTCCTAGATTCCTAGAATGGATGCTAAACCCAGTGCTCCATGGCGTCATGTAACACTTCTTCAAGAACACATATGTACAGCAGGGTTCTATCTAAAGTTTAGCACTTAACCTGCTTTACAGTCTTTCATTCCATTGACATATAGGGGGTCCTGTCCCAGAATTCCACAGGATGTATGCATATCTTCACAAAACAGCAAGGCCCTGTCCTGATTTCACCAAACGTTCAAAGTATTGTAATAATGCATATATTTATTTGTTTTACATAATTAGAATATTTTTTTAGCATTACTAAAACCTCATAATCTGGTTCATATATAAAGTAGGATTTATAATTCTGCAATTCAGGAATATGCACAAACTCACAGATCCTAAAGTGAAATGTTTTATATATTTGTTTTATTTCTGCCCCTCCAAGATGGCTCAGCCCTGTAATGTTCTCCTTAAAGAGAATTGGGTTAGCACCATTGTAAAGGCTGCATAATTTATATTAAAATGCATGTTTAGAGTGAAGTTAAACTAAAAGTGTGAAAACTGAATATACAGCTTGGTAACAACTTAGTAATGTTTTTACACTTGTAATCAGTGTTCTGTCTATAGTAATGCAGAGCTCTCAGGAATTACCAAGAATGACTGACATGTCTTGTTTCAAAGCAGAAAACAACAACTCGAAACCCATATAAAAAATGCACGCAAACATATATATATATATATATAGCGAATCTCTATGGGCTGAATATCTGTGTTCCTCTGACTCTGATACTTCTGTTCCAATCAGCCTGTGAGAGTCCTTTATATAATAGATAGTGCTAGTCCAAAACACCTATTTTGCAGCATTATTATACGTTGAGTGGTTCAGTAGAGAATTTCATAAAATGTCCTTCTGTATCAAATTTCAGTACATGAAAGTATTTTACATACTATGGACCATTTCCACGATAACACAATGTTGTGATACTGTTTATGGAGAGGAAGACATGTCTGTTTGTGTTTGTTCCCCTGAGTTAGTAATATCGCTTTCCGACTCTTACTCTGTTCTGTGTAAATTGACTACTTATAAAGCAAAAGAACAGAATGGCGCAGAATAGTGGGTCCCTTTAAGAAATAAAAAAAACACAATAATAGTGCAATATTGTGCAAAACGTGAAACAATCTATGTATATACTTGTATATATGTATTGTTTCACGTTTTGTACAATATTGCACTATTATTGTGTTTTTTTTTATTTCTTAAACGGACCCACTATTCTGTGCCATTCTGTTCTTTTGCTTTATATATTGTTTAATAAGCATTCTGGAGAGTGTTTTCAGAGGGCTTCGTTTAAGTGTGGTATCGCAAGTATTATTGCACCATTCTGCACGTTATTTTTTCAATTATACAAATCACTTGTTTTGCACTAAATTGACTACTTCACGCCTTTGCATCCAATTGCATACTGTAAAAAGTGTATTGTTTTCAGTCTTGGCATTACTCCCTCTTTAATACCTACCTGTTCAAACGTCCTGGTCCAAGCATACAGACGGTCACAGTGGACATGTATCTGTGCAATGCAGTGGGTGCATTGGGTGGAGTCCAATGGAATTGTTACATAAAGTAAATGCAATACATATAAATAATGGCAAATGTCCAAATCTGAACAATATATATATTTTTTTCTCCTACAGCTTGGATCATCTTCTTCAGTGCCCTTTACCTCTATATTCTCCCAGCTGTTTATGACAGTTGTTGTTCCACTTATTATTGGTCAGGTATGTATTCCTTTTTTGAATAGCTAGACATTTTACTGAAAAAAAATGTTACAAACACCTTTGCTATAAAAAAAAAAAACACAGAGGTTTCATCTGTGAAGCTTGAATTGTCATATACAGGTGGTATGGCAGGACTGTTTAGCATGGAATTTAAAGAAACTTTCACTTGTAAGAATATACATAATAAAAATGTAGACCCTCAGATTTTACCAGGTGACCTGCCATGCCTCACAAATGCACCACTAAGAGAACATATTTAAACCACTGAATTCAGAGTAACACATCTGCACTTATATTACCTATTTCCTGTGCTTGGAACGGAATATTTCCCAGCATGCACCAAACAGCCTGCTAATTATCTGGTCATTTTGTATCTTTGGAAATATTTCCATTGTGTTGTTAAGCCAAACAAGGATAGAAAAGAGATCCCGCTGCCCCCAGCATATTGAGTACCAGAGCCAGAATTTTATAATCTATTATTTAAATATCTTAAAAACTTCTAGACAGTTTAAAAAAAAATAAAATAATTGTGCACTGTTGGTCATTAAATTTGTTTGATGACAGCCCACTTTTCAAAAGTGAAATGTTATAGAAGGGTCCCTCTTTCATATTAGGTTTTAAAGAATTATTATTCCCAAAGGGATTTAATATGTCTGCACATACAGGCATGGATTGGATCTCTTTGTGGCAGTATAGTATTAAATAGGGACTCAAACTTAGCTGCTCCTTGATTTTCTGCTTCTCTTCCAACAGTGGCAAATGATAGCAGCCCTCCATTTCATTTAAGATTGTTTTCAAACTAAAGGATAGGCTGCTCTGGTCAATAGGCAAACAACAGGAAGGTCTGGGGTAAAATTGTGGGTGACAGATCAGATTCTGAACACATCCAAGTTATCCTCTGGAGGTGTCTAATGAACGGCCTCTTGCTCAAAGCTCTGCAGATGTCACCGGCAATGTTAGTCCAACATCATGTATATTTAATTAGTTTTCAGATCATCAATATTAAATAGCAAGCCAGGCGACATATTTGTGAATATGTTGAGAAAAATAGAGTGGAATCACATCTTTTGCCATCATGTTATATTGTTATATTATGAGATTTGTCGTAAAGTAAAAATAATAACACAAATAAAACAACCTCTAATTAAAACTATGCACATCTGATTTGGGAAACAAACTTTTTTTGGTGTGTGTTGTGGATTAAGGCTGCTACCAAAATTAGATCAATCTTTTTATTATGTGATGGGTGTAATAGAGTGGGCAAAGGCATGAATTTTTAATAAGATAGTCTTCAAATTGTTCTGCATATTTGAAACACCAAAGCTAAAAATCATCAGCCAGGGGTCCATCTGTCCAAATCTGTTGGTGGAATCTGTATGCATGACAACAATATCCGTCTCTTTTTAGCTCTTTTATTCACCTCTGTCATAAGAAATGGTGCAGGCCTGTTCATTTATCCCTTGTATAGTGTAAATAGATTTAAGTCTATTTCTCTGATCTGTGAGCAGTGAGATAAAACATTACATTGTAATGCCCCATGGCTCCCATTTTGCCTGTAAGAAATAGTCACCTCCTTGTAACCAATCCGTATTACTACAGAAGACATAGGAAATCGTTTTTTGTCCCCCCCCCCCCCCCCCCCCCCCAATTCACTCTCCTGCCCTCTATTATGTATATTTCCAAGTTGGGGCAGCTGCCCACAATACCTATTTAAGCGAGTACACACAATACAACTTATAGATACAGAGTACATACAATACAACTTATAGATACAGAGTACACACAATACAACTTATAGATACAGAGTACACACAATACAACTTATAGATACAGAGTACACACAATACAACTTATAGATACAGAGTACACACAATACAACTTATAGATACAGAGTACACACAATACAACTTATAGATACAGCTCTCATAATCTGTATTTCATGTAGGAAATGAACTGAACCCAAAGTGGTTTAATTGCACTGCATACATGCATTTTTTAGAGGCTGAGATAACAATAAATATAAGAAGACATGCATAATATTTCTGAGCTGGGTCTCCAAGGGTTAAATAACATACAGCAGTTTCATTGCTAGTCACTGCAGTATGTTATTTCTCTCACGCTTTCATGCCATCTTCTATTCCTGCACAAAAGTGCTTGTGACAGACCTTTATTTTATGTTTTATATTAAAGAGCAATTTATGATTAAATGTTAATGACATAGAATTTTCACAGTGCGCCCGTATATTCTACCAGTTTGAACATTTTTCAAAGAAGCACACCAAAACCCACTGTTTTCCATGAATAAATAATAAAAAGCATGTCTGCACATCATCATTCATGCATTCTCTAGTTACTTGGCCAGTGATTAACCTTTTGTGTTCCAGAGGGAGTGACATGGCTCACCTTTCTGGCACACGAAGAGTTGCTGCAGTACAATATATCTGTGAGTTGTCCATCTGCAGCATGCTCAAGCTTTTGAGACCATTGTCTTGTCATGGGCGTTATGTTTTCGTAGGATTAACAAGAGAATGCCACAGATGGGTCTCATTTTAATGATATCACATAATAAAATACTGGGCATCAAGCATTTGCTGTTATATTGATCTTTCTACATAGAAGCACAAGCGATGGTCTAAATCAGAGGTTCTCAAACTTTTCAGGGCTCACTTAATGTATCAAGATTTTTCCAAGGCCCCAATGTCAGAACATATACCTACCTAACAGTTGCAGTGTGCAATTGTTGTAGTTAGGCTGATTTAGGGACAGGGTGATACTAGGGAGCAGGGACAGGGGTGACACCATTGAAAAAAATGCATTTTTTGTTTTTATTTTCCAATGTGCCCCCCAACTTGCCAAAGCATCCCCAAATCCACCGAACATGTGTCCCTTCCACACTTGCCAATCTGCTCCCAGATCTGCCAATCTGCCCCCCCACACTTGCCAATCTGCCCCGGACTTTCCAAATTCATCACCAGACTTGCCAATTCATCTCCCTACACTTGCCAGTCTGCCCCCCATACTTGCCAAAATGCACCCCAAGACCTGACAATCTGTCCCCGACACTTGCTAATTGCATCCCCACAATTGCTCCCAGCACTCTCCCTTGTGTCTAGTGGTGGCAACAGGAGTATGTCTGCGCACTGCTCTGCGTTCATTCTTCAATGCTGCCCGACACTTTGCAGTGTGCAGACATCCACCGGCTGCCTGCAGCTCTGCAGGGGACCTGGTTAGCAGCACCCTTGGAAGTGCTCTGCGACAGCCCCGGGCGCATCAGCACACAGTTTTGGAACCACTGGTCTAGAGCATGGTAAAACTATCTCAGTCACTAATATTTGTCTTCAATCAAATTAGATATTTTCCTTTGTAGAAGTCTTTAAAAACAAAACAAAACATGTAAAACCGCCAATACTACTTATCCAGTTATGTATTGGGGCTTATAGTATAACCAGTGCAGGGACCAATGGTTTGCCTTTAACTTCTTCTTTCAATCTTCTGGGCATGGCATAAAAGGTTTGGGAGCAGTTTCAGATTGGGTTCCCCAACTTACCGTTTTTAGTCATTAACTTTCCATCCCACAATCCACATGATGGGAAGAAAGAGTTGGGAGTATTTCCCAGCCACCCATTTGGTATAAAGCACACTCTGCTTGTTTAAATCCTTGGTTTTTCCCCCCAATAATATAAACCTTATCTTGCCTGCATTGATTGCATGGTCACCTGCAAAGCATGATAAAGTCGATCAGCACTGGATGTGACTGAAATAGCTGAAATCTAGTAAATAGTGTCAGGGACACTCTTCCTAATTCGTGGATTTGTTTTTTCAGTTACTTCCATTGCAGCAATAATCCAGCATATAGTTTTGTGCCTTCCCAGAAGAGTGAAGGCTATAAGGAACCAACTCTGTATTAATGCGCATGAATTTGGTATGAACTATTCAATGAGCAGGTGTTATTGTGGTTATGAAGAGTAGGATATGAAATTGACACTTTCTCTACTGAAGTAGATCATTTTCAAGTCATGTTACATCGTGATGTCACAAAAGACCACAGAACGGATATCTTTAAAACATTTCTCTCACAGTACAAGTGAGGGAATACTTTTAAGGTAAAACATACGGTAATAACATTTATGGATACACAAGTCCATTTTGCTACTTTAAACAAGTCTTATTTAGTAGATATACATTTCTATTTTCTTCACATAGCAGATCATGAAGATCACGTACTAAAATCTGCAATGTACCTGTGGTTCTTAAACCCCAAATACAACTTTAATTAGACAGATGGTCACCACTAAATATAGTTTTTATTAGGCAGACCTCTCTTATTCGTATATTCACTATAAATATGTGCATATATGGGTAATTGTGCGCATTTGTTCATTGCATTTAAATACTGTCTCCTAAGTTCGTATCAATAAATATTTTATTCAAATATAGTTTTGATTAGAATAACTCTTGGTATCATCACAAGTCGATTGTCATGAGGGACAAGTAGACTGGTCTACTGCTTTAGACCTTTGGACAATTTTTAGAATTCCACAACCCTGCCTTCACATCTCTAACCTATTGTAAAATCTTCATACCTGATTTTGCTTTTATCTTATGTTTGACATAGCCTTATGTTTATTAGGGGCATGCTTTGCTGTATTAACAGAAGTATTAAACCAGGAAGGATGCATTGAGATATTCACTCATTTTGAAGTATATTATGGGGGCTTTACCATGTAAGCTAGCATTTCTATTACTTGTTGCAAGGCACTCTACTGGCCACAAGAAAACCACCTTCACCTTCACATGCAAGTGTATGCAGTTCACCCTTCCTCCATTGCTCCACTGCATACTTGCCAATATTTTATGTGCCTGTTCCAGAAACAGGAAACATTGAGCTTCAACCTACCACGTTCTAATACAGGGTGTATGGAGATTATTTTCATGCATTTAGACACAGTGATCAGCATTAATTTGATGGGACAGAAAAGCCCAAAAAACTGGCCTGTCCTAGCAAATTCAGGACTGTTGGCAACTATGCCAGTTTCTTGCAGGTGCCAATATTTTTGGGCAACACATGCTTGAGTTGGTTTTAGTTATTAGCCTTCTATTGATGCTTTAATATGTGTGCATTAATTAATTTAACCTTGTGAGATTGGTGTGGCAAACGTAAAAAAAGGAGTGGATATTAAATTAAATTTCATGGTCATAGGAGCAATCAGATGTACCCATGAGTCGATGGAATCTGCATAATGTCCAATATGCCAATATTTCATTCTAGTGACTTTCAATGTTGCTGCCAACGCCTGTCTTCAATAGACCCCACTATTTTATAAATTACAGCAACAAAGCCTAGTCCTCTGGGTTAATTGTTTCATCCTGAGAACTGTTTGATTTTAAAAGTTTGCTTTTGATTAATCAGCTCAATAAAACAAACAAATATAAATGTAGAGGGATTTTCCCAGTTCTTTGTACTGATAGACTATAGTCCACAATTGTTTGATCCCACAACTAGTGCAGCCAGCAATAAATATGGAATGCATCTAAACAAATATGTTTGCGCTTCTAATATACTGAGTTTTTGTGATGTCTCTTTTTTTTTATTTTTATTAATTACTCAGGTGGTGATTATCATTTCCCTCCTGCATTAATTGTGTTAAAATAAAAAGAATTCAAATGGCATTTGTCTTTAGATTTATGAAAACTCTAGATATTCAGACTTTGAATTATTTAAACTCCCCCAACACACACACTTTTGCTTTTCAAGCATAAGTTATAATTTAATTAAAAACTTCTGGTGCATCCCTGGCATTTTAAATATTAAAGTGTTCCATGGATCACTTTCGATTATCTGCCGTCATGAAATTCCTGAAGATGTCACAATTTCCAGGTTCCTAAAGTTGCTCTCGGAATTGTCTGTTGATGCAAGAGGGATTGTGATAATTACACACATCCATTAGTTTCAGCAGAGGAGATAAACATCAGGGAGGCTTAATGGGCTTGTCTCGGTGACAGCTAGCAAAGAACATTTGACATAATTAAGGATAGATTTGAATGCAGTTGAAAATATACTCTCATTATAGGTGCCCAGTGGAAGTTGCACTAAAAATGTTAAATTCCCCAGAATAAGACTATAGTGGCTGGGAAGCTTTTGAAATCCTCTGTGGCAGCCATTCGAATTATTCTCTTCTCTTTATGTCTTTCTGCTGTCAAATTCACTTTGTGATGCCCAACTTGGCTCCCCCTGTTTGCAACGAAAGAGGCAACCTGTTGACTTTTCTCTCTTCCAGATTGTGCGGAGGTACATAAAGGACTGGCTGGAGAGGAAGAAGCCTCCATTTGGAGCAATCAGCAGCTGTGTCCTCCTTATGATCATCTACACAACCTTCTGCGACACATTCTCTAATCCAAACATTGACCTGGATACTTTTAGCTTAGTAGTTATTGTATTTATAAGTAAGTGGCATAACAAAGTTTTAGGGGGAGGGGAATGCACTTTATTTAAAGTGAATCAGTCATCCAAAAAACGATATTTAAAATGAAAGGGGCATTCCAGCCAAACATGTACTAGCATGTGAAATGTATTTAAATGGCCCTTGACTAAAGTCTTCACATCTGAGTTTACATTTAATTTAATTGGTACAAACCGTGGATGTTCGATAAGCATGCCAAGCTTGTTGTAGGCAGGACTTCCACAAGTCACTCCATACAAATGAATGGGCACATACCAAATAAATGTGGCTCAGTTAAGGAGGCCGGAGAGGCTGAGACATTGACATACTGGCATGGTGGGTGGAATGCTGATATATACAAGCAAATATTAAAATGAATGAAATTAAAGTGGTATTGGGGTGACCTTTTAATCCAGAGCTGGACAATAGTTAGCATGTGGCTTTCACTGAATTACAACTCCCATGATGCAAAGCTAGTCTTTTGGCTCCCTTAGCACTACACAAGTTGATCCCATGTGAAAACGAGTGACTCTCTCGAGGGAGATAGTTAGTACCCATATTTCCCATAGCATATTAAAGTTGTATTTTGAAATATATTATTTAAAAGAAAATGTATTCTGACCAGTAATAAAAGCATAGGCCTTTGTATTTGTTCTATTGATTTGATATAATTTGTTGGGGGCCGTCTAGTCAACATTAAAGGCGGAATAAGATTACACTTAAATCAATGTATGTATATGTTATTTAACATATTTTTGCTCACTCTGGTTACATAGGTGTCCCTTTTGTATTAACAATTTAAATGAACAGTAAAAAAAATGTTTCCTGGGATCAGTGAGGCAGATTATATAGAAACACAGTGATCAGAAGTCATACAGAGATTAGGAGCAGGGTGGAATGCTGCTGACCAGTGAAGGATATGTGATTTGCTCTTTAGAGCCAGGGTGCAAAAGTCTGGCTACATGGAAGAGGTCAGGAACCAAAGCCGCAAACGGTTAATGTGTAGAAGGCCATAGAATAAATACACTAATTGGGAAAGCCAACAAATGGGGCACCAGAACTACTGAGCACCAGTGGTTAGCCCTGAGGCTATTTATAATATTGTCAATCTGAAATCAAAGCTCAACCACTATGCATGCCAACAATGAACTCCAAGATTTCCAAGTTAGAAGACACACTGAATCTGCTACCAGGCATGTTTGTTGTCTGCTTAGCATACAGGCACATATCACCTTCCCCAGCAGCAGCATACACTTCTTACCTGAAGGGGAAATGATGTCCCAATAGTGGGCAATTAATGTCAGTCGCAGAGTCCAACCACAAACACTGCATTCAAGCACACCATTCAGTTAAGAGGGATTTTTGTGGGCATCCTTACATTAGGACTGAGCACTGTGAATAAAATGGAGAGCAGACCATAAGCAATATTGTGTGCATATGCACAGTGCATCAAGGTCAGATATTAATACACTGTGTAGTCTCCACGCAGTCTGGATTCAGTAATGACGGCAAAGAAACCTCATAGGTTAAGCTGTGCATGTCTCTTAGAATAGGAAGAACCCACGAATTAACTGTCCTTTTTTCCCCAGAAACACTAGCTAGTACCGTGGGTTGAATGGTATTAACTTGTATAGGGTTATGATAATATAAGCAGATGTTTCATTGAAAATAATTTGTTCAGATTCGGTTTGTTCTTCCTATTTTATCTGTCTAGTACTTAGGGCTCCATGGATTAAGTCAATTTCAGATTGGTAACTCGAGATATGCGGTTTTGTCTTTCAGTATTTTTTATCCAGCTGGCCTTCATGCTTTTAACATTCCTGTTCTCTACCAGGTACGCACAATTATATTAAAACTACTACAATATTTAATAATAGGACCAAATTTACAGCAGTAAATCAAGCTTTTCTTTTGCCATCAGTTTCTAATATTTGTTATTGTTCATCATAGGATAACAAGGTTAATATATTAACAACATGTATAATATGAAGTAATTTACACAAATAGACCTATTTTAGCAATGTTTCGCAATATAGATGTGTTTTTCTATATGTATTGATTTAAATGCGTCTTCTACTATATCTGTCCAGCAGCAGTACTGATCTTACATTTCCTCTTGCTGATTTTCGTATATTTTATTATTTCAGTATTCTTGTTGATTTCATCTAAAAAAAACATTAATTTAATATTACATTTGTTTTGTATATAAAAAACTTAAAATCTGTAAAATGTATTATTTTAACTGCTTTATATCTCGCCTTTTATTTTGCAGCAAAAACAGTGGTTTTACCCCTGCGGATTCAGTGGCAATAGTATTTTGTTCCACCCACAAATCCCTCACTCTAGGTAAGTAGATAAAGCAAAGCCTGTTATTTGGAAAGAAAAAGGTGCACAGCGCTAAATAAAGGTGTTATGGTGAGGTGATACAAAACATATAAAGTTATGTGTCACAGAATACAAGGGGCAGACGGAAACAGTGAATGTATAAATTAACAAAAACCATTCAACAAAACCCCCATGTTATCAATGTAGAGAGAAATCTATCAGTCTCGTGGAGGGAGGGACTCCACCCGATAAACAAAAAAGCTGCTAGTCTTGGTACTGCAGTGGTCAGCACTACTGCAAAAGAAAGGTACAATGTTAAAAAAAGAGAAGACAGTGCTAAAATAAACTCCAAATAATCAATTGTATATTATAAAAGTATAAATTTATTTCAGAAAAAATTATAATAATACATAGACAATACACATATAAAAAACATGAAAATTTTATATTGGCAAATAAAAGTCCTAGTCAATGAAAGGTATATATTAAGATGATTACATAAAATAAAAAGCAAAAGGCACAACAAAATATATATATATATATACAAATAAAGGTAAAGGGAAGAAAAACATCCAAAATATGTTCTTACCCACTGCTTGCAGTTCACCTGGCCAGGTATTGAACAAATAGTATTGTGCACAAAAAAACACCTGGATGTTTTTCTTACCTTTACCATTATTTGTGTGTATATATATATATATTTTTTTTTTTTTGTACCTTTTGCTTTTTATTTTATGTAATCATCTCTACCATTTTGTTTTATGTCCCTGTGATCAGTCTTAATATATACCTTTCATTATCAAAGTTTCTCCCCCATCCTGGTCATGTGTAGTTAAGAAACCAAATGAGAACAAACAAATATTATTGTCAACAGCAGAAAGACTAGTATAGGGCTTGATAAACTTAACTGAGTTTTAGGAGCAAGCAAAATAATCTATGAGCCGGACAATGGCACATACACAAAGTCGGTCAGTCATTTACATATACACATTCAGTCAGTCATTTACATATACACATTCAGTCAGTCAGTCATTCACATACACACATACAGTCAGTCAAACACACAGTCAGTCAGTCACACAAAAAAAGAAAAAATGCTGATCAATCAATATGTCTCCCCTCCCTGCTGCTATATACCTCATTGCAGGTAAGGGGGAATTTCCGTTCTAGCTTGGTCAGTGCTAAGAGGCACAGTCCATCCTTGCTGCTAGCTCTGCTGAGCACCATGCGCTCGGCCACTGTAGCGCGGTGCACGAGGGGGTGGAGCAGGAAGCTTGTGCAGCCAGTGCACACACTCTGCCCCCACGCGTGCCGCTGGATTAAAAAAAATTACCTCAGCGATGACGGCACCATGCGGGGCTCAACATACCCGGACGCCAGGTCTGATTTCCTGGTCGCCCATGGCGACCTGGCACCTGGGGATTGTTGAGCCCTGGACTAGTAGATAAGTGGTATACCCCATAGAAGTAGTAAACACAAACATTGTAAAGGAATTCATGAATATCTCTGATATGCATTAAGTTTTCTTTAAAAAAAAAAAATGCAGATATTTCAAAGCATTCATGAAGGGCAGCCACTGTTGCATCACATTGGGGTCGGTAAATAGACACAGTACTTTCACTATCAGAATAAACTATATTGTATTCATGAATGCTTAGGGTATTTCGATCTGCGTCTTGGACTGGCTGCATTCAAGGAACCGCTCCTGTATTTTAATGGCTCTGTTGCTTTGTTCTTTTGGTCTCTGTCTGCAGACTCCAGTGACTACACACAGATATCATTCTATTCCCTTTCATTAAGTGTCTATACCTGTGCTACATTGATGCCTTGATTGACAGCAGTTGAAACTTGCACACATCTTCTGATCTTTGTGCTTTCAGAATAGTATATTATTTTTTGGACTTTATTCAGCAAAAGGGCCATATGAATTATGCCACCTGAAAATATCAATAGAGGTAACACAGATACATCCCAAATTGATTACAGTAGTGTTAAAGCGAATGTTTCCCCTGAAGAAGAAGGGGAAAAAACTTCATGGTAACATTTTAAAAACTTTATTAAACTCTAAATATATTATGCTTTCTCTCCATGTGTTTGACACATTATGATTGGCTGCTCATTTATGTCTTTTTAATTCAGATTTGTTTATTGAAACATAAAAAAGCATATTACTGGGAACCCACACATCCTCGGACTGGGTCCTGTGGCACAGCGCCAAACTGTGGCATAGTCATGTGAAGTTCTATGATGTCACTCAACGTTGTGTGACTCAGAGATTGCGCTCCAGCCTCCATGGTCTGGATCTCATTACAGGCACATTTAAGCTATACATGTATTTTTCACATAAACGGTTTACACTGGAATCCGCTTGTGCACAGATGGCAGTAATGTTGGAACACGCCTGAATTTGATAGGACAGGACACCAGAAATCATACCCCTTAAAGGAATTTTGTGATACAAAGGCTGTACAACATTGTAAGTCCAGAAACTGTAAAAAAAAAAAGTATTTTAGTTCTAACTGAGGGATCTCCAAGTAGGTTGAGGTTGGTAACCACATGACATTTACACCTCCTTAGGAGAGTGTTCTATTTTACCTTGAGGCTCTGGCCTCTGTAAACAATACTACAACGCCTGTAACATAAATTTATTGATTATCACCAGTGCAGCTTAGACAACTCCCATCTGTACCTATTGGACAAACATTCTCAACAAATTTCACAAATACATGCACTATTTCACTTTTTTTTCTAGATTTGCAACTAAAGTAAAAGCAAAAGTTAAAAATGATTTGCTATTGTTCCAACGTAAACCTGATGTGTATCTTTGCAGATAAGCGTGTCTTTACTCTGAGCTCTGCCTCTCAGCTGAGGCAGAGCTCTTTCGAATGCTGGCGCCTGCAGACACTGTCACCGTGCGTTAAGCAAATCAATCAGGGGCTTGCCCTGTGCATCTGATTGAGGTTGGGGGGGGTCTGTCGGGGCTCACACTCTCTCTTTGCTCGTGCAGAGAGAGACCATCATGAAGTCCCCTCTGTTGATGGCATGTAAAAACTGAGGTCTATTAGTGAGAGACTAGTAGAGAAGAGAGTGGCAGCCGCAGGCTTGATGCCTCCTAGGGAAGACATGCTAGTTTATCATTACTAGGGCCACTCATTTTTTTTTACTTGTGCTTCTATAATAGAAGCACAAGTAAAAATAGCGTTTCGTTGCACTTTAAGCTGGCAAAACCCTCTAATCAAAAAGTGTTTGATTGAAGTGTAGATTGCAAGCTTTATATAAATAAATGTTAATAATAATAAAAATGTTGGCCTTTCAGATTGCTGCTGCTGCTGCTTATTACTGGGTGTGTAAAAGAGTTATTTAGGTTTTCTGATATCTTACTTAAAAGGACTTTATCACCTAAACATTGTTTTTACTGACTGTAGATAAGAAAAACTGATTGATAATGATCTATACATAGTGGTAGATGAATTGCAAGTATATGCATAAATTAGGACAAAAATGTGTTTTAAATGTGTCTGTGGAGTCTCCAGTTTATTACATCAGCTGTGGCTTGATATGCAAATGGAGTGCTTTCCGAAGGGTAATATGTCATTTGCATATTAAGCCACAGGTGATGTCATAAACTGGAGACTCCACAGACTAATTTTTTGTTAACATCATTTCAATATTTTTTTTATTATCTACATTCACAGTAAAAACATTGTTTATGGGATACAGTCCTTTTAACTTTGTAACTGTACATTGTTTTTTCTCTACTAACATATTAAATCCGCAGGCAATTTGCTCAGTAAATGTATTGGCAGTTTATCGTTATCTTTACCTCCATACATAAATTCCATATATGACGGATTCCCCAGTTCACAGCCGAATCATCCCTTACTCTTTTCCTCTACCCATTTATGTAACTGCACTGTCCTGATCGCTGCCAGAGTCTCCCCAGCCTGTCATCTAGATATAGTTTTATATCCCTTTTTATAGCGCACAAAGACAAAAACGCATCTAAACACACATATATGTGCTTCATTTCATTTATTAATCCTTTTGCCATTGATTGATTAGTACTTGATATTAGTACTTTTTTTTCTATTGATTGATTGCAGATGAAGTGACTATTTGACCTTTAATTATGAGGCTTCACATTGAAAATGACATTGAGCTATTGCTTCTTGTAATCCAGCTGGAAAACACAGTAGGAAGCCATTCCCTGGAGTTCATTCAGCATGATGGAGACGGCTTCAAGAAAGCCTTGCTATCACTGCCATGACTCTAACAAAACCAGCTCTATACATGGTTGGCTGAGAGCTACTACCTTGATTACATGCTGAATGAAGCAAATAGAGAGCTTGTCCTATTAAGATGCATACATTCAACTCGCAATCATGCAAGATAATAAAGAAAGCTTTTTAAGCTACACATAAATACTAAGTAGTCTAGTACAATGTTATGTTAGTCTGCCTATGACTCCATTTCCTATTATAATGAGTTATCAATTTAAACCACAGTAATTACACCATCCTTTGCAAAGGTCCCCTCATGCCTTAAAGGGGCAGATCCACCTAGCTTGTTTTCTCTATGTTTAACATGTTTTGATATATATGTATAATGCACGTATTTTTACCTTAATACAATTCACAGTTCTCCTGCAGTTTTACATTGGTAACAATGTTACAGGGGTCTCTAGATCCAGTGACATCAAATAAGGAGGGCTTGGAGAGATAGGCAGAACTGCTGCTAATTAATAATCTATTACGCTTTATTTGCAGTTTTCAGGAGAAAGGAATAGTGGAATGGCCCACTCAATAAAGAAAGAATTGCAGGGAATTGAGATGGGAATTTCAAATTTAAGGCCAATGTAGCCAATATTTCCAACTCGGCTACTGTGGCCTGAAGTTTAAAAATCCCTTCTCAATTCCCTGCAATACTCACTTTGAGTAGAAGACAATGATCAATCAGATGTTTCTTTTACTTTACATTCTGCTGGAGGTGGAGCTGATCGTATGTTTTATTCCATTCACTAGCTTTATATATGCTCACACATGTCCTGACATACCTCTCACTATATACTGGATTCTTACATATTAAGTTACACATTATGAGGAATCACAGGTGCATAAGACACACTCGTGCACAATCAGTTGTTTCTAAAATTAGATGTTTAACATGGATGGTCTGCAAAAGTTTCCAGCTTTAACTTAAAGGACAACTGTCACCCCAATAGAAAATTCTCTTAACCCCTTTGTGACGCATAGTACTTGCATCCCAGAAGACGCAAGCACCAAAACAGGCTGATCGGTAGCCAGAAACACTATGGCAGAGACCCGATCAGCGTCTTAATAGACCCTGTGGGTCCCTGCCAAAAGATTGCGAGACCTCCGTGTGGCAAACCTAGCCACTTATTGCAGAATATTTAAAGGTTGTCTGAAATAGCTGTGTTACCCTGGTGTAAAAATGTATTCATGTTAATATATATTCTTACGTTAAAAAACCAGGTTCTGCTGTATTGAGGGATAATCCACTTAACAGGATTATCTAGTGGGAGTGCCCCTCCCGTACAGTGCATGGTGGGAGAAATGTCCTGTATTTGCACTTCCCAGGTAGTTCACTATTGTATAGCCCCTGGAAGGGGATTAAGGAAACCCCTTGCATGGGGAATTGGATAAATGCTGAAACTGTGAATAAACTAATCAGTTGACTCCCAGAACTGTGTTTCGTCCGGTTACTGGGGGATTTGGGATATTGCCTTACTTTCCAGCGCTTTATTTGGATTACCTTCTTTTACCAGCGGAGATATTGGGATTTAATATTGCAGCTCCGTTACAATTGGTGGCAGCGGCGGGATCCAACCTTACAGCCTAAAAGCGGTGTTCGTGTAATTGAAACTACCGAACAGGAAAGTGAATGGCAATTTGGATGCAACAAAGAACCGAACACAGAGGTGAATGGAGACAGACTTTACTGCATTAAAACGGCAGACGGTAAAGGAACTACTGGAAGCCAGGGGTAAGAAAGCCAGCAATAAGCCAAAAGCTGTGCTGATTGCTGAATTGATGGAGGGAGACAGAGCTTGCAGCGTTACACCCCCACCAGCCATGGAGGAAACCCCCTTCCAAAAGGAAATGAGGACCAGGATGGAATTTTTACCCCAGCCAGTACCACTGGAAATACTGACAGTACTGATGGCGGATGTGCAGGAGTATGTGATGGCACACGGACCGCAGGATGCCCCTCCCAGAGCAGAGTCTATTACTGCTTCAGTCATCAGCCAGGTAAAGCCTAAGATCCCATACCATGCGTTTAAAATGTTCTGTGAAGAGAAAGACGAGATTGATGGGTATCTACAAGACTTTGAGAGGCTATGTGACTTGCATGATTTGAAGCAGGCAGTGTGGGTACCTTTACTGGTGGGTAAACTGTCAGGTCGGGCAGCAGAAGCCTATCGGGCTGTACCCAGGGAAGACAGCAAAGATTATGCCCGGGTGAAACAGGCTATACTGGAAAGATATGCCATTACCCCAGAGGCATACCGGCGCAAGTTTCGAGGGTTGCGCAAACCAGAGAAAGATTCCCACGCAGAGTGGGCCCACAAACTGGACCAAGCCTCCCAGGGGTGGATACAAGCCAGTCAAGCAACCACCATGGAGGAGTTACGGCAATTGCTGCTGTTAGAACAGTTTTTCAATGGCCTGTCCCCAGAGGCACAGGAATGGGTGAGAGATAGAAAACCCCTCACCCTAACAGAAGCTGCACGACTAGCCGACCAGCACTATGACGCCAGGAGGCATCACGGTAACCTCAACCGATGGTACCCTCGACCCACGGCTCAACCTCACACAGCTACCCCTACTGCACCTACAGCGACCTCCTTCCGGCCAACCCCGGGGGGGCACACTCCACCATCCAGATATAATGGCAGAGCGAATATCCAGTGCCATACGTGCAAACAATGGGGCCACATGGCGAGAGAGTGTACCCAGAACCGGAGCCGCCAAGCATGGAGCCAGGTACGGCAGAACCCAGCACCAAGAGCAGCCACCCAGCAATACAGACAACAGGCAACACCATGGCCAGCTAGTAACCCTGGAAGTGAAAGATCTGAGAGGGGGAGAGATAGAAAACCCCTCACCCTAACAGAAGATGCACGACTAGCCGACCAGCACTATGACGCCAGGAGGCATCACGGTAACCTCAACCGAGGGTACCCTCGACCCACCGCTCAACCTCACACAGCTACCACTTCTGCACCTACAGTGACCCCATTCCGGCCAACCCCTGGGGGGCACACTCCACCATCCAGATATAATGGTAGAGCGAATATCCAGTGCCATACGTGCAAACAATGGGGCCACATGGCGAGAGAGTGTACCCAGAACCGGAGCCGCCAAGTATGGAGCCAGGTACGGCAGAACCCAGCACCAAGAACAGCTGCCCACCACTACCAAGCGGAGCCAGCAACACAGGAGATACTTTTTAATCAGACCGAAGAGCTCCTGGGGATACTACACGATGTGATGTCGGTACAAGCCACAGACAACAGGCAACACCATCGCCAGCTAGTAACTCTGGAAGGGAAAGAGGTCCAAGGGCTCCGGGATTCGGGAGCCACTCTGACTCTGGTAGATCCTCATTTGGTTCCAGGCTCCGCACACACCGGCGGATCTGTAGCAGTGCGAGTAGTAGGGGGAGCGGTATACAGATTACCCACCGCCAAAGTACATTTGAATTGGGGTGTTGGGGAGGGCATGGTAGAGGTGGGCCTGATGCAGAAACTGCCAGCGGATGTCGTATTGGGGAACGACCTGGGTCGAATGACTTCCGCCTTTATTCCTCAAGCTCCACTCCAAGAGGCCCACCCAGTAACCACAAGGCAACAGGCTCGCACCACGGCTCCAGCAACGCACTCTGAGGCTCAGACGCTTCAATGTTTGAATTGGGAGCAGTGCTGAGCCAAGTTGGAGCAGATGGCGGAGGACATCCCGTAGCTTACTTAAGCCGAAAGTTATTACCCCGTGAAATGAGCTACGCCGCCATTGAGAAAGAATACCTGGCCTTGGTGTGGGCCCTCAACAAGTTGCAGCCTTATTTATATGGACAACCTTTTTCCCTACTCACAGATCACAACCCGTTGGTGTGGCTGAACCGTGTGGCAGGGGACAATGCCAGGCTGCTGCGCTGGAGTTTGGCGCTGCAGCCTTTTGACTTTACTATTCATTACGGCCCAGGAAAGCAAAACGGTAACGTCGACGGGTTATCTAGACAGACTGACCTTGAGAAGTGATCTGTGAGTACTCCTCCGGACATCCCCAAGCCGATCCGTTGGGATCAGACTGTGTATGCCGGCTTGGTTCTGGGGGAGCATTGTGGCAAACCTAGCCACTTATTGCAGAATATTTAAAGGTTGTCTGAAATAGCTGTGTTACCCTGGTGTAAAAATGTATTCATGTTAATATATATTCTTACGTTAAAAAACCAGGTTCTGCTGTATTGAGGGATAATCCACTTAACAGGATTATCTAGTGGGAGTGCCCCTCCCGTACAGTGCATGGTGGGAGAAATGTCCTGTATTTGCACTTCCCAGGTAGTTCACTATTGTATAGCCCCTGGAAGGGGATTAAGGAAACCCCTTGCATGGGGAATTGGATAAATGCTGAAACTGTGAATAAACTAATCAGTTGACTCCCAGAACTGTGTTTCGTCCGGTTACTGGGGGATTTGGGATATTGCCTTACTTTCCAGCGCTTTATTTGGATTACCTTCTTTTACCAGCGGAGATATTGGGATTTAATATTGCAGCTCCGTTACACTCCGGACGTCACATGTGACTTCATGAAGGCGTGCCCGAACCCAGAAGTCGCTTAGAGCACCGGCTACATTTTTCCTGTCAGACTGAGGTCACTCAAAGTGGCCTCATCTCACAGGTTGGATACCGCTGAAAGTCCCTGCAGCGGGATCCGAGCACAGCTCATCACAGGGTGCTGCGATGCGCTGTTTAACACTGGATGTACTATGTCGTCCCAGCGTCTTTTAGGCATTAAAAAGCAGGACGGTGTAGTACGTCCTAGCGTCACAAAGGGGTTAAAGGGAAAACTAAACTTTTGTTTTTTTGACTCAGTGTTTTTCAACACTGAGTCACTAATTAACTTAAGTGGCCTTATTTATTTTTTTGGAGGGGGATCTACTTTTTACGTTATTTCGTTCACAGAGTCCCCAGCTCCTGCAAAAGAAACTTGTGTCAGCAATACAATTTGAAAGATACCTGACCAAATTGTGCGTGATTGTGTGCACATGGATTTGCGATTTTGGCTTCTTCTACTGCAGAATCATGGGAAATGTAGTTCCTATTGATTCTGCTGTTGTTTAAAAGCCGCGTTTGCGCATGCACTATTGCATACAGAATTGCATTCCCGACACAGACTGTCAGAAAATGCAATTTGGATGCCACATTCGGCCCCTTGGTTCATTTGTGTCGGTGACTCAACTGAGCCAAGGGGTCAGAAATGAAAGTAGAAGGGGCAGGGGACTTTATTAATCAAATTGAGTTTAAAGTAAGTCCCTCCCTCCCCAAAAAAAATTATTGACTAAGTGTTGAAAAACTCAAATAAGTTGAGTTGTCCTTTAACCCCTTTGATATGACTTTTTTTTTTACCCTGTGTGACACGTGGTGTTAACACTTCTGTGGTGTTTGTATTTAGCTATCATTTCCCTCTCTCTCATTTACTGTACCAACACAAATTCAATTTTATTTTTTTCATGATAATTAAATACCATTATTTTGATCATATAATCTACTATTAACCCCTTAGTGACAGAGTGCTCTGCTGCATTTGATGTACCTTGAAGACCAGAATGTCATTATTTTTGTCATATGTTTACTGAACTGTGAATTTCTTTCTTTGTGTTCAGTCCACCCACACAAATTATATATCATTTTTTTAAAGGACGGGTAGGGCTTTCATTTGATCCTATTATTTTCATCATATGATATAATTTACTATTAAAAAATATATATATATATATATATATATAAAATATGATGAAAATATGCCATAAAAAACACTTTTTCTAACTTTGACCTGATTTTTTTTTTAAAAACAGTTACAAATGGTAAAAAAGACCCCGTCTATATATATCTAATATTTGTCCTGAGTTTAGAAATACCAATGTTTCCATGTTTGTTTATGTTTTATTTCAGGTAATAGGGCAACAAACTATTAGTGTTTTTTTGTTTTCTAACCATTTTCTTCTACAGTGACCTTTTAACCCCCAACCCTAAATTTACCCTAACCCTAAATCTACTCCCACCCCTTAATCTAACCCTTGTACTCACCCGAACCCCCTGTAACCCTAATTATGACCTACCCTAGATCTAGGTTTAGTAGATCAAGGGTTAGCTTTTTCCATTTATTTATTTTATTTATTTATTCATTTAATTTTTTTTCTAACTATAATGTTGCTGACTGCCTCTAGAGGCAGTCAAGCAACGGTTTCAGAGCGACAGAAGAGATTTTTTTTTCTCTCTCTTCCGTCGCTCTCTGCTGGGTACGGTGTATTGGAGGAGCATGATCCTCTAATACAGCACCCACCCGCAAGCACCAGGTGATCGCGGTACCCAGGGGGCACAGAAGGTGTTGCATGATGCCTCGAGGCATCATTGCAACACTTTACACACATAGGCAGTGAAAGCTGATCACTGCCTGTGTGTGTTGAAGCACATACAATAACATTTGCGGTGATCGTATGCACGCTGGGGTGCGAAAGCACTCTCAGAGAGTAACTGCAGGAATGTAGCACTGCGCTAAGGAGTACAACGCTACATGAAAACTGAGGACGTATATATACGTCCTCATGGTCCTCAAGGACCTCAAGGACCATGCTTTGCAAGACGTATATATACGTCCATATGCGTTAAGGGGTTAAAAAAAGATGCAAAATTGAAAACAAAAATATTGTGTAACTTTTATTTGAAACCTCTTTTAGACATCTACAAAAGCTAATGAAATAAACCTGCAGTGCAGCAACATCTCCAGAGCAACAAAAGTGATCACTGATCACTTCTAAAATGCTTGCCAGCAGAAGGGCAGTCCCATGTTTGAATACTGCCTTTCAATATGGCGAGTGTGATTACATCAGAGAGCGATCACACAGTGCCCAGGAGCTCAATTTCAGTGTTGCTGAATGACTCAAGATTGGAGAAGCAATTGATTATTGATCGCTTGCTAAGCTTATTCCACCGCTGGTTGTGCCAGTTATGTTGTTATGGGAGTTTCTTCCTGGATGTGCCTGGCATGCCCTATGTTGCGAATAAATCCTCTAACCCTGCTCTAATATACTGTGCCTTTCAAAGGAAATCTTTTCTGTGTAAAAAAACTTTTGCCCGTTGTTAAAGGAGCCACAGTGCTTTGACACGTTTGTGTTGTGCTTTGGTCCGCCTTTATGCATTAAAGTTGTGACTGGAGTCAAATTCAGCGCTTGGTGGTTTCTATCTTTAGCTTGTATACTGGTGATAGGGCTGCAGGGTGGCCTCTTGCAGCCCTGTTACAAATATTCTAGCCATGCAAGATATTAAACACTGCAGTGGATTGAGAGAGAATACCTGTGCTTGACTTTAGATGTGGAAGATAGGCAAATTACACCTATATATGCTACGTTGGAGCTTGTTGGAGAAGTTGTAAATTGAACCAATATATTTTAAAATAAATCATGAATTTGCGTTCCCATATTACGTGTTAATCTGTTGTTTACTATCTAAGTCTGCAACCAGCATGCTCTTTTATGCCATTAAACTGTCCACTTGTGTTTATTTTTAGTAGTATGACCGTTCTATATTACTTACTAGTGTTAACAACATTTATTATATAAAGCAAAATATTCACCAAACATGCAAAATGCTAATTTAAAATCAGGTAGAGACATACAACCGGGCCTGATTACTCTTCATAGTTAAAATACCCCTCATACCGTTTGCCACACATAGTAGAAAAGTGGAAATACCCCCTCCTTCTCCCACCAGGAATATAAATCCTTTGATTGCAGCATTTCTCAGATGTGTCCAGAAATGTCACCAAAGGCTTTGCTTCCTGATGCCGCCTATTCATCTGTACATACTGCTAGCAGTAGGTTTTTATTAATATTTAGAAAGTTTGCCTCCAGCAGTACTAAAGTGAGCATCAGAGAAACAACAGTTGTTTACTGCGTTTGAACTGAAGTATCTGGCCCCAGAGATATGCTTTCACTTGAAGTGTACATCTTTCAATCTCAGCTCGCAACAAAGAGACACATGAATAACAATTGTCATTTCAGGGCTGCACCTCTCCAATTATTTATTTGGTTTGTGTCTTCCAAGAAATGCGCATAATGGGGACAGACACTCAAAGCCGGATAGAAGGTTTTAATGACAGCACGTTCCTCTGTCTCCGTGACATGTATATGTACATAAAGGGGATCAAGTAAACAGGTTTCTAAAAGGAAATTGATAATGGCATTAACCTCCTTTGCTGGGGCATATCCTGAAGCACTTGTAGATAAAGATGTAACATTTATTTCCTCCTCTTTCTAGTTGCTTTTAAAGCAATTGTGATAGCTCCATTTTGGACGCTAGCTTTCCATAGGTGTTATATTGTCAATTCTGTGCAGGAAGTTGTGGCTGAGATCTAATGGCATGGACTCTACCACTCTGATGCTGTGTTTTGTTTATACAAATACATAAAATGCCAAAATCAAACGCTGCACTGTGACTTTCACCTTCCTTTCTTGCTTGTGCAGATTTTCAGTATTCTGGGGCAGTATTCAGGTTGTATTCTATGCTTCCTGAATGGTGTAGTTTGTGGAGTAAAGCACCACACACATTGCTAGCATGCACATTGGGAACAAAACACCACATCATTCAGTTCACTGGTTGCATTATTAAACAATAGTCTGCTTTGTGAGCTGCACAGAAAGTTCTGTAACTGTAGTGCAATCACTTGGGAACATTTACTATTGCATGGACCTGTTGTTTGCATAACTTACTTGCAGGGTATTATATTTGATATACACATTGTTTTACAGTAGCCATGCACCCAGAAGTTACATGTTTCCCTTGGTTGTTTTTGTCTTGCTCTAAGAACAGAGGAATCTGTTAATATCATACTTTTATTGATGGCTTAATATCAATTGAGGTTAGGATGCTAATTAGCTGGTTTCTCTTAAAGGACAACTAAACATTTTTGGACTCTGTGTTTTACAAAACGGAGTCAATAATTAACTTAATTGAATCTATTTTAGGGGGGGGGGGCTTATACTTTATTTCATTCATAGGGTCCTCAGCACCTGCTAGGGACTCTATGAATGTTACATTCAAATTTCATTTGCATGTGTGTTGGCGACACGACTGAGCCAAGGGGTCAGGAATAAAACTAGGAGGGGACTGTGGATATTGAAAAGTTTTGTTGTCCTATAAGTTAAAACCATACACGTAAAATCACCTTTTTTACGTGTTTCTTCCTCATTTCTTGCAGGGCCTGCTAAAATGTTTTTAATTATCTCTATACTATTCTACTGTATAATTATTAGCAGTGTGTTTTAATCATACACTTCCCATTCTGCCATTGCAGTGCTTCCCTTTTATTATCACTGTCATTTAAAAGAAGTGAAAAACTACCCATCAAATTTTAACCTGTAGTTCTTCCTTACTACCTATATCTAGAATATGTGACATTTTTAGGTGTACTTTTTGTGTAAATCCTTTACTAGGAAAGTTTTAAAGCTTTTTGCTGAAACTTTTGCTGAATTTTAATGGTCCATTATTTATTTTTTAAAGCTTCAACTTAAAAATGCCTTGTGTCAACCTTGCATATCCTGCTTGTCACCTAACTACACCTACCAGTTCTGCTTTACCCAGTACCATGATTAGATTATGATATAGGACAGTGAAAGGCTAAATTGTGTTGGCGTTTAGATGACCAGTGGACAGTGGCGCAGACAGATGCAATAATTCATTGCAATCACCAGAGGGACCTGCTAAATGGTAAATCTATGCACTGACTCTGCATGCTGTACAGTCATTTCCAAAAGAGACGGGGAGGGAGGGGGGCAGAGAGACAAGGGGAGGGGGAAGAGAAAGACGGGGGAGGGAGGGGGAAGAGAAAGACGGGGGAGGGAGGGGGAAGAGAAAGACGGGGGAGGGAGGGGGAAGAGAAAGACGGGGGAGGAAGGGGGAAGAGAAAGACGGGGGGAGGGAGGGGGTAGTGAAAGAAAAGGGGAGGGAGGGGGAGAGAAAGACAAGGGGAGGAAGGGGGAGAGAGAGGAAAGTTTAGGGGGAGGGGGAGGTAGATAACACTGGGGGAGAGAGAGGCAGCATTGGCACATAAAAGGAAATAAAAACAAGAAATGCATTTGTTTAATATCATAATTTTTATTACATATTAAAAAGGAATTTACATGTTAATATATACAAGTTAAACTTTTTTCCTATAGGGTAGTCTTATATTCAGGCTTTTAGTTTTTTTCCTAACGGAATATCCAAAGTTTGGGGGTCGTCTTATAATCAGGGTCGTCTTATATTCGAGCAAATACGGTACTTCGGATATTTTTATCCAGTGATGTTCTGTAACTTGTCTCATGTGTATACCCATTCAGGGGGTGAAGATGGGGTAAAAGGGAGCCCCAATATACTTGCATACAGGAAAATCATTTTTATAAGTCTCTGTAAAAAGCTCCAGTCAGTGCAACATCTTCCAAAGTACACGTGAGAATTAAACCTTTATTCTTATTGGAAATCTGTCCTGTTTAACACGTTACATCTTTGCAATATCCGTAGATGTGTCCCATGGTGGTGTCTTCTGGAATTTCTTATTGCAAGTTCTTAAAGTGACCAGAGTTGACAGATAACGTAGCTGTAGTTTCTATTTTGCAAAGTAACCAGAAGTTAAAGAATATCTACTTCAAGCTCACATACCACTGGAAAAAGAGAGCAGAATTACCAGTAGTGTGTTCATTATTCACAATGTATATAGTTAAAAACCAAAACACCTAATTAAGTTATTGTCAGTGCGTCTATGTGATGAGTGATATCAAGATTGATGAACCCAGTCGCGCTAAATCATGATCAGTTAAAAAAAACACCTTATTGGGTTTATACTTGTAAAGTAAGTTTGATATCTAGTGCAAGGTTGTCCAATGTGCAGCCCCTGGGCGGTGACCCATCTGACTTTGTGGATTTAAACCCTGTTTAGACTGCTCTTGTATTAGTGCTAAAGAAACATGTTCACCATTTCTCTAAATATAAACATGTAATGCAGTACATACACACATCTATTTATATATAGTCCTTCTTATTTCTGATTATGTTGCCCAATTCAGAAGAAATGTGGTCGTCCCTTATCTAGTGCACACCCATATTGCAAGAGAACTTTCTAACCTTCAGTGTTCATTTAAAGAGAAATATCATGGAATGTTGGCTGACAGGCTAAAGTGGTTTGATAGTCCAATCAGTTTAAGGTTTAAACACACATGAAAGATACCTTTCTGTGCTGTCTCTTCTTCATCCTGGGTATAGGATAAAAGAAACCATGTAATCTCTTGCCAGAGAAAGGCTGCTCCCACTTTAAGTCCTTACTTGGCAGATGTCAGTTGAAAGACTTGCTCATGGATTATACTGCGGTGTCAAACTCTGTTGGGTAATTTTAGACAAATGTGTCATGCGTGACATGGAAATATGGCACATTGTACATTAGTGATTTCCCTAGTGTTCAAACCAGGTAGTAATGTGTTGGGGAAGTGCTCTGCCTGAGCCATGTTCTGCTTACAGCATTGGGAGAAGAGGTTTGGTAGAAATTACATTAGTCAGAAAAGAATCCATTTGCAATATGTGCTTCCTAACATCTTCCAGACAATGCATTGTATTAAAGAGGCATTCTTGATTAATGTTTTATAAACATTTTTCAGCATGACAGCTTCAAGTTCCTCTAAATGCATTCGTAGTGCTCCTTTCCATAAAGTCAAATGCCATCTCATAAGTCTCATTCCAATCTGTCAACCATACCGACTCAGAAACGCTACCTTTAGAGCATTAAAATTAATTTGCTTCATTTATATTGCTCTGGTGATAGCAAGATGAAAAGACCCATAGCTTCACATTTGCTTTAAATGTGTTATCTAGAGTGTTTTTTATTCATGAATATTTGTGCAGTTAACCAAGTACTGCTGTGCACTTTTCCAGCTCCTATTTATAAAGACTTGCCGTGAATTGTTACAGTCTCCATCAGGTGTTTTTACATTCATTTGCTTCTGCTCCATACTCGTGACTATATTTCAAGTGAATATTGTTAATTACACTCCGTAAGTTTAGGGAAGCATGTGAAATCCTTTTACTCTTATCTTTCACTCTGTGAAAGGGCTCTGGCACCCAAACATTACTTATAAAATGGTTACATTGGTACACACCGTAAAGGAGGAGAGTATATTTAAAAGAAGAAAAACTACCACAGCTAGCACACATAGTCTAAATTTAGAGGAGCAACGATTTAAAAGTATTACTTTACTGAGAGGGTAGTGGATGTATGGAATAGCCTTCCAGCGGAAGTGGTAGAGGCAAACACAGTCCAGGATTTTAAGCATGCATTGGATATGCACAAGGCTATCCTAGATATAAGATAGGGAACTGGGGACTAATAAAAGTATTTTGAAAATTGGGCAGACTAGATGGACCGAATGGTTCTTATCTGCTGACACATTCTATGTTTCTATGTTATAAACTGAATGGGATTTAAAAGTGTCGGTGGTGTCTCCTGTTTATGACATCAGCATTTGGCTTGAAATGCAAATATCACATTAAACATAGAAAGTAGTTCATTTTCATATATAGCCACAAAGTGATGTCACAGATAGCAGACATCTCAGACACACTAAAAACACATTTTTCTTTTAATTGATGCACTTGCTTACAATGCGCTGTTGTACGATAATTTGAGTACATTTGTCATAATTTTTCTGTTTACATGCTATTCATTTAGAAGGCAAAGTATATTCATTCCAATACACATTAACACTATATGTTCTCTATTTTCAGGGATTCCGATGCTGAAGATAGTATTTGCTGGATATGAACATCTCTCATTAATATCAGTTCCTCTGCTGATTTATCATCCAGCTCAAATTCTTCTTGGAAGTGTGTTAGTGCCAACAATAAAATCATGGATGCTTTCCAGGCAGAAGGTGAGATCCCATAATCTTCTTGAAACTACACAGCCGTTTAAATTACTCTCTTCTGGCGCCTCTTCTCTTTTTTTACTTTTTAAACTCCTAACTCACTCTGGTTTATTTTTCCAAAGTCACTTTCTATCCACCTTTACTACAGGCATATCTGTGTCTTATTTCTATCTTTTCTCTCTGTGTATTTCTGTCTCTTCTTTGCTCACCCTCTGTCCCACAGGATCTGTGAGAAGATATAGTCATATACACTCACATGGGCACATACTTCTTGTACACTCACCCTGCTTTCCCACATAATCCATCATCTATTCTCACTGTCCATCTAATTAAAGCACCTTCACCCAGTCCTCTCTTTAATCTGAATCTTTGTCACTTTTTTTTCACCCATTCTCGTACACCAGTTTGTCTGCAACATACAGTAGTTGACCAGTTTGGTGAAATATTGTCTCTACTACATGCCTAAAAACCCACTAGTCCTCGCACACTGACCTGGGGCGATGTGCCTTATTCTTTGCCATACCCATTAGTATACTCCTGTATTTTCTTACACAAAGCTTGAACTAATTAAACCGGGTTCCCTCACATTAAGGACACCAACAAGCATGAGTTTATGCCCCTGATGTGACCTCCACTACCTCTAACACACAGGGCCGTCATTAACATTGATTGGGCTCTTCACCCTGCCCCTCGTCCCTGGCATGCAATCACACCCTCCACCCTAATACCTCCCTACAAAAAAAACACACACACTTGCACTGAGTATATAAAATGTGAGAGAGAGCGTTTATATGATATTTATATTATATATGTGTGTGTGTGTATATATATATATATATATATATATATATATATATATATATATATATATATACACACACACACACACACCGTATTTGCTCGAATATAAGACAAGGTTTTTTTCAGAGCAAATGCTCTGAAAAATACCCCTCGTCTTATATTCGAGGTCATTTTATAATCTGACCTCAAATCAAGGTCAGATTATAAGACTGGGATCCAGGTCCCCTGCAGGGGACCTGGATCCCCCTCACTAACAGCAGGTGGATGTCTGCGTGATGCGCACAGACATCCTCCCCTGCCGACCTGCACGACCGTCGGGACTTCTATGATGAAGCCGGGTCCTTCCGGCTTCATCATAAAAGTCCCGGCGGAAGTGCCGGGCAGCAGCGGAGGATGTCTATTATGATGGACCGGCTGTCCGTCATAATGGACGGAGGTGTCTGGCAGCATGGAGGATGTCTGCACGTATCGTGCAGACATCCCCGGCTGCCCCCACTAGCCACCAGGGAGGCTATGTTAGGGGGGAGGGAGGGGGGAGCCAGACAACATTGGGGGGAGGGTGGGCGAAAGACAGACAACATTGGGGGGAGGGTGGGGGAGAGAGACAGACAACATTGGGGGGAGGGTGGGGGAGAGAGACGGACAATATTGGGGGGAGGGTGGGAGAGAGAGACAGACAATATTGGGGGGAGGGTGGGGGAGAGAAACAGACAACATTGGGGGAGGGTGGGGGAGAGAGACAGACACCGTTGGGGGAAGCATTGGCACATAAAAGGTAAATAAAAACAAGAAATGCATTTTTCCTATAGGGTAGTCTTATATTCAGGCTTTTAGTTTTTTTCCTAATGGAATATCCATAGTTTGGGTGGTCGTCTTATAATGAGCAAATATGGTATAAAGGATGGATTTATATGAAATATTATATAAACCCACCATATGATATAAATATATTATGTAAAACCAGCCATATGATTGATATAACATATGGCTCATGTTTATATAATATTTATATACATGTAGCTTTATTTAATATTTACTTTATATATATATATAAATGGGTAGTTTATATAATATTTATATTACATATGCATATATCTTATATTACGTATGTATGTATGTATGACGGATTTATATGAAATATTATATAAACCAGCCATATATATATATCATATACATATTATATAAACCAGCCATATGATTGATCTAACAAATGGCTCAGGTTTATATAATATTTGTTATATATACATGGCTTTATTTAATATTTACATAATATCTGTATATATCTTAGATATATTTAAAACGGATTTATGGGAAATATTATATAAACCAGCCATATAATACATATTATGTAAATCTTATATATTTATATAAAACCATCCATATATATGTATATAAATATTATAATATAGGTATAGTTCTATTAAATGTGTGTGTGTGTGTGTGTGTGTGTGTGTGTGTGTGTGTGTGTGTGTGTGTGTGTGTGTGTGTGTGTATATATATATATATATACACACACATATATATACATACATATCTCTGGTTCATTTAATGGTGCTCTAACCTGCTCTGCGTGTGAGGGTGCGGAGATTCCCCCCCTCGTGCGACACAGGCAGATGAGGCCAATGTCAGGGCAAATAAGAGGTGCAGCTACCAGTGGCAATGGCACCTCTGTGTCCGGAGGACCGTATTTTGGGCCCCCCAGGAGTAAGTGGGCCCGGGGCAGCTGCCCCAATTCCCCCGCGTTAAAGACGGCCCTGCTGACACATCATGTTCTCCATGGGCATTTTGTCTGCTCCCTCCTTATCTTACCTTTTTGTTAACCAAACCTATTGGGGAAAGGCCTGGCTCACACCTAAACCTCAGTTTCCCTTCGGTTGCTACTCCCTACTGTTAGAACATGTACCTCACTTAGTATGGGTCAGAAATGCATATGGTTTTTTTATGCTCATATGTTTGCCTCTCTCCCTGGGGTTGCTTATGTTCAAAGGTTTACTCTTCAACTCTCTTTAAACCTTGCCATGCCTAAGGGGTGTGCACAGCATCACAGGCTTGAAAGGGTTAGGATCCATTGCCTCCCAGCTGTAAGATTATTCAGTGTTGCTTTCATTGTAACAATGTCTTTCAGTTCACATTTTCTGCACTATGCAGCTGCCATTCTATACCTTGTCCCGAACCAAGTCTCTTAAATATTCACTGGTTGTACTTTCTATGCTGCAATCCTGTCCTCCTGTCAAACTTTCTCTCCATCTCTCAGTGATTCAGAAATAAAGCAGTGGATGTACATGTATGTATAGTGTGTACATTAATAGGCAACTGCTTAGGAGTTTAATCTAAATGCGTGTAATATATGTACACTTACCGCAAATGAGAAAAGTGTGCTTAATAATAAGGCAATAACAAATTGGTGTTTAAACAGTATTGCAGGAACTAAAATAGACCCAAATAAAAATAGAATAATTGACCTACCTACCCCTACCTCTACCATGCCCTGGTGGTGGGGGACAATTCACCTGCCTACCCCTGGCACTCAAATGGTGTCATGTGAATAAAATAATTATTGAATAGTTATTGAAGTCTAGCGCAGATCTGCAACGCCCTCGATCCTCATCTTCGGCCCAGGAAATGATGCCACTCAAAAAATAAAATCACACCGGGGATTTCATTTGAAGAAAGATGGCCTCTGTGTCAGCCAATCATATATGCCTTCAATCTCTCTTTCACTATTGGCTGGTAAACCAATATTAGCAGACCTTCTGGGTACTTCATTTACTTTTAATGCGAGTCTGGGGGCATTTTGGCAGCGTCCAGATCCGGGGGGACATTTGTTCTATGTGTGGAAATGCCAGTGAGGAGCATTTCATTATATGGAGTTCCACGTAGCCCTGGTCCCCAAGCTATTTTAGGGGTATTGGAAGCCTTTTGGGCGGCTCCCATTCCCAGTAATGTTAGGGGGGACTAGGGTTGCTAGCCCTGCCCCTATGTTGGTTACATGAGGCTGAGAGCATTTGCCCAGCTCCATTTCTTATAGCAGGGGTTCAGGAATACCTGCTCTGACCCCCGATATGTATAAAGGTGGAGCTCGGAGCCATTTGGAAAGCTTCCAGACCCCATTTTTGGGGTTCATGGCTAGTAGCCCTGGCACTAGTGCTGTATTTAGTAGGTGGCACTTGCCTTCTATGACTTTAAGGGGCGGCACAAACACACAAAAAACCTTGCTTGCCAGCAGAGACGGTGGCTGGGGAGATCTGAAGATCTCCCCTCACCACCGCTGTGCCTCCATGGGGAGCCGAACAGGCAGCAAAGAGAGAAACCTCCATTCTGCCTGTTCAGCTCCCCGTGCAGTGTGACGAGGAAGTGCCAACAGGTCACGTGACCGGCAATCTGCCGTCAAACACGCGCCAGGGAACGTGACCTCTCCGCACACACTGCAGGGGGAGCCAAACAGGCAGCATAGAGGACACTATGCTGCCTGCCACTAACCACCAGGGACAAAGATAAGTCCTGGAGGATAGGGACGTGTGTTGGGCAAATTAGCAGGGGCTTATTAATGGCAAATAATACTGGCATATTACTGGGCAAATTGGCTGGAGCTTATTAATGGCAAATAATATTGGCATATTATTGGGCAAATTGGCTGGGGAATATTAATGGCAAAATAATACTGGCATATTATTGGGCAAATTGGCTGGGGCTTATTAATGGCAAAATAATACTAGCATATTAATGGGCAGATTGGCTGGGGCATATCAATGACAAAATAATACTGGCATATTATTGGGCAAATTGGCTGGGGCTTATTAATGGCAAAATAATAGTAGCATATTATTGGGCAAATTGGCTGGGGCATATCAATGACAAAATAATACTGGCATATTATTGGGCTAATTGGCTGGGGCTTATTAATGGCAAAATAATACTAGCATATTATTGGGCAAATTGGCTGGGGCATATTAAATGGCAAAATAATACTGGCATATTATTGGCAAAATTAGCTAAGGCATATTGATGGCAAAATAATACTGGCATATTATTGGGCAAATTGGGTGTGGTTTATTAATGGGAAAATAATACTGACATACTAATGGGTAAATTGGCTGTGGTATATTAATGGCACAGTAATACTGGCATATTAATGGCAAAACAACTGTCATATTAATGGGCAAGCTGTGGCATATTTAATGGACAACAATTGCATATTTCAATAGGCAAACTGACTGTTGCATATGTTAATGACAAAGTGACTGCTGTGTTAATTGGTACCTCACAGTGGCTTATTTTAATTTAAAGTGATGCTGTGGCATGTTCTGTGGGGCAAAATGACATGTACTATGGAGGAAAGTGACACTGTGGCTTGTTCTGCAGGGCCAGTTCTGTGGGACAAAGTGACACTGTGGTATGTTCTGTGACACTGTGGCATGCCAAATTGTGTGGGTGCAATATGAGTGCAAGCTAAGTGCTGTGAGTGCAATATAGGTGCATGGAAAGTGTTGTGCGCACTGTATGGTGCTGTGTGAAGTCCTTTGGGTGCAATGTGGGTGCAGAAAAGGGGAATAAAAACAAGAAATACAATTTTTCAATAACATTTTTGATTACATATACAAATAGTTTAATGTGATATGAATATATATGCATATAATATTAAAAAGTTTACATTTACATACAGTTTTTTACAATGCAACTTTAGAAAAATTGGGTCGAGGAGGGTCCACTGCTAAAGACTTTGCCCAGGGCACACCAGGTTCTTAAATTGGCCCTGTGATGGGGGCATGTGATGGGGAATTGAATTTGTGTGCATGTGGGTGATGGGGCATGTTCTGGGTGTGCAACGTGGGTTATGGGTTATGGCGTGGGTGTGCAACGTCGGGGGGGGGGGATTGTGCCCAAATTTTGTCTGCCTAGAGCAGCACAAAACCAAGATACACCTCTTCCTGGCATCTCCTAATTTAAATTGGAGACAGTTTTTTAATTATTATTATTTATTTATGGGGCCACCGGTAGTCTGCTGGCCCCAGATGGACGCTTCTCAGAGAAGACTAATTGGAATGCCTGATATGCGGGTATATTGGGTGGCCAAAAACCTATGGTTTTCGTGGTGAATATGCCCCAATCTGAACACCTCCGAAGCTTTGGGCAAATTGAGGCATAATAAATAGGTGCATTTTGGGGATTTGTTTGATTCAGCTGTTATGCCCAGTCCAAATACAATTCGGAACAGATTGGTGCATATTGAGTAGACCCCTTACTAACTCCTTCCATTGACTTTCATGGGAGGAATTTGTCTATATTCGTAAAGTCCTCTCAAACTCGAAATATGTCCATGGAGAGGATGGAGGCTACCACTTTGGTGCATTTTTGCTAATTTCGGTGTAGGGAGACATCAGAGTGGAATCAGCTATGATGTCTGAATTGTGGACATATCGAAAGTATACAGTTGTGATCCGAATCTGTCTGCAAATCAGAGACACCATTTTGGTGCTGATTATCAGCACATATTGGGTCAACCCTTGGATTTTTTGTGACACATTAAGGTTTCAGAAGCATTACAAAATAAAATCTTTGCGGACAATTTACCATAATCCTGGAACCATTTATAGTGTCAATGCAATGTTATGATACCAGCCAATAGGCTAGAGTAATTATCGTACCATGGGGGGCCCACACAATAGATGCTTGCCCTGGGTCCCATTAACATTAAAGATGGACCTAGAGGGAACATCACTCCAAATCGACAATACACAAGTGAGTATATTCAATGTAGCAGTAATATAGTGTGATATTGCAGGACCCGGAGGAAAGGATCAGTAATCTGGAAATATTTGAGGACTCTTTTGATGCTTTCAAAACAAGAGAAAAAAGTGAGATGTCTAGTTAAACAGTTTCTTTTCTTCCCATACAAAGGAAAGACGCTTGAAATTTATTTTACGTTCCGTTATAATTAAGTCAATCAAATAGAATACCTCTCTGGCATATTCTAATATTGTTTTGCCCCCTGTGGCTCTTTGAATATAATGATGACACCTATGCCAACTGTTAATGTGGGACTGGTGTTAAATATTTAGATCCTTGAATACTGCATTTCTACTTCTGAAATGTGACTGAAATCTCAAAGTGGCAGAAGTCTTTGTGTGAGTAAATCATAAAAGCGGAAATGTTTACAAAGTAAGACTTCACAGACAATATGACTTTTCTGTTCCTTAGTGTTCTGTGTTACAGATGTTGTTCTAAGAAGTATGAATGTTCCAGTTCAACTCTATACTGAGTTAAGAGTTCTAAAAAGCAGTGTATAATTCTACATATAAAAACCATCTAGTTCTTAATGTCCAAGTGTTTAACTTTGTTTAATGGAAGAAACAGGAAATTCATTACTGTACCATTTCCACTTCCTGTCAAGATCCTCTCTATCAGCCTTGTCAACATGGCTACTAATACTGAGCACTCGAGCATCTCTGACACAGGTTATTGGCAAGCTTTTTATTTTGTGATAGTGTCCATTCAGCTCCTTAAGGAACAGAAGGTGAGAAGGCTTTTATAAACCACAATATCTAAATTCACAAACGTCCATAATGTAGCAGTACATTATCTGGTCTGTTCTAAAATGCTGTATAAAGTTATATTCACAATGAATCTCTTTTTTTTTTTTATGTTTCAGGCACTGAAGTTAACAAGGCAACCTAAGGTTCCATTATAGCAGCAAGTGACGGAAAATGTAAATATGTACAATACTGTGCATACAAACATCACACAAAAGACTTGTATTTGGGAATGTTCAACGCATATTTTATTTTTTTAAATAAAGATCAACCTATCTAAGTGCCTTATGGATGCATATGGCAAATACTTAGTTTGAAACAAGTGTTGATGGTATACGAGAATTTATAGTCCTACATCATCTCTTTGTATTTTTTTTATTTGGGAAATAAAGATATCAAGAGCCTTCTATTTTGTTTTGATGTTAAATGAATCTATTTTATACGATTATCAACATGCGATAAAATCTGGACTTTTACCAAGTCGTTTTTATATAAAAAAACAATGCAAATACATTTCTTATTTGGAAACATAACTTTGTGTGGTATCACCGAACAGGTAAATATCAATATTATTTGTTTACCTATCATATGTAGGTGCAACACGTAAATAGTATGTAAAATTAAAAGTTGAAACATCATCAGCAAACTGTGTGGAAAGGGCATCATCCATTAATGGTGCTTTGGGCCTTGATTGCTTACAAGCTTTATCTTTAAAACATGCCACCCAACTTACTGGCTGTCATTCTTTACTGAGAATTCCTTGTTGATGCATGATCACACAATTATGGAATTATATGTAGCCTTCATTGAATAAGGGTTTGCTGATATGTTATGCTGGTTTAGCATGTCTCTACTACATATTCAGGTGCAGATTTTAATAGAATCCCAACCAATGCACCATTTCTAAAGATCCCATGGTTCAGAAACTCCCATCCAGTCTGAAGAAGAGCACCCAGTGACACAGGTTTTCATTGCAGCAAGTATTTTCCAAACACATATGGAAGGCTGTTTATGGCACTGCTGCACGATATTTATTATCTCATTAAACGTCACTGTGAAATTCCATTTTACGTTGGACATGATACTCAAGGTTCCAGAGAAGCGGGGACATTCCTCATCACGAGATAAACTACAGGTTGGGACCAGACGTTTTATGGATAACGGATCATTTTGGATAACGGGTTTCTGGATGAGTGATACTCAACCTGTTCTGCAAATGAACAGCTTGACACTGCATTCTATGATTCAGTGGTGTAATCATCTTTACATGTTCATGCTCTTGATATCCCATTAGTACTTTTTGTTTTCACATTCATGCTAGGTTGCTTGTTGTATAGATATAAACCACAGCCCAGTGTGCTTGTCATTGATTCCCAATGCTGTTTGTCCATGCAGGAGTACACACAATCTGTTTTAGTTCAAATTAAACTGTTGTTTGTCCATGCAGGAGTATACACAATCCGTTTTAGTTAAAAATTAAACTTAAGCATAATTTACCACATCATCCCTGAATTATTACTGTCTAGAAAGAAAAAATATATATGTTTTCATAGTTAAGCAATAGCAAAGGGATCAGTGAGTATCTTTACTGATGGACCCTGTATGCCTTATTGGAATTGACCCACACCAGAATTGGGTTTTTTTTTTTTCAGATTTTGGGTCATTTCGGTTTTTGGATCTTTAGATAAGGGATACTCAACCTGTATATCAGTGTCAGGAATATTTTTTTTTTTTCACTTATTTTTCCAAGTCAGATATGTTAACTATACTGTGCAGTATGTTCTAAATATTGTGATTATTTATGGTAAAGTGCAGCAATACTTTTTTTAGTGTTTGAAAAACAATTTAGACCTTCACAGTCACAGTGAAAATGTGTCAGGTTGTCCTTTATTACTGGATATCTAAATTATTTTTAACAAAGTGAGTTACATATATTAGGCCGAAAGAGACAATTTAAATTAAAATCTCTACAGATATCTTTCAAGCTCGGCTATTCCAGGCTGATTTTTTTTTTCAACTCTGTTTTCAGTTTTAAAATAGTTCACTGTTGAGTAAGCAGACCGCATAGGTTATGATTGTTACCTTGTCCATAACGGAGTTTAGTTTTAGTCATTTATTTATTTCTTTGTCACTTTATTTAGTCCACTGATCCCTGAAAACAGACCTGGTTATGTCAAAAAAACTCAATATTAGATAGTATACACATTGCTGTCAACCTCGCAAATTAATACGTAATTCAGTAACCAAGATTTTAGTACATATACTATTGAATAATTCATCATGGCAATTATGTCTAACCTATTTTCCCTAAGTCTAATAACTTTCCTCATAGTGAAATAAATTCTAACCTTCACTAGTATTTTTTATGCTTATGATAAAACTGGATTTGTCTGTTTTTTTTTTTTTTTTTTTTTTTTTTTTTTATGTGAAGCAGTTTGCCTGTGTCTGACATGTATCTTTTCTGTTCTTTATGCACACAGCATGGGGCCATTCCTGTGTTAAACTCCAAAAAAATGCATACATTATTTACTTTGCTTGATTTGCCTGTCCTGACATTAATCCCGAGGTTAGGGGTTTTTTTCTTTTCTTTTAGTGCTCATTTTTTTTGTCACAATGAAGCCATTTGGGGCTGTACATTTTTAAGGGACCATTTTATGTAAGGAAACTTGCTCAATAGAAAACTTCTTTTTTTTTTATTTTTATTTTTTTTTAATCAATCATCATTTTATGACTATATGAGATTTTCCCATTAAATGTCATATAGCAAATTAATACTGTGTTTAAACTTGGTACATTTTTACAGGAATAATTACTTAAAAGTGGCACTTTACATGTAATATTCCCTCCTAATGAATGCCTCTCTTCTTGACAATTTTAACAAGCTATTTATTTAGATCAGGGGTCTCCAAAATTTTCAGTACAAAGATTTTACACATTTCGTGGGCCAAAATGAATGTTAGTTTTATAAATAAATGATTAGCAAGCAAAACAAAAAATAAAATGTGGCAATAATTTAAAATATAATAGTACCCACACATCTGAACGCATCTGCTCCTAGTATTCCTTATATGTATCTTATGCACTCACAAATTTCCAACCAATATTCTGCTTTGAATTAAGACACTGAATATCTTTCAGTATGTTTTTACTCCTAATAACGAGCAAAAAGGGGATTAGAGTAGTACAGTACTATGAAATAGAGGGGTAGAGCATCTTACAAAAGGGAAAAGAGCAAACACAAAATAAACACTTCACAGGATGAAGTCCCAGCAGCAGTATGTAGTGTCCTCTCAACGCGTTTCACCAGGTGGATGTCCCAGCTTCATCAGGAGAAAAAGGCTGGAAGAAAATACTATATCCTATCCATTGTCTTAATTCAAGGCAGAATATTACCTGGAAATTTGTGAGTGCATAAGATACACATATATAGCCACCATTGAATTCACAGACATATTGCACTATGATGTGATGTTTCAATTTTTCCCAAATGTGAATCTGTGCTACTCCAACTATATACCGATGATAAATGAATGAGTCAGCTTTATTTAGATCTTTTTCGGATAATCTGTCATCTGTGCCCTCAAGCATCGTGGCTCTGCCCCCAAATAGCCTCTCTGAGGCATCAAAATAGATAATATGCAGTGTAGCCCAAAACAGCATATTTAAAGGACATCACCCATAAGTAGACTTACTGATTCCCCAAGCCTGTGCTGTTTTCTTATTAGGAGTATAAGGTGGTGATGGGCTGAGCAGTCTCTCCCTGACGACATGTGCTCTCAAGTACTCTGTCTCAATGGATTTCCTTTTTCCTGTCATGTGTACACTGACACTGCGTGCCTTTAATTACAGGAGGATACATGATGTCAGTAGGGTTCAAGTTGCTGTCAGCCGCAGTTAGGAGACCCCTCATTTAGATGGTGTTCTACATCGGTAGTTCTCAGCTTACACTTGACTAGTTATATATGGCGTATACAACATTTACTATATTTTCAACTTTTTATGCAGAGCATTATAAGTTTTTTTAAACAGTTTTATATGGTCCATTCAGTTTATTTTATAAATGTTATGCTGTTTATAAACACTTAAAAGTAAGCTGCATTGCAATAGACCCTTAATATAGCACAACCATATCCATGTTAAATTATTTATTTATTTAGAAAATCTTTTACCATCAATTATACATTGAGATTTATTTTGCTTGTGCTTGTGCTGGGCATATTATTCAAAGAGATTGAATTGATATAGCAATATTTGGACTCAATGAAAATGTAAGGCCTAATTATTGATATTTTAATATTATCTATACAGTTAGGTCTGGAAATATTTGGACATCGTTATTTTGGCTGTTTCCCATCATAAATTCAAGTTACAGTTAAAAAAGGGTTTAGGAATTACAGCTCTTTAATATGTAGCACCATGTTTTTCAAGGGACCTAAAGTAATTGGACAATCGACTTAAAAGCTGTTTAACCCCTTAGTGACCGAGTGCTATTCTGCATTTGATGTGCCTTGAAGACCAAAATTCCAATATTTTTGTCATACGTTTACTGAACTGTGAATTTCTTTCTTTGTGTTCAGTCCACCCACACAAATTATATATCATCATCGGATAGGGCTTTCATTTGATACTATTATTTTCATCATATGATATCATTTACTATTAAAAAAAATATATAAAATATGATGAAAATATGCCATAAAAAAACACTTTTTCTAACTTTGACCTGATTTTTTTTTTTCACACAATTACATATATTTTACTATATATTTCTAATATTTGTCCTGAGTTAAGAAATACCAATGTTTCCTTGTTTGTCTATGTTTTATTTAGGGCAATAAACAATATTAGTGGGTTTTTTTTCTAACCATTTTCTTCTACAGTGACTTTTTAACCCCAACCCTAAATTTACCCTAACCCTAAATCTACCTCCACCCCTTAATCTAACCCTTGTAATCATCCGAACCCCCCTGTAACCCTAATTATGACCCTAACTCTAGGTTTAGTAGATCAAAGGTTAGCTTTTTCCATTTATTTATTTAATTAATTTTCTCTTTCAAACTGTAGACTCTCTAGGGGCAGTCAAGTAGCAGTTTCATAGCAACGGAAGAGTTTTTTTTCTCTCTCTTCCGTCGCTCTCCTCTGGGCACGCTGTATTGGTGGAGCATGCTCCTCCAATATAGCACCCACGCGGTGCCCAGAGGGGCACAGAAGGTGTTGCAGGATGCCTCAATCGAGGCATCATTGCAACACTTTAACACACTTAGGCAGTGATCAGCTTTCACTGCCTATGTGTGTAACGCGCAAACGATCACATTCGCGGTGATCATATGGGCGCGGGGGGGGGGCCACGGGCAGAAAGCACTCTCAGAGCCTGCTTCAGAGGCGGATCCGAAGCAAGGTTCTGGGAATAGCTACAGACATGTTTCTTTGCGCTAAGAAGCACAACGCTACATGAAACCTGAGGACATATATATATATGTCCTCATGCTTTTCAGAACATATATATATATATTTCCACATGGGTTAAGGGGTTAATGGATAGGTGTGCGCTATTCCTTCATCATTAAGCAGTTGATTCCAGGTAACGGATTCGCTGTTGCTGTGAACCCACAACATGTGGTCAAATGTGCTCGCAATGCAAGTGAAACAGGCTATCCATAGGCTGCAAACAATTCATCAGAGAGATCTCAGGAACATTGGGAGTGGTACATTCTGAGAAAAAAAATAATGCACTGGTGAGCTCTGCAACACAAAAAGGCCTAGACATCCATAGAAGACAACAGTGGTGGATGATGGTAGGATCATTTCTGTGGTAAAGAAAAACCTCTTCACAACATCAAGCTAAGTAAAGAACACTCTCCAGGAGATAGACCTATCATTATCCCAGTCTACCATAAAGAGAAGACTTCAAGAAAACAAATACTGAGGGTTCACCACAAGGTGCAAATCATTTATAAGCCTCGAGAATAGAAAGGCCAGATTAGAATTTGCCAATAATGCTCTCTCTGTGTTGCTAACATCTGATCTGATGAAGCCACACCCGGCGAAACGCGTACGACACGCCCCCTCCTCTCTGTGATTCCCGCACTTGCTGTTTGGCTCTCAGACTGAACGGACGTCTGATTCTTAACTGCAGCTTCGGAATCTTTGGTGAACAGCTGTTTCTCCGATTGGCACTTTGCGCATTATTGTGAGATACTTTGCAGTACTCACAGCATTTTAACCCCTTAGTGACAAGACATTTTCACCTTGACTTTCCCTTGGTTACAATGACTGATTTGACATTACTGGGGTGTTTGTGTTTAGCTGCAATTTTCTTCTTTCTCAGATACTGTACCCACACAAATTATATGTTGTTTTTATCATCATAACAAGGGCTTTCATTAGATACCATTATGTTCATCATATCTTATAATTTACTACAAAAAAATCCTAAAATATGATGAAAAATTTAAAAAAAAACATTTTTTCTAACTTTGACCTAAAATATAATTTAGAATTTACAATCATTAAAAAAGACCCCGTCTAAATAGTTTCTAAATGTTGTCCCGAGTTCAGAAATATGCATGTTTCCATATTTTTCTGTATATTTTTTTTGCGAGTTATGGGGCAAAAACCAAAAATAGTGTTTTTTGTTTTTTTCCTTTATAGACCTTTTGACCCCAACCCAAAATTTAACCTTAACACTAAATTTAACCCCAACTCTAACCCTTATGCTATCCCTTAATATAATTTAATTTTAACCCTATCCCTTATGCTAAAAATTATTTAATTTTAACCCTATAGGCTAATCTAACTATATAACCAGTTTTTAGTTAATTAAATATTTATTTTAAAAAATTTCCATTGCTATGCTACTTAACTACCACTAGGGGCAGTCAAGTAGCATATTCAGAGATACGGAAGTGAAGTTTGTTTTCACTGTTTTATTTCACATCTGCGCTCCTGCTTTCCCTATCACACTGTGTTGCTGACATGCCTTGCATTTTGAGGCTGTCAGCAACACACAAAAAACGAATGTAAAGAATAGTGTTTTCAGGCGCTAATATAACATATAAACCTTATTAGATACAATCAGCTGCTTCACAAATCAAAGGGTTGTCCCCTTAAGCACCCCTTAAATAGAGACAAGAAAAGGATGGAGCGCTGTATACACAAAATATCACCCCATATGATCCCAAGATTAATACTTATTTTTCTACTGTTGGAAGGAATCTCCTATAGTCTGCTCCAGACTCCTGTTCTCAGAATAATCCTCAGGAATAAAAGAGGGGGAGGGGGGGTAAAAAAAATAGTATACAATATCACATAGATTGTACACTTATACACTCACTTTGATCGGAGCAGAAATATACTGCTCAATACAGGGCCGGACTGGGAACAAAAACCAGCCCTGGAAAAAATTTATATACCAGCCCCATCGCATAAGATTTTTAAACCAGCCCATAGCATAATATAATTTTTTTTATTCATAGAAGGGAAAATCATGCATTTTAAAAAGCACATCTGAACAGTGTATTATTTATAGATAAGACTGATATATAAGCCTGTCTAGGGCAATATATATACCTCCAGTATGTACACAGAGTTATATGAATTGCCCTGTGCAGAGGTATATATCAGGGCAGTGTGTGAGACATATCCTGTAGCCTGTCTCTCGCATATCTGTAGCCTGTCTCTCTCTGTCCTTTCTGTGGCGTCTCTCTCTCTGTCCTTTCTGTGGCGTCTCTCTCTGTCCTTTCTGTGGCGTCTCTCTCTCTGTCTTTTCTCTGGCGTCTCTCTCTCTGTCTTTTTGTGTGGCGTCTCTCTCTCTGTCTTTTTTTTGTGTGGCGTCTCTCTCTCTGTCTTTTCTGTGGCGTCTCTCTCTCTGTTTTTCTGTGGCGTCTCTCTCTCTGTCTTTCTGTGGCGTCTCTCTCTCTCTGTGTCCTTTCTCTCTCTCTCTGTCCTTTCTGTGGCGTCTCTCTCTCTCTCTGTGGCGTCTCTCTCTCTCCCTCTCTGTGGCGTCTCTCTCTCTCTCTCTCTGTGGCGTCTCTTTCTCTCTCTCTCTCTCTGTGGCATCTCTCTCTCTCTCTCTGTGGCATCTCTCTCTCTCTCTCTCTCTGTGGCATCTCTCTCTCTCTCTCTGTGGCGTCTCGCTCTCTGTGGCGTCTCGCTCTCTGTGTGTCCTTTCTGTGGCATCTCTCTTCCCACCTTTCCCCTTAGTGTCTTTCACCCCTTTCCCCCTGTACAGTCTTTCACACCCTCCTCTTCCCCTGTACAGTCTTTCACACCCTCCTCTTCCCCTGTACAGTCTTTCACCCCCCCTTCCACCTCCCCCTGTAGTGTCTTTCACCCCCCCTTCCACCTCCCCCTGTAGTGTCTTTCACCCCCCCCTGTAGTGTCTTTCACCCCCCCCTGTAGTGTCTTTCACCGCACCCTTTCCCCTCCCCCTGTAGTGTCTTTCACCCCACCCTTTCCCCTCCCCCTGTAGTGTCTTTCACCCCCCCTTCCCCCCCTGTAGTGTCTTTCACCCCCACCCTTCCCCCTCCCCCTGTAGTGTCTTTCACCCCACCCTTCCCCCTCCCCCTGTAGTGTCTTTCCCCCCACCCTTCCCCCTCCCCCTGTAGTGTCTTTCACCCCACCCTTCCCCCTCCCCCTGTAGTGTCTTTCACCCCACCCTTCCCCCTCCCCTTGTAGTGTCTTTCACCCCCTGCCCTTTATGTCTCACTCACCTTGTTTTCTCTGCTCCCCATCCCGCCGCCGGAACTGCTGCTGCAGCATCCGGCGGCAGCAGGCGAATTTCTTAAAGCGGCGACGGCCGCCGAATTGCTTAAAGTGGCCCACCGCCGCTTTAAGCAATTCGGCGGCCGTCGCCGCTTTAAGAAATTCGTCTGCTGCCGCCGGATGCTGCAGCAGCCGAACTCTTAAAGTGGCGGCCGCCGCCGCTTCACTTTAAGTGGCCAAGGCGGCCCCGGGGCAGGCGGCCCACCGGGATTTTTCCCGGTATCCCGGTGGGCCAGTCCGGCCCTGGCTCAATATATGGGTGTCCTCTATGTGTCTGCTACACATATTTTTCAAATGTATACACAAAAAAACAAATACACACAAAAAAACTACCTGTCTGCCCCAAGATCTTCAGCCATTATCCTGTGGCCAAGGTGGTGGTGCCATTCTAAGGACAAGAGCACAGGAAGTAGCTGCTTCCTGTGCTCTGGAGACAGTACTGATGGCCTCATCATAGAGGCAATCAGTAACTGCAAGGAAGTGGTGTCTGCCTGGTCAGATCAATATTTGTAAAATATTGGTCTGACCAATTTGGGTCAGCCTCACTTGTGTTTTAGTGAGAGAGAGCGAGACAGAACAGTATTGTAACAGTTCGTTAAAATAAAATTGTGAGACCCAAGGGCTTTTATAAAAGCAATTCCCTGTGTTTAACCTCTTCCCTGCCATTGATCTCTGCATAAGCAGTGATCTTGCACAGCAGCACATTTCTTGCTGTTTGTGCATTTTTAGAGATACATTTTTTGTACTGTCACTGAGTGGTTAAATTATTTTGATTATAAACTGGATTTATTATCATTGTTTTGCCTATGTAATAAAGATTGGTGAATCTGTGTAACAGCTAGAAGAGTGCACAAAACAGACGCAATTCATAAAATTATATGGCACAATCCTATAAAATGCTATTTTTTTGAATGCCTTTGTGAATCTAAATGTTTATGCAGATAGTTAAGATCATTAAACAGTTAAAATTGTGATTTATAAAAACATTTTTTTAATTCTTTATTTTCATATTTTTGAAAAAGACAGATCATGTGAAAATGAGCAGTATACATCAGAAGTTTTCCTCACTGTTAGTAACAGATGTTTTGAGTGTGGTGCCACACCTAGTGTGAGCTGAGACAATGATTTTGAAAACAATTACTGTATCATAATGATCATTTGAAGAGACTTCCAACAATACAAGAAAAAAAGAAACTTTGAAGGGCTCTGTGCAGCTACTAAGTTGTCGGAACAGATGTATAGTTGCTGGGGAGTGCGGGAAGGAGGGGTAGGAAAATTTAGGAGGGGGAGGGAGGCTGGTAAAAAGATAGTGCTCCATTTCACCTGGGATAATAGGTGGTTCATGGTAGCCAAAGCTTGGGGTATTTATCATGTGTGTCATGTACATAAGCTGTGAGGACAAGTGCTTGAGGGAGAGCCCACTTATCAAAAAAAAATGTCTGGAGAGCAACATCAGTTACTTCTTTGAGTCATGAAGTTACAACTTAGAAAGCAGTGTGTCCAGGGCCGGCCTTAGGGGTGTGCGCCGAAGGGAAAAAAAATGCCGGTAGCTCTGCTGGATCCCAGGAGGGGGCAGAGCTAACTGACTGAGCGGTGTAGCTCCACCCCCACCCTGTGAAGCAGAGCAGCGTCTGCTTCATGGGGAGCCACAGGCAGCAAGAGAAAGTGCTGCTCGGCTCCCCATGCTTAATGCAGGTTTCCCATGCTTACTGCAGGCATGGGGAGCCTAGCAGCACTTTCTCTTGCTGCCCATGGTCCCCCCTGAAGCAGACGCTGCTCTGCTTCACAGGGTGGGGGTGGAGATACATACATGGGGGGGGTGAAAGAGACGGGGGCGCCAAAGGGTGAAGCCCACACGGGGTGCCGGAACACTTAAGTGTGTTTATTGTCCCTTCATTTTACATGCTCCTTACTCCAGTGAATTAATGGTTAATAAAAATCACTTTAATTCACCATTTTGTGCTGCTTTTCCCATTTTTAGTAAAAGTGCACATACCTCTGATTCACAAATCAAATACACCAGGGAAATATATATAAAACCATAACCCTATCCCCCCAACAGCAAAAGGCACACTTACAGGGCAGAATGGCAGAATGGCAGAATGGCAGTCATCACAAGAAGTGCAAGCATTACATAAAAAATACATATTATCAAGCTGCAATGACCGTATCCTAAATTTGGTCTTGTACCTGCCACATAACCCTAGCAAACCTATATATGTGGGGTAACACTATACTCAGGGGAAGTAGCTGAACATATATTGTTTGGCAATAAAATAAAACAACCCCTTTAAATTCATACCTAAACTTCAAGTGTGTGGAAATAAAACACACAGAAAATTACTATGCCAAAACTAGTCAAAGATTGGTGGTAAAATGGCTGAATGAAAAGTGTCAAAATACCTCAAGTTTATTTTATATGAAAATGGTTTTGAAACAGCCATATGCTACTTGTATTTATTAACCTATAACATGCAAAAAACAAATAAACATTGGTATTTCTAAACTCAGGACCAATATTAGAATTTTAACCATTTTTTACTATTTTTTTCTATAATACAATAAATGATGTGAACAAAATAATGGCATCAAAAGAAAGCCTTTCTTGTCCTGAAAAAAAACATATATTATTTGTGTGGGTACAGCAACTGACAAAGAAGAAAATTAAAGCTAAACACAAACACCTCAGAAGTGTTAAAACAGCCTCCGTCACTAACGCACAACATTCCAAAAACAGTCCGTCATGAAGGGTTTAATAAGAAAGTCTATGCATTGGCAACATGAGAGATAAAAAGGGTAGAACTGGGTGTGATTCACATTTAGCAAGGCTTATATGTATCTGATACTATCCGTAAATAAAATATGCTGTAGCCAACAGCCTATTGTTTTAAAGGAAATAAACAATACAACCAGTACATCTGAGATACCAATCAAATCATACTGCTCATTAAATCCAGCCTAGTACATTAAGCCAGTCTAAAGCATTGGATTTAGCACTGAGCATCTCCGGACAGCTAGTTTTAAATTCTTATGAGCTGTGCAAATCCCCTCTCCATTATACAGATGTAAACACTGTGCTGCTGTACACTATTCCGTTACTCAAAAGGTTTGGTGCTTGCCATCTTTAAACATGTCTGAAATGTTTCCATGGGGAAACTCAGGGTGGTATCATAATGTAGCAGAAAGCAGATATTGGCAAACATATTGGAAAAAAGTGTCTTGCTAGCTTCTACTCTTCAAATAAAAAAAACACAAAACTTGTATATGATAAATATATATTTGGTACATGGTAAATTTACAGTTAAATCAAGTCTCCAAATTAATTTGCATTCAGGTTTAACCTGAACTAACACAGACCTCTTAATTTATTTAAAATCAATTTCATGTTTCTTGTTAATGTTCACTTTTTACCTGAATAATGCTTTAAAACAAATACACTCTTGTGTCTTTGAACATGAGTTTCCATATTTTAATGCTGATGTAACACAGCAGACGTGCAGGAAAAAAAAACATAAGAAAGTGTTTAAAATCTCTGTACACAGAGGTAAAGCTGAATAAAACTTATATTTGAAATCACCAGAGTAATGTTTATTTATTCAGTACTTATTATCTGTGGGACGTGTTTGAAATAAGGATATGTTGTTTTGACAAAAACATATCACATTTAGCAAACTGTATGGACCATGACATTGAGGGGCCATTTTGTGTTGGTACATGTATGTGTACAGAGAAAAATAATAACAAAGTGTTTAACCCGGAAATGTATGTCCAGATATTCTCTGGTTTTCAAGTACATCCCGAAGACATAACTAATACCAATGTAATGGTACTCATGTTATTTACCTCAGGAATCTAAAGGACTGAATAGATACTATTAGGAATTGAACTTGTAACCCTGAGAACTGAGCAGATTCTATACACATTAACCCACTGCGCAATATCACAATCTAGAATAATTGTGAATTTATAAATGAATGATACTTTTTATAATTTAAAATGTGGGACAAGGGTGCTTCGTTTTAGAAAAGTAAGCACGTTATGAGTTTTGGTTACAGTGTGGCTACAAATCGAGAATTAAAGGGTTAACATTATTTCCGCAGCTTCCTCTCTAAAAAGGGACTCTGTCGCCTAAACATTGCTTATACTGTGAGTGTACACAATAAAAAAAATATGAAAAGTGATGGATATATGGTGTTAGCAGGATTGCATGCAAAAGAATAAATTTATAGAAAAATAGGTTTTAAGTGAGCCAGTGGTGTCTCCTGGTTATGACATCATCTTGTGGTTTGATATGCAAATTACACATTTCCCACTGATAAGTAGTTAATTTGCATATCAAACCACAGGTTGATATAAGCAGGAGACACACAGATAACAGGCTCACACAATAAAGAAACGAAGATGGTATTTGTTCAGTTAAAAAATTGTTGTATATTTCTGCAAGTAAAAAATTCACCATGTGTTTTTCAACCGGACAAATACCATCTTCGTTTCTTTATTGTGTGAGCCTGTTATCTGTGGCTTAAGAATCGTGCTGAACAAAACAAGGTATATTTATATCACAATTTCAATTGTACTCCTCTCAGTTCATTACACTGTGGAGTGTATTACTCATCTATTTGTTTCTTCCATTGTAGAGTGGAGTACCAACATACCCTGCAAGATATTTTAACCCCTTAGTGACATGACTTTTTTGGCTTGTCCGACGCTTGGTGACATGGGCTGTTTTAACATTTCTGAGGTGTTTGTGTTTTGCTGTAATTTATTTCTGTCTCATTTAGTGTACCCGCACAAACTATATATTGTTTTTATCGTTATAAGAAGGGCTTTCTTTTGATACCATTATTTTGATAATAGCATATAATTTGATGTAAAAAAAATAAGAAAATATGGCCAAAAAATTGAAAAAATACTTTTTTTATGACTTTTATTTGAAAAATCGTATACTCATGTACAAGAGACAACAAAAAAACACTGCTAAAAAGTTTCTAATATATGTCCTGAGTTCAGAAATAGCCCATGTTTTTATGTTTTTGTGCTTTTTTATTCATGTTACAGGGCCAGAACTATAAGTGGTGCAAAGCTATTTTAAAATCCTTTCTTTCAAAATTAGCGATAGTGACATTGTAACACTGATTTCTGTACTAAATCCATGAATGACCCCCAACATGTACATATTTTTGAAAACTAGACAACTCAGGGCATTTAACTTGGGGTATTTTGACACATTTCATGTAGCCATTTTACCACCAATCTATGCCAAAGTTTGCAGCAAAAAATCTTTTTTTTTAATTTTTCACATATATTGCAATTTAGGTAAACATTACCTTAAAATGTGAAGCGATATTTCCAAATAACACCTCAATATGTGTTCAGCAACATCTCCTGAGTACAGGGATACCACCCATGCATAGGTTTGTTGGTTTGTTTTGGGGCTAAAAGGCCACATTTAGGGGGTGCGCATTTTGGTTTTCCAACTTGGAATTCTGACATGCAGAAAACTTGTGCCCATGTCCCATTTGGGACATTTTTGAAGCCAGAAAGTGTATTCTACCCCACAAAACCATATATATTTTTAAACTAGACACCCTAGGGTATTTCAAATGGTAGTATTTTAACACTTTCCATGCACTAATTATACTACCAGCCTATGTCAATGTTTTGGGTAGTAATATTTTTTCACATACATTGTACTTTGTGCATGAATTCACAGATCCTGTTATATGTCAGTGCCAAACAACACCTCAATATGTGTTCAGCAACATCTCCTGAGTACAGGGATACCCCCCATGTATAGGTTGGTTAGGTTATTTGGGGGTTAAAAGGCCACATTTGAGAGGTGCGCTTTTTGGTTTTCCAACTTGGAGTTCTGACGTGCAGAAAACCTGCTCCCATGTCCCATTTGGGACATTTTTGAAGCCAAAAAGTGTATTCTATCCCACAAAACCATATATTTTTGAAAACTAGACACTCTAGGGTATTTCAAATGGTAGTATTTTAACACTTTCCATGCACTAATTATACTACCAGCCTATGTCAATGTTATGGATAGTAATTTTTTTTCACATACATAGTACTTTGGGCATGAATTCACAGATCCTGTTATATGTCAGTGCCAAACAACACCTCAATATGTGTTTAGCAACATCTCCTGAGTACAGGGATACCACCCATGTATAGGTTGGTTAGGTTATTTGGGGGTTAAAAGGCCACATTTGAGAGGTGCGCTTTTTGGTTTTCCAACTTGGAATTCTGACGTGCAGAAAACCTGCGCCGATGTCCCATTTGGGACATTTTTGAAACCAAAAAGTGTATTCTATGCCACAAAACCATATATTTTTGAAAACTAGACACCCTAGGGTATTTCAAATGGTAGTATTTTAACACTTTCCATGCACTAATTCTACCACCAGCCTATGTCAATGTTATGGATAGTAATTTGTTTTTCACATTCATTGTACATCGGGCATGAATTCATAGATCCTTTTATGTGTCAGTGCCACAAAACACATTAATATGTGTTCAGCAACATCTCCTGAGTACAGGGATACCACCCATGTGTAGGTTAGTTAGATTATTTGGGGGCTAAAAGGCCATGTTTAGGGGGGGTGCATTTCCAACTTGGAATTTTGACATGTAGTCAGCCTGCGCCCATGTTCCATTTGGGACACTTTTGAAGCCTGTCAAAGTATTTTACCCCATAAAACCATATATTTTGGAAAACTAGACATCCTAGGGTTTTTAAAATTGTGGTATTTTAACACTTTCCAAGTGCTAATTCTACCACCAACCTATGTCAAAGGGTTGGGATGTCATTTTTTCCCCACACACATTGTAGTTCAGGCAGGAATTTCCAGATTCTGGTATTTGCCACTGCCAACCAACACCTCAATATGTGTTCAGCAACATCTCCTGAGTACAGGGATACCCCCATGCATAGGTTTGTTGGTTTGTATTGGGTCTAAAATTCCACATTTAGGGGGTGCGCAATTCCAACCTGGAATTTTGACATGTAGTCAGCCTGCGCCCATGTTCCATTTGGAACATTTTTGAAGCCGTCCAATGAATTTTACCCCATCAAACCATATATTTTTGGAAAATAGACATCCTAAGGTATTTCAAATGGTGGTATTTTAATACTGTATAGGTACTAATTCTACCACCAGCCTTTGTAAAAGTTTGTGGTAGTACTTTTTTGGGAGGTTTTTTTCCACATGCATTGTACTTCAGGCATGAATTCACAGATTCTGGTATATGTCACTGCCAAACAACAACCCAATATGTGTTCAGCAACATCTCCCAAGTACAGGGATAGCACCCATGCATAGGTTTGTTGGTTTGTTTTTGGCTAGAAGGCAACATTTGTGAGATGCGCATCTCAAAATTCCAACTTGGAATTTTGACATGTAGTCAACCTGCGTACGTGTCCTTTATGGGATATATCTTTGAAGCCAGCCAATGTAATTTACCCCCACCAAACCATATATTTTTTTATCGGTAGACCCCCATCACTACTTGTGGCAAGGGCTCAGCAGCCACCGATACATCGCTAGATGATGTATCAGAAAGCTGAATAGGGTCAAAATCGAACCCTGAGTCCGCGGCCTCAGAATCAGTGCGTAAGCAGTGATCTCGAGCAAAGAAGGGGTTAATAGCTCTTAGAAGAGCCTATCTAGTACTGTAATACATTACAGTACAAAGAAATTAATCCATAAAACAGTGCAGACAGAAAAACATACTGTTGCTGTGCAAGATTACTGCTTACACAGTGATGAATGGCAGGGAAGGGGTTAATACACAGTGAAAGACTTTCATAAAACCTGACAATTTTATAAAATGTTATTTTATATCACTAATACTGATCTGTCTCTTTCCGTCACAAAAATGTAAGTGAGGAGAGGGAGGCAGATCAATATTTGTGAATATTGATCCGACCAATTTTGATCTGACCAGGGCGAATGGTGAGCTTAATTGAGAAATCACCAAACCGCCTTTGCCACTAATTCGCTGTTACTGATCGCTATGCGCTCAGGCAGCTTAAAAAAAAAAAACTCAAATATTTTTACTTTACATGTAATCCCCTAGCGGGTATGTGTAAAAAAAATAAAATAAAAATATGCAGACAGATAAAAATTGCTTTGGCGTCAATATCATTGCGTAAGCAGTGATCGACGGCAAAGAAGGGGTTAATAACTCTTAGAAGAGCCTTTTTAGTACTGTAATAAATTACAGTACAAAAAAAATTAACCCCTAAAAAATGCACAAACGGCAAAAATAAATGCGCTGATGTGCACGATCACTGCTTATGCAAGATCAGTGGCAGGGAAGGGGTTAAACGCAGGGAATTGCTTTAATACATTTTTTTTTATTGTTTTAATATTTGTGTGTTGTGTGTTTATTGTTTTTTTTTACTTTTAGAACTTTGATCTGTCTCTCTCCCTCACTAAAAAAATGTGAGGAGAGGGAGGCAGATCATAACTGGTCAGATCAATATAGGGTTAATATTGATCTGACCAGTCAGTGGGGATGTTCAGCAGAACATCCCCACTGCCTGTCAGTGTGCCTGGCAGTCACTGATTGCCTCTGTGAAGAGGCAATCGTGTGACAGCCAGAGAGCACAGGAAGCAGGTACTTCCTGCCTCCTGTGCTCTTGCCCTTAGAAGGGCAGCGCCATCTTGGTCACTCAGTGACCAAGATCGTGCATTTTTTTTTTGTGTTCCTGATTGCCTCGACTTGCGAGGCAATCAGGAACACTTTCTGAGCATAGGAAGCGAAAAATTCGCTTCCTATGCTCATTTTTTAATGCCCGTCGTTTTAAAGGCACTGTGCCTTTAAAACCGGCATTTCGATCGCTCTCCGGAGCGATCGAAATGCCGACGGGCATTTTTTTTAGCATTGTACGATGCTTCCACACGGAAGCATCGTTACAATACCATCAGAGCACTGAAAGCGGAAAAACTCCGCTTTCAGTGCTCGTTTTGACACAGGACGGACTAGGTCCGTCCTGTGTCACTAACGCTTCGCCACACAGGACGGACCTAGTCCGTCCTGTGTCGCGAAGGGGTTAAAGGGACTGTATAGGGCCAAAATGACTTTTCCACATTTTTATGCATATTAAATTAATTTCATAGAACTTTAAAATGCATATTTTACATTTTGCATTACTTAAAAAATGAAGATCCTACATTTAAATGAAATTCTACATTTGCAGAGGTTTAGGACGGCCCACTTTCACTTCCTCTGTTTCAGCTTCTAAAGAGATTTTTTTCCCCTGTAGCAGCCAATAATAATTGAAATGTGATTTCCTGTTTAGTGATGTAATCAGGCAATGTGTTGAATTAGAGATAATAATTCCAGGGCGTCCAACATGTGGCCCGCCGGCGGAACAGATGCAGCCCGCTTGAGGTTGGCAGTGGTAACTGCAGCTGAACATTGGCCGCAGGCTGAACCAACCACTTGTGCAGCACGATGGGAGGAAGCTCCGCCCCCTCGCACTATGACCTTGTTGGAGCACTGAGATGTCACTGACACCCGGTGCTCCAACAAGGTCAGAGTGCGAGGGGGCGGAGCTTCCTCCACTAGCGCTGCACAATTGGTTGGCTCAGCCTGCAGCCAATGTAAGCAGGGACACGGCAGCAGAAGGAGCCACAATCCCCCTCACTGCAGATAAAAGGCAAACTTGCAGGGACAAACAAAATAACATTGTTTTTTTTTTCCATTAAGCAGTCTCTAGGTGTGTGTGGTAGTGTGACTGTGTGTGTGTGTGTGTGTGTGTGTGTGTGTGTGTGTGTGTGTGTGTGTGTGCAAGTGTGACTCTCAATGTGTGCATGTGAGAGAGTGACTGTTAGTGCCCTGTCACTTCATAATGTCAGTCATGTCATCAAATCATCCCCCCCCCCCCATATAAATGCTAGCTGGCTGAAAGTGATAGGCAATGCAGTCCCTCCCATAAATGACAGATAGTTGAGAGGCAGTGCAGTCTCCCATAACTGCCAGCTGGCTGAGAGTGATAGGCAGTTCAGTCCCCAACATAAATGCCTGCTAGCTGAGCGTGATAGGCACTGCAGTCCCCAACATAAATGCCAGCTGGCTGAGAGAGGAGACACCACTGACACAACGAAAAAAAAAATTCTCTTAACTTGTTTTTGCATGAAATTTTGTTGCAAAAATGTATAGAGCTTTTTTCATAATTTTTTTTATTTAATACATAATACACCGTACAAACAATGTTTAGTCCCTTTAACCATAAAAAATTAAGGTTTGCATTTGGTCTACAAAGACAAAAATCATCCTAATCTTTTTTACTATCATTTCACTCTCAGCAACATTACACACAGTGAGAAGATTAGGATCAGGCACTAAATATGCTAATGAAAGTGCACCTATGGATATCACCAAATGTGTAATCTCTTAATCCATATGTATGTCTGTGCCATAATGATATTCAGCACACAGTGTACTGTATAGTGTAGTCTCACAAAGTCATAAAAAATAAATTGAACAATATTGCCTTCTTCTGGTCATAACAAGAACAGCACTTTTGTCAAACTGATCTAAACCACAGCTTGCTTGTACTAGTCAATAAAAAGATACATATTGGTGGAGGTAAACAGCTGACATAATTATGTTTATGTCAACATAAAATGAAATTATTTTAATGTGTATGTTATTAGATAATGTTGCTTTAACAACCGTTATTAAAGCTGCATTTTGATAATGTTATGTATAGTTATGTATTAAGCACAAATCCCTTTGGAAATCAAATTACAGTACATAGAGATAGGAAGTGATTTGAGTTCTTAAACAGGGATAATACTTTCTATTGTATGTAGATTTGGATAAAGCTAGTCCAAATAGTTGTATCTATTTATATTTAGAAAACACTTTCGTTCAAAACGTTTTTGAAAAGAGTATTAGAATAATTACATATTGCACTAATTACAGTTACATAGTAGCTTGGGTTGAAAAAACGCATCCATCAAATTTCCATTTCAGAAATTTCGAATCAGATTGCTCCTTGGATCAACAAGCACTAAATGAATATTAATGCCTATATTTACATACATAGCCCTCTATGCTCTGGTTAATTAAAAATGATCCAGGCCCCTTTTAAAAAGTATCTGACGTATTTGCTAGAACCACCTCTTCAGGCAGGGAATTCTATACCTTTATTGACTAAAAAAAAAAATCCCTTCCACTGTCATAGACTAAATCTCCTTTCTTCAAGTCTTAACTACTCCCCACTCTTTTTCATTAGCAGATTTCCCCAAGGAAACAACATTTAAACTATATGTTCCAATTTTATTTTCTTACCCAAAATGCATAATTTTACATTTCTCTACATTGAATCTCATTTCCCATTTATCTGCCTAATTACCCAATTTGTCCACTCCTCTTGCAGCAAAAATACATCTAGTTCAGACTGTATTACTCTACTTAATTTGGTGTCATCCGCAAACACTGAGACATTGCCCTCTTGGAGATCATTAATAAACAAAGTAAAAAAAAAAAATAAGAAGAGGACCCAGAACAGAACCCCGGGGATCACATCTGTCCACTTTGAGAACTTCCCATTTACCACCACCCTTTGCATTCTATCTTTCAACCAATTGCCAATCCACAAACAAACATTTTGCCCTAAATCTAAATCAGTCAACCTTGTACAGTAACCATTTGTGTTAATGAAATTCCTGTTCAATATGAAATCTTGAATATATTCCCTTAGCAACCCTTCAAACAGTTTCCCCACCTAGGATGTCAAGCTTACAGGTCTGTAATTGTCTGGCTGGGATTTTGATCCCTTTATAAATATGGGCACCACGTCAGCTTTACGCAAAACTGTGCGCCCCATGCCTGATTTAAAAGAATCTCTGAAAATCTAAAATAACGGTTTTGCCAGGCCTTCTGTGTACAACTGAGAGCATGGTGTATGCAAGTGCAAAGATCTTTTAACATAGAAACATATAATGTGTCTGCAGATAAGAACCAGTCAGCCCATCTAGTGTGCCACTTTTTTTCTTTTGCCCAATTTATTAATCCCTGACCTTAACTTATACCTAGAATAGTTTAAAGTACATGTTTAAAGTCCTTCACTGTATTAAGATCTGCACTTCTGCTAGAATGATATCCCTTACATCTGTTATTTTGCAGAAAACAAATACTTCCTAATATTACTTTTAAACCTTCAACCCTCTATTTTAACACTATGTCCTCTTGTTGTGGTAATATTTTTCTTTTTAAATATACTCTCTTCCTTTACTTTGTTGATTCCCTTTATGTATTTAGCTGTTTCTATCATATCACCTCTGTCTCGTCTTTCCACCAACCTATATATGTTAAGATGCATAAGATGTATGTAAGATATTTAACCTTTCCTGGTACGTTTTAGCCTTCAACCCATGAACCAATTTTGTAGCCCTTCTCTGAATTCTCTCCAAAGTATCAATATCCTTCTGGAGATAAGGTCTCCAGCACTGCGTACAATACTCCAAGTGAGGTCTCACCGATTCTCTGTACAATGGCATGAGCCCTTCCCTCTTTGTCGCTCCCTCTTAACACTACAATATTTATTTGTAGCAAGAGTAATTCTGCATTTAAAAATCTACCTTACCATAAGCCACATAGTTTACTACCTCACCCATCCATTTGTGACCTCTCAGCCCACCAGAACTATCTGGGGTCATTGATTACAAATCTCTTGATTTGAGGAGCATCACCTTAAGATGTTCTAATGAATCATGGCTGACATCCTCATTTGTTCCTGCACAGCAGTAAAAGAGCCCAGTCTGCTTCATCAGTGTATTAGGACATTACAGTGGCTTGTAAGCAATCTATCAACCTGTCTATGGGGAACACTACTATAATTCATTATTCTCTGATTATTCTTTCTCAGCAGTAAAATATTTGCAGGCAAGAAGTCATAGCATTTCATATTGCATCATGTAAGGTACAGAGAGCAGTGTTGTAAGGTTGTGTTGTGACCAATTCACAATAGACCTGAATGTCTAGAAATGAAAGAAAATGGAAAGGTTGTGGAAACGATTCTAGGATAAGCTAGGGTTTGTTTTGTGAGCTCCAAGTGTTGTAATCCTTTCAAGGTCACTTCTGTGCCACACAAATCTGTAAATCACCCCCCATCACCACCTTCTTGATATTGTTATTAAAAGTCCTTAAAGGCTTATGCCACATGCTCAATGATCCTACTCCAGCATAGAATGTACTGATTATTTACCATTAGCCATCCTATAGAATCCAGCTAACACAAATTGAGAAGGACATGTCATGTCAGAATATTTCTTTAAAAAGAGAGCGCTATGACGGACTTAGCCCATCATTTGTTGGGAATGGGTTAAAAGAGAACCTGTCAACCACAAGCACTTTAAACTAATTACTAAACAATAACTTATTTTTTTTAATGCTTTACTAAATTGAAAAATCCAACTGCTTGTTTTTAAATATGCTTTTTATGCTTGGTATAAATCACTGTTTGTTTTTCACCTTTAAAAAAAATCAGAAACATGAAAGGAGAGAGTGTTCAAATGTGTAGATATTTTTATTTAAAAACTATTATTGAAAAACGTCAAAACCACTATATTCACATCCTGTCAGCTAGTACCATTTACAGCCAAACAGTTCTAGGTATGACTATAAAATACAGAGAGTGCAGAATTATTAGGCAAATGAGTATTTTGACCACATCATCCTCTTTATGCATGTTGTCTTACTCCAAGCTGTATAGGCTCGAAAGCCTACTACCAATTAAGCATATTAGGTGATGTGCATCTCTGTAATGAGAAGGGGTGTGGTCTAATGACATCAACACCCTATATCAGGTGTGCATAATTATTAGGCAACTTCCTTTCCTTTGGCAAAATGGGTCAAAAGAAGGACTTGACAGGCTCAGAAAAGTCAAAAATAGTGAGATATCTTGCAGAGGGATGCAGCACTCTTAAAATTGCAAAGCTTCTGAAGCGTGATCATCGAACAATCAAGCGTTTCATTCAAAATAGTCAACAGGGTCGCAAGAAGCGTGTGGAAAAACCAAGGCGCAAAATAACTGCCCATGAACTGAGAAAAGTCAAGCGTGCAGCTGCCACAATGCCACTTGCCACCAGTTTGGCCATATTTCAGAGCTGCAACATCACTGGAGTGCCCAAAAGCACAAGGTGTGCAATACTCAGAGACATGGCCAAGGTAAGAAAGGCTGAAAGACGACCACCACTGAACAAGACACACAAGCTGAAACGTCAAGACTGGGCCAAGAAATATCTCAAGACTGATTTTTCTAAGGTTTTATGGACTGATGAAATGAGAGTGAGTCTTGATGGGCCAGATGGATGGGCCCGTGGCTGGATTGGTAAAGGGCAGAGAGCTCCAGTCCGACTCAGACGCCAGCAAGGTGGAGGTGGAGTACTGGTTTGGGCTGGTATCATCAAAGATGAGCTTGTGGGGCCTTTTCGGGTTGAGGATGGAGTCAAGCTCAACTCCCAGTCCTACTGCCAGTTCCTGGAAGACACCTTCTTCAAGCAGTGGTACAGGAAGAAGTCTGCATCCTTCAAGAAAAACATGATTTTCATGCAGGACAATGCTCCATCACACGCGTCCAAGTACTTCACAGCGTGGCTGGCAAGAAAGGGTATAAAAGAAGAAAATCTAATGACATGGCCTCCTTGTTTACCTGATCTGAACCCCATTGAGAACCTGTGGTCCATCATCAAATGTGAGATTTACAAGGAGGCAAAACAGTACACCTCTCTGAACAGTGTGTGGGAGGCTGTGGTTGCTGCTGCACGCAATGTTGATGGTGAACAGATCAAAACACTGACAGAATCCATGGATGGCAGGCTTTTGAGTGTCCTTGCAAAGAAAGGTGGCTATATTGGTCACTGATTTGTTTTTGTTTTGTTTTTGAATGTCAGAAATGTATATTTGTGAATGTTGAGATGTTATATTGGTTTCACTGGTAAAAATAAATAATTGAAATGTTTATATATTTGTTTTTTGTTAAGTTGCCTAATAATTATGCACAGTAATAGTCACCTGCACACACAGATATCCCCCTAAAATAGCTAAAACTAAAAACAAACTAAAAACTACTTCCAAAAATATTCAGCTTTGATATTAATGAGTTTTTTGGGTTCATTGAGAACATGGTTGTTGTTCAATAATAAAATTAATCCTCAAAAATACAACTTGCCTAATAATTCTGCACTCCCTGTATGTTCTAAACATGTACAAAGCTAGAAAATTCTCAGCTGATCTAAAGGAAGCTGCAAATAATGGTAGATGTGATCTCTGTACAAAAGGATGGTACTGTAAATGCGAAAGTGTTTCGCATAGGTTTTTTTTTTTCAACTAAACTGTTTAATTGTGATGAACTGACCTGTAAAACACAGAGCACAACATTTATTTCAGCTCATAAATGGTTATACTAAATATTTCTTACAGCCTTAATATAAAGACTCAATATAGATACATATGGGCAATATAAAAACATAGGGGGAGAAATATAGGGGGAGCTCCTGTTTCTCTTCTCCCCCAAAACTTTTTTTTTCTGTCCAGTATCATTTTTTCTGTTGTTAGCCAATGTTTTGGAATGTGCAACGTGTCTCCTGTTTAGATTGCTTAGTAATCATAATATTATCACTCATGTAGATTGTTTGCCATTGTTGTGCCAAATACTGCACAGTAAGAGCATAGACTCAATTCAATTATACTGATTAGAGCATTGCTAAGGCAAATTAAATGCATCCCTATGGAGCAAGCTTCTTATTTTTTCAGCTAGCATTATATGTTCTGAAATATGCCATTTTATTAGTCACTGAAATGACTCAGACAAATATGAAAGTCTATTGTTATCTCAGTAAAACTGTGACAATCACTGTATTGAATTGACCTTAGGTAAAAGTGCGGATTTTTCTTGCTGTTAGAATTAAACATGCCTCCTTATCAGGTGTGAATGGACAGGAATTCTCTATTTCCATTTACACCTGATGAAAAGGCATGTTTGGTCTTATAAGCTAACATTTATTTTGCGTCTGCTTGTATGTTAGTGTTATCCAATGACACCTTCCTAGTCTTTTTTTGTTCCAATCAATATTCTTATTTTACTCACTATACCCTCAGCTTCCAATCGACAGTTCCTGGCAGCATCAGGTAATACAATAACAAAAGTCATTTTTCTAGATATGCCAAAAAAAATAAACAAAAAGAAACTTTTTAAACAAGATCTATATTTATTTTCCTAATTAACAACTATTTACCTCTTCTTTATACAAACAATATATTTAAAAAAAACTATAGAGTTTACTCAATAAAGAGAGAATTGTAGGGAATTGAGATGGGACTTTCCAATATTAGGCCAAAGTTGCCAAATTAGAAAAATTCTCCAATGCAGCTAAATGGAAGAATTTTTCCAACTCAGTTATGTTGGCTTCCGTTTGAAATTCCCATCTCAAATCTCTGCAATTCTCTCTTTATTGAGTAAACCCTTATTTGAATAAAAGTTAAAAAGGTCAAACATGTTTTATCTGAAATTATTCTATAAAATATAAATATAAAATATCTTATTGTAATGATGAACAATACGGAATCTAATACCGGTATATCACCATGCTTTGTGCTACATTACTCTTACTATCTAATCAAACTGTGAGACAATTTGAGGCACCTTAAATGATAACAAGCATTACTGTGGCTTGCCAGCTGGAGCTATCCAGTTGTATTCTGATTGGACAAGCACAAAGCTGTTTTCCCTGATCTTCCTGAATTGCATCATTTCCCCGGTTTCCCTCAGAGTAATGACATTGTTGTCTGGTTCACTGAAGGACACTTCTGTCCTTTTGTGGCAGTACTGGGCATGGATACAACGCAGAGCAGCTGCAAGGGCCATCCCCAAAACTGCTGAACATCCTAAAAGGATACTCAACTGAGTCATGGCAAGCTGCATTCCTTTACTCTTCGTTTCTGCTCCTTTGGCTGGAACAACTTCATTGATTGAGTTGGTGACCCATGGAGAGGTACCTTCAGCTTTAGTGCCGGTATTCTTATCAGAAGCTGAATCTTCCAAGTGGTGCAAGAAGTTTGCTGATAGATCTCTGGTGGCTTCATGATTTTCACCATGTGTAATAGAAGGTGAGAAGATGTTTCTTGAGGTGTCCTCCAAGCTGTTCATTAGTGGCTCATTCACTAATACTTTAGTCGCTAAAAGTGGCACGGTGAGCCATGTGAATGGATTGGGAGAGGAAGTTGGGTTGGGTGGAGACGAAGTAAATGTAGTAGAAAAATCCTTTAAAAAAAAAATAAGGAAAATGTTTTATTCAGCACAAAATGTTATAGGTGAGTAAAACAAGAACATGGTAAAGTGTAACTGAAATGCAAAAATGAGACAACGTATTCAGAATGTTTACTGTGATTCCCTCGGGATAGAGGGAAAATTTACCTCAGTCGCAAAGGCAGTGGTAAAAAGTGCAAAGATGGTTTCCAGTACAAATGTGACCAGATATGCGCATCCTAATTTGATAATTTATCAACTACTAATAATTAGATTTTTTTCACTGATATCTTAATACCTTGATACTTTTTTGCAAATATTACAAACCAATTCATATGTTAGACATCTTTAATTATTTTTTTTTAGAAAAGTTGCAATCCATAGAAATGAATGGAAGCAATGACATCATAGTTATCATGGATGTATCTAGATTGTACACCATCACTGAATTTACTACATCTAGTAAAAATGTACAGTACTTAAATTTTGAGGGTGATTAGGTTAGTATGTTATTCTAATCTCTATATGGAACAGTATGAAGAAATTATAATTTGTCAATCCAGATTTGCTGAAAAGATTAAAAAAAAAACATTTCGGCATAGTAATGTTTTATTTCTTATATAGCAGTGCTCAGAGGAATGTTTTGGATCCAGGGAGATTACCATTTTCTTTATCTGTGCATGGAGTAGATGTAATATTTATTTATATCTCCATGAAGGTAAATATTCCACAAAAATTGTGAATATAAAACGAAGGTATAAATGGTGACACTCACTATGACAAAAAAGGTGTATATATATATATATATATATATATATATATATATATATATATATCTTACATACAACAAAAGCAACCTCCCTTAGTACTCCTCACTGTACTGAAATTCATTAATATATTACGTAATAACAATAATAAAAAATAAAAACATTGTAAAACCTGTATAAAGTGTAATAAAATATTTATGTGTTTAATTGCACTAACAAAAGTAAATATGAATAGTGCCTCAAGGTTAATGGAGTCAGTTTCAAGGATGGTCTAATACTGGTTTTACTCCATGTGTCGAAACAAATGCAACCTAGTGCAATACCTCCTAAAAGTATGGCCCATTCCTATCTACGTGATACCAGACCACACCTATTGAATTTATTTGGAGGATGTAGAATTACGATATATGGGGCACCATAGAAGTCCCATTATTGTATACCACCACTGAGCACAAGAAAGGTAGCATCTGTCTGTGAGGTTTTAGATAATGATGTCAGCATTTCAGAAGCATAAAATTATTTTTTACTTGATTGTATCAGTTTCATTTTAATTCACAAACTATTGTTTCGGGAGAAAAATTCTTCTTACAGGACTGTTGGACGGCCATGGGTACCAAGTTTGCCCACATTTATGCCAACTTGTTTGTGGCTATTGGGAGAATAAGACTATTTGGAGCAGTGGTCTGGGGGCAAAAGCCTTGCTCTGGTGACATTACATAGACAATATTTTAAGAGAATGGAAGAGGTTACATTTTAAATAGCATGTAATATAATAATATGTGTGTTAATTTCAAAATGTGCAAACATATACCTAGGAGTACAGTAAACATTTAGGAGCAAGGTTACAGGCAAGAAATAAGAAATTAAGCACTTTATAAACTGCAATACCACTTGTGGTTTATTTACTACAGTGCCCCAGTGGCATTCAATATAGTGGGCACAAAACACTGCAATAAGTGCTCTAGTTTCTCTCTCGAGGGTTTTCTGTGTATTAGTTTCAATAAAATTAGCCCCCAATGGCAGGGCGACGGGGGGGATTTTATTCAGTGACTCTCCCAGAGAGAGACTAGATGGATTTACTGAAAATCCTGTGCCCAAAAAGCATTAATACTGACCCAGACATCACAGATTTTTTTAAGTATTATCTCACTGGCTCTGCACTTTATTTTACCTATATTCTCTCCATAGTACATAATTTATGGGAATTTTAGGTTACTTCTTTTCTCCTCCTTTTCTGTTCCTATTCCTGCTTTTTTAATATATTTTTACATTTTAATATATTCCAGCATTCTTCTAAGTTTTTAATATATGGTCTTATATTATTTTAATAATTTTAAGAATATATACATATTAAAAGATGTTCCTTTATTATTTATTGATTTTATTATTATTGCATTTTTTTTTATTATGGCCCTTTAGTTCAGTGGACTGTCTTGTGGAGGATATTGGGCTGCATTAACTTCATTACTTGGTGATTGAACGCTATATTGGAGGACATTTGTGTCACTTAAGTGTTTTGTTTTCTACAGTGACCTTTTGACCCCAACCCAAACCCTAAATTTAACCCTAACCATAAATTTAACCCTGAATCTAACTCTAATGCTAACCCTTAATTTATTCTAATTTTAATTTAATTGTAACCTATCCCTTATGCTAATCCTCATTTAATTGTAACTCTAACCATTATTCTAATTTTTCATTGCAGTGTTGCTGACTGCCTCTAGGGGCAGTCTAGCAACAGCATCAGAGCAACGGAAGTGAATTTTTTCCCACTTTCGACACTCTACCCACAAGAGGAAAGCAGCCATATCCAATTGTGGGTGCCCCAGATTAAAAATTGTGGTGCTGCCTAATGCCTCAACACCTGCGCAATAGAGCAGCACCACCAGAGTGTTTTTTGCAATTGTTGATCTGGAAAACTGCTCATTCCAGCACAGGATGTGCCTGACACATCCTTTGTCGCAAAGGGGTTAATGTCACTATGCAGCACTTGATACACTATGTGAACAAAAGTATTAGGACACACCCAGTGGTGTATCTTGATTTTGTGCTGACCTAGGCAGACAAAATCCGGGCACCCCCCTACCCAAGCTGCACACCCACGTTACACACCTATGACCCATCACCTCCATTACATGACCCCACATCACACATAACATTCAGACTCACATCAAGCTCATACTCCCATCACACACACACACTCAGTCACACACTCCTACTCCCATCACACTCAGTCACACACACTGACTCCCATCACACACACTCTGACTCCCATCACACTCAGTCACACACACTGTCTTCCATCACACACACTCTGACTCCCATCACACTCAGTCACACACACTGTCTCCCGTTACACACACTCTGACTCCCATCACACTCAGTCACACACACTGTCTCCCATCACACACACTCTGACTCCCATCACACTCAGTCACACACACTGTCTCCCATCACACACACTCTGACTCCCATCACACTCAGTCACACACACTGTCTCCCATCACACACACTCTGACTCCCATCACACTCAGTCACACACAGTGACTCCCATCACACTCAGTCACACACACTGTCTCCCATCACACACACTCTGACACCCATCACACTCAGTCACACACACTGTCTCCCATCACACACACTCTGACACCCATCACACTCAGTCACACACTAACTCCCACCACACTGTCACACACTGACTCCCATCACACTCAGTCACACACTGCCTCACATCACACACACTCTCCCATCACACTCAGTCACACACAGTGACTCCCATCACACACACTCTGACTCCCATCACACTCAGTCACACACACTGTCTCCCATCACACACACTCTGACACCCATCACACTCAGTCACACACACTGTCTCCCACCACACTGTCACACACAGCCTCACATCACACACAGACTCACATCACACTCATACTCACAACCACCATTTTCATTTTTCCATTTGAACCAGCTTACCTTCTGCTGTACTCTGACAGGCAAGGGGGCAGAGACTTTACACTGGCACATCTGACGGGGAACGAAGGGAGGGGAAATGAGGTAACCCGATCATGACAAGCAGCACCGGGTGAGGGGAAGACTGAAAAGAGCGGTGGGGGTGGGAAGGGGAGGGGGTGGGAAGGGGAGAGGGAGGGGAGGGGGTGGGGAGGGAAGGGAAATGAGAGGGAGGGGAGGGAACAACTTTTTACACAACGGAGAAGAAAGTAAAAATCTTCGCCGCACCAGAAGGGTTTAAAGCACCAGTGTGCTTTAACAACCTCTGGGAAAGTGCCGCCCTAGGCGAGTGCCTTGTTTGCCTCGCGGTAGATACACTACTGGACACACCTCTTAATGATTGAATTCAGGTGTTTCAATCAGACCCGTTGCCACAGGTGTATAAAATCAGGCACCTAGCCATGCTGTCTGCATTTACAAAAATTGTCAAAAATAATGGGTTCTGAGGAGCTCAGTGAATTCAAGCATTGTACTGTGATAGGATGCCACCTTTGCAATAAGTCAGTTTGTGAAATTTTGTTCCAACTAGAAATAACACGATCAACTGTAAGTGGTACGATTGGAAGCCTTTAGCAACAGCAGCAACTCAGCCATGAAGCAGAAGACCACGCAAAGCCATAGAGCTTCACCGAGTGCTGAGGTGCATGGTGCGTAAAAGTTGCCCATGATCTGCTAATTCCATAGCTGAAGAGTTATAAACTACTACTTAATATCACCACAAAAACTGTGAAGTGGGAACGTCATGGACTGGGTTTCCATGGCGCAGTAGCTGCATGCAAGCCTTGCATAACAAGTACAGTGCCAAGCGAAGGATCATGTGGTGCAAAGCGCAGCGCCTCTGTGGAAACATGTTATGGTAGTCTGATGGGAGAGTCCAGGTTTGGCAGATGCCGGGAGAACATTACCTGCCTGACTGCATTGTGCCGACTGTAAAGTTTGGTGGAGGAGGGATAATGGTATAGGGCTATTTTTCGGTTAGTGGACTAGACCCCTTACTTCCAGTTTGCGGAAGGCCCTTTTATATTCCAGCATGGCTGTGCCTAGTGCACAAAGCAAGGTCCATAAATATATGGTTAAATGAGTTCAGAAGATTTTGACTGGCCCGTACAGAACCCTGACCCATGGGCGCCCAGTGGAAATTGGACCTGTAGCAAGGGAGGAAGAAGCAGGAGACTGTTTAGGTTAGGTTAACTAGACACAGAGATCATAAAAAAAAACACCTGTCAGACAGGGAATTGCAGCAAAAACATATTTTATTTAAAACTATACTCCCCGCTGTCAGAATGGTTTGGTCTGCTCTCTCAGGGCCATTTTTACCACTAAGCAATAGGGGAAACTGCCCCGAGTACAGGCAGACTGCAAGGTCCACTGATTCTGCTAATTGAGCCCTATTATTTTTTACTCATTTTCTTCATATTCTCACTTACCAGGGTGAATGATTTTAGACTGGTTTTAAATTATTATTTATTTTATTCTTCCCCTCACTCACTAAACCCCTTTCATTATGGCATTTCCCAAGTTCCCGTCTTCCTACTACCATTGATTTCATTCACCCCATTGGCCAATAACTCTCTGTCTTCCACCCTATTGGCCAACTTCCCTAGATCCATCCTTTCACCCTATTGGTCTCTCTCCCATTCACTCATTTTGTTTACGCCCTCCTCCTAATTCATGTTTCCTCTGCCTGTGCAGGAGCAAATAACTGGAAGGAGTATCTTTATTTTGTAACTCTTTCAGTGCCACCTTGATGGCAAAGGGAGGTATACTGCTATTAAAAAAATATATATATATGGAGTATTGGCTGTGTGTGATTAGCACTAATGTTCTCTTTGTTGCTCTTTGGCAGGGAGAGGTTTCTCCAGAACATTTGATTAAGGGGTTTTAGGAGGATGAGGGAGATGCAGGTGGTAGAGTGCAATGCAAAGGTGCAATGTGACACTTCAGCTACATGCTGACTGGTGCATCACATAGTAAGGGATAAGATGATAATACAGTATGATACAGGTACCTTGTTAAAGAAAGTGCCCATTAGTGTCACATTCTGTGTGACAGAGAATGGGGTTTAGAAGAGACTGTGTGTGACATATTTCATAGTTTAGCTGGCACTTATGGCCTAGTAAGCATTATAAGGTACACTCTGTGTGTGCAATACTGGAACCACTTAGAGTGTATAATGTTACCATGGTTCATGCTAAACCCCCTGGAAGACTGCATTACCCATGACTCGCAGCCAGTATATTAAGCATCATGAAAAAGAGAGTACTCAACAACTAGAGTGCTAGAGGTTAGCTATTATATGATTATGAATTGGTACTGCAGCTGCTGTGGAATACACATCTCATGATTCTCATCTATCCATTTGGTTGTTTTGCTCCACCTCCCCCCTGGAAAAAAATCCTACGGAAGCCCATGCTCTGACCTCAACACCATTCAACACCTTTGGGATGAACTGGAACAGAGATTGCATCCTCGGCCTTCTCGTTCAACATCTAACCTCACAAATGCTGTACTAGAAGAATTGGGTTCAATTTCGACACTATGAAAGAGTGGGAAAAGTTATAGCTGCAAAGGGGAAATACACTACATATTAATGCAATATCATAAAAGTCCCTGTTGGTGAAATGGTCAGATGTCCCAATACTTTTGTCCATATAGTATATGCACTAAATTTTTAAAAAATCTTGTCTGAATATTAGTTTAACTTCACTGAGCGCATTTAATATGGTAACGATCTAGGGAAACATCTTCCTTCAAAATATTTTCACAACCACTAACATGTAAGGCAATTAAACTCTACAATGTCCAGTATCACACAAATACCCCAATATCCCTTGCTATAGCACCTTGCACACCCAGGACATGCCCAACACTGATAATTGCAGATCCGGGTCATGCCCCATAACCAACATTGCTGCCCAGACTCACAGACATCCTCCCATACTGCCTCTTTCGCTCTCTGCGTGGATTGAAGTACATCACGTGACTCCCGGCACTGACCTCAGAAGATGAGTAGGGAGTCAGAGAAAAGCCAGCAAGCTTTCTTTTTTTTTAGGGGCCCGAGCCATGATAGGTGTATAGCCAGTCACCCCCTGATGGCTTCCCTGTAAGTGGCTTCAACAGCTTATCAGTATTAAAAGTTCAGCAGGTTTAATACATTTCCACCCATTTGCCTTTTAATTTAGAATGTCTGCTTCCTAGCAACACTTCTATTGAGTAAGTTCATGTTTATATAGAAAATCTAAAGGTACAATTTAATATAGAGAAGAAAGAACTGATACTGAAGATGATTTAATTCTTACCTCAGTAATTTCTTCACATGGAAAGCACAGGGTCATAAGACTTTCTTCAGTTGTGTTTTGTATTCTGTGGTACAGAGAAAAAGTCAATGAAAAAGCAGTATACAGCAAAATAATAATTACTATAGAAAAATATGTACTTTTAATCTTTTGTATGTGATTATCCTAACTTAAAAACTAACAAAAAGCTAAATCAAGAGTTCTTCTAAATACTTGGTAATGAATGTGTAAGTTGTATAAATATTGATAAGGTTTTATTATGTCAAGTACCATATGTTTCAGAAGTACTTTAGAATACTCCAACATGATTTTTATACAAATATTTATTAGTAATATTTGAAGACATTTTAGTGTGTTCCGACTTGCATCCATCCTGCTCATTAGTAAATACCACATACATAGAATGGTAGCTCTTGTTCAAGCAACCAGCTCATTTTGGCTACTTGTATTCATACACACAAACTAATATTCACTCGTGTGTTGACCGTACCGGCCAAGAAGGCTTTGGTTAGTTGCTTCATTCTGTGATGTTCCTGGAACAAATGGCTGCAGTGATGGTTCTAGTATTGCAAACGTGCGGCTACTTAATGAAGATTTTATAGACTTTGTTGGGATTATGGTAAGGGATTCGACATTAACCAGAATATTTGTATTTAACCCAGGTATGAAGGGCTGTAGAGTGTCAGGTGGTTTTGAACTAACATAGGAGGAACTAAGAACAACACCAGGACTATTGGAAGGCACCAAATCTGTAAAGAAAGGGAAAAAATAAACCAGTTAGAAATCCTATCAGAGGCTCACTCCACCATTCGGTTACTTGTACCCTAGGCGCGCATCTCTCGCAATCACACTTTCTGTATACCTATGGTTTTCTTGCTGTTACAGTAAATAGCTCTTACATTTACTCCTCCTGCTTTTCAATCCATGCATATGAGATATTGTCCTGAGAGTGTATGATATATAATATGCCTCCCTGCAGAATGTATAATCCATATGTGTTCAAAGGCTGGAAATCTTAGCTGTACACCTAAAGGGAAAAAATATGGGTGCTTTGTAATGCTGAGAGCTGAGTGGGAGGGTCAGCAAAAGCTGAAAACCTGATAATTAGGAGTAAATGAAACATATTTATAACGCATACATTTTTAGAATTATCAAACTGTGCCATGCATGGTAGAAAGGTTGATTATTTTCAATTTGATGTAGTCCTTTAAATAAACATACAGGTTTACTCAATTTGTGTCAATTTGTCCTGAACTGGATTCAGGTCGGGCACTTTAACCAAATGTCACAAATCACTGAAATGCAGCTACCCACTATCCCAGAACTGTTTTTGTTTTTTTTTTATTAAGGGGCAGGGCTACTTGCCCTGGACCCCCATGTATATGTAATCCAGGTGGGCTTAATTAATTTTTAATTATTTATTTTGAAGCAGTCTATTGGGAGAATAGAGGCTATCTCTTTGGTACGTTTTGGGTATGTTTCAGACGCTTTCAGCAGGTATCGGAGTGTAATCGGCTATGTTGTCCAAATTGACATATTTGGAAGCACATCAGGGCATACCGGGTAGATCGAAATTCTGATCCTGATGTGCCCTGAATCAGTACCCAATTTGGAGGCACCATTTCAGTGCAGATTTTCAGTGCATACTGAATGGACCTTATAGCAGCTATTTTGAATTTAAATTATAGTATTTTTTTCTTGCATGTTTATCTGACAATTATGCAAAAAAGTGACCTGATTTTAAAAACACCCTAGCAGAAGCTTTATTCTGATTTGGCTATGCATGTAATCATCAGCATTACATGTTTTTATATTTGCAAACATCTGTTAACTAGCGATCACTTTTATCCCAAACAGCATGCTGAACTCTGCTTATCATAGTGTATATTCAGTCAGAACAGCACTTACTAGTTTAGATGTAAAGAAAACAAAACATAGGAATTCTTAACTTCACACATGCTGCAAGGAGCTCATGATCAAGGAGAAGGAAAAGAAAGGAATCATGCAGACATTGAAGATTTAAACAAGTGATATTTATTCTGAATGCTAACTGGATTTCTCTTGGGATAAAGACTGTAGCTTTTTCTGAAATTCAAAATATAAAAAAAAAAAAACACTTTTTCTAACTTTGACCGAATACAATAATTAAAAAAGACCCTGTCTTAATAGCTTCTATATGTTGTCCCGAGTTCAGAAATATGCATGTTTCCATGTTTTTCTGAATTTTCTGCGAGTTATGGAGCAAAAACATGTTTTTGTTTTTTTCCTATATTGACCCTTTTGACCCCAGCCCTAAATGTAACCAAAATTTAACACAAATAAGTTAAAAGTTAAAATAAAAAAAGTTTAAAGTAAGTCCAATCCCCCCAAAAAAAGTTTAATTAAAGTAATTATTGACTCAGTGTTGAAAAAATATATTTAAAAGCTATTGTACTTGCCTATATATACTTTATTTCTCTGTGATATGTGCATTTTATAACAGCCGGACAGGGGGTGTCATTATTTGATTCTCAGCTGTTGTGTTATTGGGTCAGGACACTAAAAAACAATAACTGAAATATATTTTTGATCTTGAATGTTTCAGGGACTTTTTCCTTTGTTGCTAAATGTGAGTTGCAGGAGAGATGAACACTACATTTTACTGCCATAACTATGTATTATAAAACCTGGTGAGTTACTCCTACTAGCACAATGCATACTATGAATTTGTTGGCAGGGCTAACTCCATTCTTATATCAAGGGAAACTCACAGGACCGGCCTTAGGGGGTGCTGCAAGGTGGTGATGTGGAAAATTATATGGGTGTAGAGAAAGAAAAGTCGATAGACCACTAAATTGATTAAAACTAAGTAATAATATTAATACATGAAAAAATAATAAGTTTGAAAAAAGTTAGCAGTGAACAACAAAATATAGAAACACCACTACAGTATATATTCTATTCATACAATTGAATAACATTTATATACCATTATGTGTGTATATGTAGGATTCAACTTTAGGGCAAAATAAAATGACATAGCATCTTTACTATAATTTAGTTAATGAATTGATTATCACATAAATAAAATAAAACGCAATAGATGCTCTTTCTACAGATATGTATATTATAATTTAGCAACCTTAGTAACTCTAGTAATTTGCCCCTCATAATGTTTTTAGGAGTTACAGCAGCTAAAACACTCAACCGAGTGATGCGGACAGGTTTAAATACCTTAGTCTGGCAGATGAACTGCTCTTAGCAATTCTCTTGATGAAGCCACTGGCAGGTAGTTGGAGATGAGTTTAATATTAACAGCTTCCTCTATATTAATTGAAAATCATCTATTTAGCATAGCATATAAGCCAGTGGTGTCACTAGGGAAGCTAATGAGGCTGAAGCCCCAAGTCGACAGTGGAAAGCCCCGTTCAATTACAGGAGGCGAGATGCAGTTTACCTGTGACCTCAGCCTATTTGTCTCCATGATAGGTTTGAAATTGTTGGAGCCAATTCTGCTGGAAATTATGGTTTTTGATCTCCAACAATATGGCCACTGGTGCCAGTGTGATGATTCCCAGCCGGTGCTGCTGATAGGCAGTAAGGGGTAAGGAGCTGGGGATCTGTACCCCAAAAGAGCAGCCAGGATAAAAAAGCTGCACCAGCAACTCTGAGATAGGGCAGCCATTAAGAGATGGGCTTTCCTGTCAACCCGATACCCCAGTGTCCCTCTCACCCCCATTCCTACTATCCCCCCAGTGTCCCTCTCAGGCCATCCCCCTTATACCTCCAGTGTCCCTCTCGACCCCATCCCCACTTACCCCCGTAGTCCCTCTCAACCGCTTCCCCACTAGCCCCCCAGTGTTCCTCTCAACACCATCCCCACTAGTCCCCCAGTGTCCCTCTCAACACCATCCCCACTAACCCCCCAGTGTTTCACCACCATCTCCTCTATGCCCAGCTCCCCATCCACTACTAACTCCACTATCCCCCTAGTGTCACTCTCACCACCATCCTTCGTACCTTCCAGGTGTCCCTTCTCACCACCATCCCTACAATTACCCCATGTCCCTCTCGCCATCCCCACTAGTCCCCAAGTGTCCCTCTTACCAACACCTCCACTATCACCCCAGTGTCCCTCTCACAACCATCCCCACTATTCTATGTGTCCTCTAACCACTATTTCCACTATCCCCTTTCACCACTTTACCTCAGTGTCCCTATCACCACTATCCCATCCCAGTTTCCTCACACTATCTCCCAATGTCCCTCTCTCTGCCATTCCCACTATTTCACCCAGTAACCTTCTGATCACCATCCCCCCTATCCCCCAGTGTCCCTATCACCATCCCCACTATTCCCCTAGTGTCCCTTTCACCACTTTACCCAAGTATCCCTCTCACCACTATTTCCCCTATTGTCCCTCTCTGTATATAAATATATATTTGTATACATGTAGGTATTTTAGGTGAAAATAAAAGTCTGTGAAATTCTCTCATGGGCTCTAGCGCCCCTGGTATAAGCATTCACTGTTTTAATATGGTCCTTACCTGACATGGGTGAGATAATGCTGCTAGATACTTCAGGCTTGTGACTCTGAATTGTTCTGTTTTGCACTTGTTCTGACACAATGGAAGATTCAATCCTTGCCCAGTAAACAAAATATGACTGAACAGCTGACAGGCTGTTGAAGAAACAAATAATATTTTTGTATTACAGCTCTAAGCCTTAAGAACATCTGTCATTATTAATGTCTAGTCTAGAGGGCATTTTATGTAGATGCAACAGACCTGAAGTAGTAACATTACAGCCAATTCTCTGTGTTTAAACATTAAACTCAGTGTTTGCATTTCTAAAGACACAGATAATAAGAACATGAAATAAGCACGCAAATCCCAACCAACATGAAATGTTCTTCATGAACTCTTACAAGAATTTAATGTCTCCTACAGGATGATCTGGCGACTTCCAGACAAACGATAGATTTCTCTTCAAGGCCTTGTCTGAATGAGTAACTGTGTCTCCATCTTCATAGCAATGTAGTAATTTTGAACCCGGAGGAATGAAAACAAAAGATCCAGCTACCTGATCATTGGAAACGCTGCGAGCTTGAAGCAGAAACCCCATGAAATCCCTGACACTTCGTATGGTGACTGCAAAAGAAATATCAAAAATATTATACTCTCAGCGGTTACTGTAATACTCATTATACCCTGACTTCCAACAGCATCCAAATATTTTAACTGTTGAGCACAAGATTGGGATGCATGGCTAGTTGGGTTGCCACCTTTTCTTCAAAATACCGTAACCTCCATAGACTTAACACTGGTCTCAAGCCAAGCTTTTATCTGCCTGCCAGGAAAATACCAGCTGAATTGGAATCCTAATGGCTAGACAAAGGATAGGATTGTGAGGAGACTTAAATCAGTGCATTTGAATGAACACATCTCTGACAGAAATGATTCTGCTTCCCAGATACAAACTATGAGGGACTAATGTCCCACCTGTCTGGCTGCCTGATAATATATAATAACCAACAATAGATGGTTAAAGTTACAAAATAGCTACTTTTAGCATATAGTTAAAAAATGTTGAATAGATATATGTGTTGTCTCTGTTTTTATAGCCTTATATAACAGTTTGAATATGAATCATAAAATACAATAGTCAATTACAGTAATGCAAGGCATCTGATACATTGGATAAAAAAATATAATATTTCAACATAAATTTTCCACTTTTCTTACAGGTTATTCACAGGATCGTACTGTCCATGATGACTTCAAGAAATAAAACAGAAAACATATCATGCATCATCCCACCAACATTTGTAATTTATATCAATAAACTGAACAGAAAGAAAAAAACATGTTGGTTCGACTTGTCAGTACAACCTCCCCTTTTAAAGACCAATATCAATACATTGTCCGATAGTCTGTATCAGTGCATGTCAAAGAAATGGGTTTATTCTTAATCAGTCTTGTACAATACCAGTCTGTATCCAGAAAGGTGATCAATTTAATAGCTCATCTAAAGAATCAATGAAAGTGGTCCAAATCTGAAAAAATATGCTCCCCCCCCCCCCCCCCAGTAACGCTTTCTCTGTCGCTGCCCAAAAAATGTTCTTATTACCCGTAAACTGGTCATTAATGATATCTAGAATATCACTTCAGAGGAAAGGGATTGCACAGGGATGTCCATTTGTTTAAAAAAATAAATCTTAAAAGCAGTTGGTTACAAATGGTAAATAGGTCATAGCTGATGTTCGTCCATAGCAATAGAGACACGCAAGAGAGAAAGTCACTAATTTTAAGAAAATAAACAAGTTCAGCTTAAACCTTAACCATATCATGCATTATGAATATCTCTTCTATTGTGCATTTGTAGTGTAATGAAATGAATGGCATTCAAATGAGTTACTAATAACTCAGTAAATAACACACCTCAATGTAGTCCAAAAAAATAGTCTAGAAATGTTTATGTATTATAGCCAGAAGCAAACAGTACAGGATAGTTCGTTACTTTCAGTATATGTATAGCCAATTTCAGATGATACAGTGTAGCTAATACCAGTGCACGTTTGGCTAAAGAGATCCAAAAGATATGAAACAAGTTTAGCCCATGTAAGGTTTGGATATTTACCTATCTCATGTGATCTGTCATTCCAGGATTATTTTACAGCATATCATTATGTCCAACTTCTCTTTTTTCTATTGAACTTGAATAACGGTTTGCCTATATTTTATGCACACAAGATTACTGGTCCTATTCTCACTCAGCAACTGCAGTCAAAAATACATCTTGCAAAAGTCTATCCAAATAAAAAGTCACACCTACGGGTGTGATGTCAGTTGGAGGAGGAGTCCAAACAACTTTGGAAGAATCTCGGGCATGTTCTTTACATCAATTGGAGCAGTAAAACCCACAATGTTTGGATATTGCTTGGTGTATTGAGGTGCACTGGGGTTGGTAACACATTTTGGATGTGCACTATATATTTTATAATACACACTACTAGTAGAATATTAAAAAGGTAAAGGAGTAGTACCGTGTTAGCCGTTGAAAAACCGGAAACATGTAGGGTTAAACTGATACCATTTATTGGCTAACTGAGAGTTTGGTTGCAAGATTTTAAGACCAAGTTGCTAGGTCCCTTCAATGAGGCTAAAACCAAACTCGTAATTACAAAACATAGTTTAAAAAAGGCAAGAAAAAGAGGGTATTGAAGAATGTTCTCAGCAGTAAATCAGTCAGTTCTACAGAGATCCAACAGATAAAATCCGTTTGGTCAGAGCATCTCTGATCCCTCCACTCCCTGGTTAGGTGGGCCATAAATGCATTAGATCCATGCCAGATCCATGAAGGTGTCAAATGTTTGTAGTATGAGATAAGTCCACTGCAGCAATACACGGCTTGTAAAAACATTATTTATTACTTATTAGTCAGGTTATATCTGGAGATGAATTCCCTGTCTCTATTGAGGCCAGTGATTAAGGCCTTAAACAGGCATATTAATTTGACCTCCCATATTTTTCTCTCCCTCTGTGTGCTAAAAAATCCCATCAGTACCAAACGTTTTACTTCATGGATACTGTGTCCTTGTTGATAGAAATGTTCTCCAACAGGTGTATCTGTTTTTTTCTGATTAATACTATGTCTGTGGAAATTGAACAGTTTGTGCAATGCTTGTCCTGTTTCCCCCCCCACATAGAGAATATTAAATAAGTATATATATTATATTACATTCACTCTAATCTGCAGTCTGTGTTGCATAAAACCTGAATGTGTGGGAAAGTACAGCGTATCAATTTTGTGAATGACAAACAAAGAAATAATGTGTGTGTGCACACAAGAACTGATTTTCCTGACTAGTTCTTGAGACTATTGTAACACATCATTGTAATCAAAGAAGGCTAAGTTTACATTCTGAATACAAACAAACAGACTTCTGAAAGCTGCAAATAGCTAATAAATCCTTTTTAGCTATACAATTATAACATATTCTGATTGCATTATGCATATTTATGGGAATTGTCTATTATTTGCATGTTATATAGAAGTTATATATCTGTTTAGAAGTTTGCTTTATATCCAAAATATTTTATAACCCTAGATTAAGATATATGATTAAATTAACATCATCCACAATGAGTAACCTAACTAATTGTAATTTATTTGATTAATGTTTTCTCCATTCCTTTGTGGGTTTTACCACACAATTTATGAGCTGCTTAATGTATTGTGTGTTGTCTGTGATTAAGTACTAGGTGTACAAGGCTCCTGTGTCTCCATAGTGTCATTCACTTGCATACAATTCAATGCTGAATAATAATTCTTCCTGCTTTTACTATTTATACAGGCCCTTCAAGACACACTGCAAGACACATCATCCCCATTTCCTAAACATTGTTAATACTGTGAATGTACATAGCTGGCAAATGTATTTTGGGACTGTTCCTGCGACAGTCTCGGTATTTGGGACCTTGTCCCGCAAAATCAGTAGTTGCGGTTGTTGAGTACCAAGAAAAATACTGCACCCATGATTGCAGCAGTAATAAACCCATTCGGTGTACCGCTTTTTAAAATGAAAATGCTAAAACTCAGGATCGCCAGTCAGGGGATGTCATTGTGCTACATAACGTTACCCCACGCAGGTTTGTATGCATTGCTCTACTCTGCAGTGAGGCGTGCCGAGAGCTCTAACTCAGGTACTGATCTTTTAAGTGCACAAAACTCCAAACCTTTCGGTAAGAGAGCCACAATCTATAGTTTACACACTTTCGCACGTCAAAGAAGCAATATATTATATTTTAGTCATCGCTTTTGAGCAGTTTGATGAGCAACATTGTCATGTAAATATGTTGAAGTTAATTCTGAATAATTATCACAACACAGACAGAAGTGACAGTCACAGGAAATAACTGAACTCAGAGCTAGAAAAATCACACTTTTCTTTCCTTTTTTTTTTAAAGCTGTACTAAACAAAAAACAATAACTAAAATGGTTAGACTTGCAATATTCTGTACCACTTAACAATAGAGACTAACATTCTGTCCACATTCTAAATTCCGCAGAGCTTATGTTGTAATCTTTGAGAACACTCAGTCCCAGCATCGCAAGCAGAGCAAGGAGAACCCAAATTGATGTTGAATTTACCATGGTTTTCAGGTAGGTTTTAAACAACATGATCATGTTTCCCCATGTTTAGCAATGCTATCAGTGAACGTGAAGCAACGCCCAGTGACTACATCAGAGACCTGACAATCTCAGTTTTAACTACGGTGCCAGCTGCTGGCTATTGTGATGTTAGCAATCCCTTGTTAGAACATCCAGTTGTAGGATACGCAGCAGTCCTCGTGAACAAGTTGTGGTGCCCCAGCATCGTGAGCACAACAAGGAGAGGATCAGTTGCCTGATATAGATGCTGTGCTGCAAGGATGTATGGTAGTGTTGGTGAGAAATTGATGATATAATCTGCACCATAATAGCTAAGTTATGCTAATTATGTGGCTTGGGCAGATTACATGCCACCATCACCCCATTACATGAACCCATGACATGCCTCCGTTGGCCCATTACATGCCTCCGTTGGTTCATTACATACCTCCGTTGGCCCATTTCATGCCTCCGTTGGTTCATTACATACCTCTATTAGCCCATTACATGCCCCCATCACCCACCATTACATACCCCTATCACCTTAAATACATGCCCCCAGCACTCCCAAGTTTGAGACAGATCAGGGAATAAAGATGAACTGCAGCAAAATATGTAGTTTGGCTACCCAATATGGCCAATTCCTGACATTTTTGTCAATTTCGGCCACATTTGGTTCGTTTACCCCTAAAGGGAACCTCTCTGAAGTTGACTCACAATCGACAGAAATTGCGAAATTTCAGGAAGTTTAATTTTCCAGATTTTAGCAGGAGAATTGAACAGAGAAGTGTAGAAGAATTAAAGAAGACATATTTCAAACACAAAAATGTGTATATACCACTATAATATATTAATGTTATATATTCTTGTGAACAATTAATCCACATCAAAAACCTAGTTTCCCTTGTACTTAATAGGGTCCTAGAGAATAATACCCCGTTGTCACCCTACACATTTCTCTTCCATCTGAACACAGGTCAAGCTAAATCCCCCAGACAAATTATTTCCATTAACATACTTATGGCAATCAAACTGCTGCTCTCCGGCTTATGGAGGAAGCAGGAGGTGCCAGCCTGGTCAGATGTAGTGAAACAGGTAGATTTTCAACTTACGGCAGAAGAAGCATTCTTTCTCTCAGGGCCTGCTAGAGGCAAACTAAAAGAAATTAAAGTCATCTGGAGTAGAGTAAAAGAAGCCCATTTAGGGAGTGGACAATAGTTGCGCTGCCGTGAACAGGGAGCGGGAGTGGGTAGGGGCCGGGGACGCACTGACGGAGAATTACAAAAAAAATAATTTTTTTTTTCTCTCTCTCTCTTTCTCTCTCTTCTCTTTATTTACTCTCTCTTTTTTCTATCTTTTCTTTTCTCTTTTCTTTTCTAGCTCTTTTCATAAACCCTAGGAGGATCAGACCCTTTCTATTTGTGTTTCATATATTGTGGACTACTCTGGACAGAACTTTATTTGCAAAACACATGTATGTAAGATCTATATGTTTGTATGTTTTTATAATTGAATAAAAAGATTTATATAAAAAAAATATATATATATTAATGTTATATATTATAACAGTATATTTACATTAATAAAACCATTTTTACATTTGAATCACAAATTATTTTACATTTTATTTTAATTTTATTTATTGTAATGTATTTAATGTGTCACATTTTTTTTTTTTTTTATTTAACTTCGAGCAATATCAGGAGAATTTGGCTATTTCAGCTATAGACAAAGTCCCTTCATTGACTTCTATGGGAGGACTTTGGCCATTTCCTTAATAGCTGAGGTCCTCCTGAATTGGCCCTGAAATTCCCCGAAGTTCTCCCCATAGAAGTAAATGACTGAGGCTACTGGAGAAATTCAGGTTCTGAAATGAAAATCGGCCACATTGAAGATCACTTTGGTGGTCTCAGAGTAGCCTGAATTTGAGGGAGATTGGGTTTGAAACTCGGCGCTCCAATATTCTCATGAAAATCGGAGCTACCTCAGTTGATCCACATGTTTATTCTATTTATTTGCAATAAAAGCAATGTTTAGGTGACTAAGTGCCTAAACAAATTCTTTATGCCATACTTTGGCTCTATGAATCTTATGTAGAAAGGCGCTAAAGAGTAGTGTTAAATAAAAATAAATGAATATGAATGTGTATAAATACACCATAAAAAACACACAATTTTGAGGGTATAAAAAGTATATAAATTTAATAAATATAAAAATAAAATAAATAAACACAGAACCACCTGAACTCAGAGGTGGAAACACAGTATACAAATGAATTAAATTGTAGTTAGCAATAGGGATATGCTGGTAACAAATGCAAGTAAAACCACAAGAACAAAACTGAGTAAAAACAATAGCAACAACAGGTAGATAATACACATCCTTGAAGGAGAGCCGTTTGAGACAATGCTGGACTCAGAGCAGTGAATCCGAAGCGAAAAAAGAAGCCTGGCCAGGTCTTTTCGCAGAGAGAACAGGACGCCAAAAAAGGGACGCGTTTCGAAAAACTTCTTCAGCCTTTGGCGTCCAGCATCAGATGTGGTTTTACTTGCATTTGTTACCAGCATATCCCTATTGCTAACTACAATTTAATTCATTTGTATACTGTGTTTCCACCTCTGAGTTCAGGTGGTTCTGTGTTTATCTATTTTATATTTATATTTATTAAATTTATATACTTTTTATACCCTCAAAATTGTGTGTTTTTTATGGTGTATTTATACACATTCATATTCATATATTTTTTATTTAACACTACTCTGTAGCGCTGTCTTCCTCCTTTCTACATCTCCCTGTCCCTTCACAGTGCTAACCCACTGTGGTTTTTTCTGGACTGGCGGCTACCTAACTATTTCCCCATTAGTTTTCAATTAGTCATTCTCCTGACATAAGCCAGACGGGCCCTCTACGGATATCATCTACCTCCGTTTCAATACCTACCAACGTACGGGTTTGTATGTTTTATTAAAAAAAAAATTTTGTTTACTCAGCTCACCTATAGGCGCTCGGTATCTATACTTCCGTCAGGTTGTATATCACTCTTTTCTATGAATCTTATATTGAGACAAAATGGCTTCATCCAGCTCCTGTTAAAGTGATGGTACCTGGTAAAACTGCAAACTCTTCTGGTTCTAGTATCCAAGTCTCAGGGCAACTGCCTTCAATCATCGCACCATACCATTCTACAATCATAGTTGCCATTTACAGTAATTGTTCCTTTTTCTAGCTCTATCGCTATACCAAAATGTTCATTCTAGCTACAAACATGCCATGGTCTGTTTGTGCATACAAGGCTGCAGATCACAGGTCTGTAGAGATTTGTACCAATAATAAATTGTGGAACGCAGACAGACACCCTATTATCCTCTGCAATCTCCAATGACCAGGGCATGGACACATCCAAAATGGAGTATATTTGCTGTTCTAAACTTATATTTATATATTTGTTAGATACTTCTATTATTAAAATGATAGTCAAATACAATTCTATGTTAATTATTGCTACCAACCTAATAGGGTCAATTTTATAGGGTCTTCAGAAGTTGTTTAGCTTATTCTAATATTTTAACTTTGTCATTTCTGTTATAATCTTCTGCTTTCCCAGGTTTTGTATGCATGGGATGTGTCCCCATCTGCTCCTGCTTATGGGTAAGCAGTGCACACACTGTTGCTAGGTGGCAATCATGTCTCCCTAAAGAACAATTGAGATTTGCAGACCGTATATATACTGTTTTCTCTGTCACAGTCCTGCAACCTACTGTAGAACAACACTCTCATCAGTGAGTCATCTGCAGAATTTGGCTTCACAATCACCATAAGTGTTCTGTTTGCTGTTGTAACAATTGATTTGGAATTCCACGGCTCTTAGTTTATCCTATTCTGTTAGGAGCACTCACTATTTACTGACTGCTTTATTATAAATGTAACAATGAATTGTAAAGAATTGGTGCATGGTCCCAAATCTGGACAGATACACGTATAGGCTGTCCACCTTTTCTTCAACAAAAATACCAGCCATGATACTGCCTCCATAGACTTAACATTAGACTCAAAACTATTTTTTATTGGTCTGCTGGTAAAATACCAGTTGCGTGGCAACCTTAGGGATGGATGATGTCAGTGTGCGAGTGCGCTATAGTCACATTGTTTCTCGCTGAGACCTCAGGGACACCCTTACACTTACCTCAGTTTGGTTGTCAGGACTCAACGTCAAGCAGCCCTTGCCTTAGGCAATCCAACTATCTGACAGCTTCACACGCTGTGTTGTAAAACATTGTGCAACCATCGCCGGACAACAAACTGCCCAGTTGAATGTCAGTCTGTAGAATTCCCAATCATCATAATGTAAACATTCCGGCTGCTTTAGTAACAACACACATAGAACTCAGGAAGACTATTACTACTGGTTAAATAATTAAAGTGGCAGGAAGACCTTATGACATGGAGAACACTTAATATCTGTGATACAAGCAAAAGAGAAGGGGAAAATACAGTATTAAGGATGTCTTTATATATGTGTATATCATTTTGGGTACAAATCTGCACAAAAAGGTTAGTGAATGTAGCTAAACAAAAACGTTAATGGTATTTAGACTCTTTAACTATTTGGGACACTGGCAATCAATAATTTCAAGTTTTCAAAGTGGAAAAGCAGTATTAAGGAAGTCTCTTTTTTTAATTAGATCTAAGTATTACACAATGATTGTGCTTTCAATAGACTGTGGGGGCTATTCTCTAAAAGTGACCTGAAATGTAAGCTAAAAGTGAGCTGTGAAGATCTGTTATTAACCACTTCCCGACGCTAGGACATACTACGCCGTCCTGACTTTAAGTGCCTAAAAGACGCTAGGACGGCATAGTACGTCCAGCATTGAACAGCTCATCGCCGCTCCCCGCGATGAGCTGTGCTTGATTCCACCTGTCAGATGAGGGAAAATGTAGCCGGTGCGCAAAGTGGCTTATTAATGGGAAAATTATACTGGCATATTATTGGGCAAATTGGTTGTGGCATATTAATGGCAAAAGTAATACTGACATACTGACGGCAAATTGGCTGTGGTATATTAATGGCACAATAATACTGGCATTTTAATGGCAAAATGGCTGTAGCATATTATGGCAAAATAATACTGGCATATTAATGGGTCATGTCGTGGGTGTGTAACGTGGGTAGGGGGGTGCCCAAATTTTTTCTGCCTAGGGCAGAACAAAACCAAGATACACCACTGCATCCAGCCTTATTATTATATGATGAGCTTGCAGGTAAACTGAACTATAATGAGCAAAGCCATTCATTTTATCATGGTTCATTTGCTTGGTACCAATGGTTAAAAGCTTTTTGATTTTATTTATAAACACGGTTACCCCAAAAGTTCCTTTTGTCGAACGGAGACTATTGATGATAGCTTTTCCTTGGTTACCTTCGGCTGATCAATCATAATCAATACACTCTTTGTCAATAGACTGTTAATAGTAAAAAGAAAAAAAAGGAAGTTTTTTTTCCTTTAAGTGTCTTGTACGGATGTTTTATTGACCTTCATAGCAAGCAGGATTTGCTTTGGGTTTAAATCTGAAAATGTCACCATGCATCAAAGGCCAAAAGTGATCAATTCTGTTCTGTAGGTTGTGTGTGTGATGAGCAAATCTAGGCCTGAAACTCTCCTATATATTGTGTGAAAGCCATATTGGTAGAAGTTATTTTAGTATTGTAAGTGCAAAACCCTGTAGAGCATTTTGAGTTGAAAGAAGTATGTTTGGTCTGCTTGTGCTTTTGAATAAAAATAGTCAGCAGTGAATTCTCTGTTACTGTAGAAATACAGTATTTTAACAGTGCAGCACTGTGAAGTATGCCACAATCACATGTACTTACAATTACCAGCAGTAAAGTGAAGCCAAGACCTCTTAGCTTACATGTTATCATCACTGGTGCTGACCATAAGGCTAGCACTAGAATAGAAAATGTAAAGGAAAAATTGGTTGCCATCATACTGTTAATAATCCTGGTATTGGTAAAGGCCAATCCAGCTCTGTCTGCCAGGTCACATTCTCCTGCAACCATCGAGAAAGTGAAAGAAGAATATGCAATTTGCTTAAATGAATGTGTCTCTGTTATGGTGCAGAAGTGAGAAAATGGGTATTATCAAGTGGAAATAATTGTTGCTAAGATTGGCGTTATAAACTAGCTACACAGTAGAGGTGGTAATTGAAAAGGGTGTGAGGTTGCATTAGATCCAACCACTTGTACAGCCCTTACGTGATATTTAGAGATAGAAAATGTAATAAAAGAAGTGGGAGATTTGGTGGTGATAAAACTTGTTCAATTAATTAATATTTAAATGTTTTCTTCAAACAAAGCAACAATTTCTCTTTTGTTTTTTTTTATTTCACAGCAGAGATGAAGGGAGATAGTGTAAATGTGTTAGTCAAAGTGGTAAGTGTAAGCAATGTGGATTGATTACATTACAAACAGTAAAACCAACTGTAATTACAAAATGAGCAGCAGTCAATCTGATCCAGTCACTCATGTGATCACTGGTTTCGAGTGCAACCAGTAATCAAACTCACTTGAAAAACTCCCTTGGTGACTGATGACGGTCCAGGACCGTAATGCAGATGCAATGGCGGTATGCGCCGCTTTAAACGACATGGCTAAGTGTCTCGATACCGAGACACTTCAGCCATGTTGACTGAGGCCCCCCTAAAACCTCCGGGCACCGTGACAGCCAATCGCAGTGCCCAGATGTTAATACGCGTCAAAGCAGGTGCCTGCTTTGACAGCTTTAGTCTCTCCCTGCTCCACAGCGATCTTGGGCAGAGAGAGACTAAATTTAGTGCTGGAAGTCTCCCCCTGATCCCCCCCAAGCACATCCAGCCCCCCAGGTATTTTTTAATTAAAATATATATATATTTTTTTTTTTATTGTGCTAACCTTAACCCTTGGATTAGGGTTAGAGATCAACAAAACCCAAATCCAATAGTTAGAATTAGGGTTTGTACTAACCCTAGGGTTAAAGTTAGAGTAAAATATAAATAAAAATACATTTAAAAAAAGTTAATAAAATGGAATAAATTTAAAAAAACAAAAAACAAAAAAAAATACTAATAAATTATATAAAAATAAGAAGTTATTCCATAGACGACCAGTGACATGTTAGGTCTGTTGGTGGTCCTCTAGAGATATTTCTTTGCATTGGCCCCCAGCAGTAGATAGGGGCCCGCAGCATCTGGATATATCATCCATGCAGCTGCAGGATAGCAAGGGTAGCAACAATCTGTGCCTCCCACTATAGACTACATTCCCTGTGATGCTAAGCTCACTTTTGGCTGGCTGAGCATGATCGGAAATGTAGTCACAAGCATTACATAATAAATACACGTTTTAAAGCTCCAATGACCGTATCCTAAATTTGGCTCTGTACCTGCCACATAACCCTATCAAACTTAAACATGTGGGGTACCGCTATGCTCAGGGAAAGTTGCTGAAAATATATTGGGTTGTTACTACGCCAAAACTTGTCAAAGATTGGTGGTAAAATTACTGCATGAAAAGTGTCAAAATACTCCAAGTTGAACAACCTGGGATGTCTACTTTATAAAAATGTGTACATGCTGGGCTGATTCAGCGATTAATGACAGATATCGATGTTAAAATGTCAGTAACGCTAATTTTGGGAAAAAATGTTTTTTTTGCAACTTGTATTTATTACACTATAAAATGTAAAAAAAAAGCAAAAAACATAAAAACATTGGGTATTTCGAATATAAGAATCTATTTAGCAGGTTTTTACATTTCCTTTTGTAGCTTAGTAAAAGATTTTACAGATAAAATGTTGTTTTGATACATTTTTCATCATATTTTTCTATTTTTTTCATAATAAAATAAATTATATGAACACAATAATGGCATCAAAAGTAGAGTTGAGCGGACACCTGGATGTTCGGGTTCGGCAGAACTTCGAAAAAATGTCCGGGTCCGTGCTCGAACTTGACCCTGAACCCGAACCCCATTGAAGTCAATGGGGACACAAACTTTAGGCCACTAAAATGCCTCTAAAAAAGTCCTGGAAAGGGCTAGAGGGCTGCAAAATGAAGTAAAATGTGGATAAGAGTAGGACAAGTGCCCTGCAAGCAAATGTGGATAGGGAAATAACTTAAAATAACATAAAATACATACAAATTACAAATACAGCTGAGCCATAAAATAGCACTAGATGGAATCTCTGATTTTAGCTTTGGAAGAACATAAATCTAAATCTAAAGCATGGCTGCCAGGAGGATCAACAGAATTATCCATTTGAGAGTGGGTTGGAGTGCAGGGTATTCTCTTTCAGTTTATACTAAGTGACCCATAGGTTGAGGAGGCGGTGACCGTGGCGGTGTAGGTGGAAGCGGCGCTGGAGGAGGAGGAGGAGGTAGCCAGAATTTTTCAAAGTGCGCTGTAAGCACAGTATTGGACCGTTCTATTTGACTCTCAGATATGAAGTGCACCGCAAGATGCAAATGTACTATTTAGCACCCAAAACAATAAGAATTTTTCAAAGTGCGCTGTAAGCACAGTATTGGACTGTTCTATTTGACTCTCAGATATGAAGTGCACCGCAAGATGCAAATGTACTATTTACCACCCAAAACTATTAGAATTTTTCAAAGTGCGATGTAAGCACATTATTTGACGGTTCTATTTGACTCTCAGATATGAAGTGCACCGCAAGACGCAAATGTACTATTTACCACCCAAAACTATTAGAATTTTTCAAAGTGCGCTGTAAGCACAGTATTTGACGGTTCTATTTGACTCTCAGATATAAAGTGCACCGTAAGACGCAAATATACTATTTACCACCCCAAACTATTAGAATTTTTTTTTTTTGACGGTTCTATTTGACTCTCAGATGTAATACATGTAATGCTATTGCTATTCTATAAACCGAAATAGAGTCGCCCATTCATACGAATAGGTCAATTGATTACATGTATTCCATGAACCGAAAGTCTATAAACCATCACACTAACAAGTTAACTTAACACTCTGTAACAGCCTTCTCAGACCTGTTCCCGTCCCTCACTAAGTGTGTCACTGTGCCTGTGTAAGGATGTGTGTGTGTGTCACTGTATCTGTGTAAGGGTGTGTGTGTAAGTGTGTCACTGTGTCTGTGTAAGGGTTTGTGTATGTGTGTAAGTGTGTCACTGTGTCTGTGTAAGGGTGTGTGTAATTGTTTCACTGTGTATGTGTAAGGGTGTGTGTAAGTTTGTCACTGTGTCTGTGTAAGGGTGTGTAAGTGTGTCTGTGTAAGGGTGTGTGTGTAAGTGGTAAGTGTGTCTCTGTGTGTGACTGCAAGGGTGTCTTTGTGTTTAAGGGTTTCAATGTGTGACACATTTAGAGCATGCGAGTTGAATATTTAGATGTATTTATTTTCTTCACTATACATTATTCTTATATATATATATATATATATATATATATATATATATATATATATAATGTAAGGAGGCTTAATGGTGTGGGAGGCGTGGCGGATCAGAGCAGGGGGGCACCAAAATGCACCTTCGCCTGTGTAGACGAAAATACTTGCACCGGCCCTGTGTATATGCTGTTGAAATTCCCAGTTACTAATAAAATAAGGAGTCAAATTGAAACTAAAAAGTTTTCTGTGAGTTAGCAAATGAGAAGTGCCATATAATGCAAAAAAAAATTGTTTTCAAACCTTTCAACATAACCATAACTATTAATATACCTGTACACTATTGAAAAACTCTTATCCCAATTATGAGGCCATTTTACTGCATGGAAGAAAAAAACGTAGAATTTAGACAACCTCCTTGCAGTGGAATGTGTCATTTGCTTTCTACAACAAAAACATTATTCTACTGGCACTGCAATTAAATAAAATCATGTTATTTTAAACCCTTCTCAGAACACTTTTCCAATTAATTATAGCACACAAATCAAGAAAGGATAAATAGCCTATCAGGTATAACTGTGCAGTTATTAATTGCTGGTCAGTATGTGGCTGAACAGCATGCTGGGAAATATTGCCCACTGTGCTTTACTGCCAGAGAATATTACCTTTTTTTGGCTAGATTTAGAATATTCATTGGTTTGGGATGTGTTAAACAATGATGTGTCTATATATTTAACAGAATAAACAATAATGGTTATTTTTGCCAACATCTACAGAGCAAATGCCTTCAGATGTTAATTAGACTTTGGCAGCAGTGCTGACAGGAGAGTTGCTGTAAATCGTCCATCATTAAGAATGATGCCAACTGCATGAACCCTCACAGTACTGAGGAGGATACAAACTCTATGGAAAGCAGCAAAATAGATCTTCCCTCAAAGATGAAGATGAGCAGGAACAACTCATTTCTGATTACAAATGCCACTCACAATGAGAACATATATGTTATAGATATTTGAGAGAAAAATGGGCTGACCTAAAATAAAAACCATATTATTGTGGTGCTGTGACACATCCATAAAATATAAGCTATAGAGCATATTCTGCCTCACTGCCCAGGGCTTACTGCTTCCTTACCTGTCACAAGTTTTTTTTTTTTAATATATTACCAAATCTTATTTCGTGGTGGCAATGTTGAGCCCTGAATCATTGTAGGTATCCATTTTTTCTCAGAAATTCCTGGCACGAATGAATATGTACCAAAATAACATTTTAATTCAAGTAACTAATTAAAACATCAGGAGTCACTGTTAATGCTTCACAGTCATTTATCGACAGTGGAATACAATTCATTTCTGCAACTTATTATATGTTACTTAGGATTAACTAGGCCACGTCTCACTTACCTGGTACTTTGTCACCAGGCTGATAGAAGGTCTTGTTAGTTTGTATGGTGATATAATTCTTCCTGGTGTTCTGTGGCGCTGCTCGGATATGTTTGGGTCTCATGTCAGAGCAGGCAGCAAGGCTTGCGCCATGAGAGAAAGCAGCAGAGTAGGAAATGAAACAAAGGTTGACACAGGTCCAAAGAAATAGAAGTATCCAGATCTTCCTCCCCTCCTCAGTCTTATTTAGGCCAAACGAGAAGATAGAGCATGTATTAGTGTTATCTCTAGTGAACGTTATGAGGGTGCTAGCTAAACTGCTAATAAATGGAAACATTTTAAAATGTTTTACACAATGTTTATTCTATACATAGTCAACATAGAATACTAATAGTCAACTCTTACAAAAAGAGAGTATCCTCTTGCCTTACTAGTGACATGTATCCCTAAGGGATCCTTTTGCTCCATGTTTGTACTTTTTTTTTAACTCAAAATTATATATTTTGATTTGCTATGTTATGAGGTTTTTTTAAATGTAGCTTTTATTTTTAAAAAACACAATATAGCAATTCATAATATATAATTACCAGGAAAAAAAGCATAAACATGGAGAAAAAGGACTAAACAGCGTTTCAACCTCATAAATATAAATTTCTAAAATGCTAGGGAGTAAATGGTGTGCATGGGCAGAATGCACTGTATGTGATCTCACAACTGCTATGAAAAACTATGGTTGCCACCTTTTCTGGATAAAAATACCACCTTTGATATTGCTTCCATAATTATAATAAAACATAAACCATAATGGCACAATATCATAGTAAGATTGTA